>CM040246.1:54718420-55112934 GCA_022545495.1 Chrysanthemum lavandulifolium
ATAAAAACCAAGAGTATTTAGGATTATCCTTGTTACTTTCACCTCATCATTTTCACTTGTAAGCATATTTCTTTCATTTTCATGTTTCCTTATCATTTCATATTCATCTTTTTTTTTGGAGCAAGTATGCATGATATGTGATTTATACCATTTTTTTATGATTTTAGAGTATATATACATATTTGGTCATCCTTAAATATTCCTTGGTATTCTTTGGTCTTGATGATGTCTAGGAACCCATGACACCCTAAGGGTGTATGGTAGGATTAGATTAGCTTTGGAGTTGATTTGAAGGGATTAGAATAGGTTTTGTCCAGAAAAACTATTTTCGATAAGTTATAAATTATGTTTGTCCTTTTTCATTTTTTGGAAAATCCGACGGTTGTGCGAAACTTTGGCCTTGATATTTAGAAAATATACTTTAAAAGGGTCCGTGGGCCGAGCGGATGAAACGGACTTATCGAAGAAGTTATGGATTTTACAAGTTTGGACGAAATATATTATTTTAATTTTCAAAAAGCTTGTTTTTACATTGTTTGGGTCAAAAATGAGCCTTAAGCTTCATAAATTATTTCACTTCTCAAAAATATATTAGTTTACTTGATACGAAGCTAAGGCGTATTATCGTGAAAGCGGTTTGAAGCGACAAAGATATGCATGTTTTCATAAACTTGCGGTAATATTTTTTCTATAAATTTACGATACAAGTGTTACGGTGGGTTTGTCCATATTGAGGGTTTTTAACCATGATGTGCAACTTTTGGGCAAAGTCTTAATGAAATCAAGTTCACCCCATATTTTTCAAAACAACAAGGTTTGTAAAGCGAGTTATAGTAAATTAATTACGGATGCTCAAACTTGGCGAAACTCATTTTTCACAACAATTAGCCAAAACCACCATCTTTAACCCTTTTATCTTTATGTTCGAGACCTTTTGGGAAAACTCCAAAAACTTTTAGATATCGATACAAACTTTTCAAAACGTGAGTTCGTTCTCTAAATCGGCGTACCGTTCTGCTAGTTTTCCAAAGTTATTTTGTTATTTTCATGAAAATTCCCGACATTGTTTTGGAAAAGTGAAAATTTCACCATAAATCATTATAAAACCATTGTAGACATTTTGGCGTAAATACTTGTAAAGTGATTTTTGAATGGTCAAGGCGTCAAAAAGTATTTTTTAAAGTAATATTTTCAAAATAAATGGTATAAATAACATCAAATGCATGCATAACATTACATTGCAACTCATTACATATCATATCATTCGTAATAGGTCATTTTAAATTCACCTATACCTCGTGTATCCACTTTTGCCATTTATTGTCCATGTGAGTTTCAATACCTTTATCGTTTTGAATTACTTTTGGGAGATACATGCTCAAGCTTTTACTTTCCAATACTTTAAACTCTTACATATTCTTTGAGTTTTCATAACTTTTACTTGTTTTCATAACTATTTTGGGGAGATACATGCTAACTAGTTTTCACAGTACTTTAGATTTTTAAGGCTAAATTCTATCATGATCACCATTGTTTCAAAATCGAATGTTGTACTATATCAATTGTTCTTGTTTGGTGCTATAGTTATCGTCGAATAAAGTACTATATCGGTTGACTCGATACATTGAGTCATGTACTAATGATTATGTGCTATAGTGCTCGTTAATGTTCTAAATCGATTGACTCGATACATTAAGTCGGTGCTATTGATTATGTGCTATTGTTCTCGTCGAGTTAGGTACTATTTGAATTCATTTGACATCATGTGTTTGAACATAAACTATACATATCTTGGCGTTGGGTTGTGAACACACGGTTGCAATTTTGTATGTGGAACGGCCGGTGGATTCACAATACCTTTCTTTAAAATTTCAACGGCACATTTCAAAACAAACTCTTGAACTCACTCAACCTTTTGTTGACACTTTTAGCATGTTTTATCTCGGTATCTAAGGTTACTTCATGGCATGCATTTGGACACATCATGGAGTCGTGGTGACGGCGCTCACTTGGTTTTCCTTTAAAACATCGTTTGAATTGTACAAACTTATTTCCGCAAAGTTGATTTTCATTTGGGACCTACTTTGTAAACTCGATTGTTTTATTAAATCAACGATGTTCTTTTAAACCAACTTTAGGTGTTCAATATAAGTGATTGTGATGCTATAGTAATCCCAATTCCATTCCATTGCAAAGAGTAATTTGGGGTGTGATTGGCATCGAGCTTGATTATAGAGAACTAGGTTGCATCATTGACCTAGACTATAACTACATCATCAAGCATCTCATCATATCATTACAAGTGCATATTCTTTATACATGCGAACTTATGACTCAACACCAAACATCTTATAGTCGATTAGTCCAAGCATTGCATAGTTACTCTAAATTATACATAGCCGATCACCTATGTCTAATTCGGGAAGAATCATGCAATGAAAGGGTATAGTCTCATATGAGTAAGCAATTCCGTGTCGAGCCAAATTTTCAAAAGTTTTCTTGAACCACTTGTTTCCGGTTTGATCCCGTGGCCATTCTTGTTTGATGAGTTGCAAAGATCAAGCTAGAAACAAGTTGTTACCTAAACCGATTTAGCCTAATCGTTGGGTTCTTGTTTGATGAGTTGTGGGATTAAGTAAAATCGGTTACCAAAAAGTCTTTTGGGGTTTTGCTCGAAATGGGAACTTCCTCAAACCTAACCCAGAGACCAAGGCTATTGGGTGAATTCCTTTTTAGATGGGCGAATGTGACAACCCGTCTTTCAAGTCATTTTTGACACAATTTATGCCTCATTATTTCAACATTTATCGTAAACTTGGTTTCGTGTTCAATCGGTAACCTTGAAGGTTTAGCGGCGAATTCATGATCATATCATCCGTCATTTCATATGGACTAAGTTTAGTCTACATTTCATTGACATCATTTGCATCTTTTAGTTCATTCCGACATTTCATTTCACATTTATCGTAATTTTTATATTTAATAATCGTTATCGCGTGAGTTTTATTTTAACATTTAACCCGTTACTTTCAAAAATGATCCCGACAATTTTATACTTATATTTAGTTGATAAAACTATATTTTGAGTTTACCTAGTGTTCTAAATTTATTTGGTACAAAATCGTTAAAGTTAAATTATTCGACGTTTTCTTAAAATTATCGATAATTATTTTTATCACTCAAATTTCACAAGGAATGTATTTTACAATTTTATTATCTCATTACAATCTATTTTACCTATCAAAACTTACTTGTACAAAAATCTACCATTTACCTTACAAGTGATTACTACTTAACATTTTCTTACACTTTTAACAAATAATACACAAGTATATATATACACATTTATAAAAAAAAAAAATAATATCTTGAGACACAAGATCCATAAAATCCCCCCAAGGGGATGTATCATAAAATTGTAACTAAAGTCTTATATTATATTTAACACAATCTTCATATTTTTTTTCCTCATTCATTTCTCAATTATTATACAAGGTTGAAAAGCTTTCTCTTCTCTTTTGTTCATCCAAAAGGTTCTATATCAAGCTCACAAGGGATCAAAAATTTTCTCAAGATCAAGTGTTAATATCAATCTAGTTTATACTCTTTATAAGGTTTTGTAAAAACCAAGAGATTTAGGATTATCCTTGTTATTTATATATTTTCACTTTAAATATTTCTTTATTTTTGTTTCCTTATATTTCATACACTTTTATTTTGGAGAAGTAGCTGAATTTGATTTAAATTTTTTTTGATTTTTTGATATTATAATATTTGGTCATCCTTAAAAATTCCCTTGGTACTTTGGCTTGATATTTAGGAAATAACCCTAAAAGGTGTTGGTAGGATTGAAGCGGATTATTTGAAGGGTTAGAAAGGTTTGTAGAAAAATATTTTTAATTTTTAGCTGTTTTTTCATTTTTGGAAAATCCAGGTTTAAATTTTTGATTTTAAAAATATATTTAAACGAATCCGGGCAGGGCGGATCGGACATTTGAAGAAGTTATGGATTTTACAATTTCGAAAAATATTATTTTAATTTTCAAAAGTGTTTTTACATTTTTGGGTAAAAATGAGTTAACTTTAAAATTTGCTTCTAAAAATAATTAGTTTTTTCCAAAACAAGGGCGTTTTGTAAAGCGGTTTAAAGAAAAATAGATGTTTTCAAAACTTGGAACTATTTTTTGAAAAACATTTAACTATACAATGTTCGGTTTTAAAACTCCTAGAAATTTTTTTAAATGATTCAACTTTTCAAATGTCTTCTAATGAAACAAGTTCAGATATTTTTAAAACAACTTGTTTTGCGGAGAAGTAAATTAATTACATTAAACTTGGGAAACCATTTTTTACGAAAAATTAGCCAAAAAATTTTAACCCATTATTTTTTTCAGATTTTAAAAAACTCTGCGAAACTTTTGAATCATACAAACTTTTCAAAAGTCGAGTTCGTTCTCTAACGATCGGCTTATTCTTAGTTTTCAAATTATTTTGTTATTTTAGAAAATTCCCAATTGTTTTCAAAAGTAAAATTTACCATAAATCATTATAAAACCATTTAGGTACATTTTGGGAAATACTTTAAAGTGATTTTTGAATTAAGGCTAAAAAGATATTTTAAATGAAATAATATTTTCCCATGAAATGGATAAATAACTACGAAATGCATGATAAATTACATTGCAACTCTTAATTCATTATTCGTAATAGGTCATTTTGAATTCCCTTTTCCTCGGTTATACTTTTGATCCATTGCCATGTGGTTTCATACCCCTACCTTTTCGTTTTGAATTATTTTGGGGGAACTGCTCAAACTTTTTCTTTTACTTTCCAAGTACTTTAAACTCTTACATATTTTGTGATTTTTAGCCCCATTTTACTTTCTAACTATTTTGGAGATTGCAACTAGTTTTCACAAGACTTTAATTTTTAAGGCAAATTTTCGCACCATTGTTTCAAAATGAATTTGTAAATCAATTGTTTTTTTGCGTGTTTTTTCAAAAAGACTTTCGTTATAAACTTGAGTATGTATAATGATTATGGCAAGGCAGTGTTTGTTCTAAAACATTACCAAATTAATCGGGCATTATTAGTGCTATTGCTCGCATTAGGACTTTTAATTCATTTACACAGGGAACATAAACTATACATACTTGGCGTTTTAACACAGGTTCAATTTTGTATCAACTTCATTCAAAACCTTTCTTATAACATTTCCAACCTTTACATTTCAAAAAAACTCTAGAATCATCAATTTGTTTACACTTTTACATTTTTATCTCATTAAGGATTACTTATGGTGCATTTGGACACATTGGATCGTGGTGCCGTTATGGGTTTTGGCATTTAAAACATCGTTTGAATTTAAAATTATTTGAAATTGATTTTCATTTGGGAATTTGAAATGATTTTTTATTAAATAAGGATTTTTTTAAGGAAAGGTTTAAAAACTTATTTTTATAAAAATGGAATTTTTTAAAAGAGAATTTGGGGTGTGAACTCCCAAACAAATTAATCTAACCGTATTGTTAGCTATTAGAATTACCCTTTTTTTTGAAAAATTTAAAAAAGCGTATATTCAAACTAACAATGAATTTTATTTCACCACATGATATTTCCTTTTGTACTCAATATAAAAAAATTAAAAATATTATTATTATTATACTTTATGCAAAACCTTAAAAATACTTATATAACAAAAACCCAAAATTGGGAAAAATAAACTTAAAATTGGGAAAAATTTAAAACAAAATCATTCAAATTACACATAAAAAAAAAATAATCATTCAAATTTAGGGAAAATTAAACCTTTAAAAGTTGGCATTTGGACTAATTCCAATAATTATTATGGACTATAAGTTGGCGATTAACAGCCGGTGGCGGTAAATGTGAAAAATTAAAGGTTTTAGAGGAAATTAAAAATTGGTGAAAAGAATTTTCTATTATAAATTTGAAATAAAATTTTGATTAAAAAAATTTGTATTAAATATAAATTTTAAATTATTTTTATAAATGAATTTTTTAAATGACTAAGAATTTTCCGTAATAAATTTATTTGGAACCGTTTTATTTTGTCGAACTATTTTTAGGTTTTTTTTTTTATTTATTTTTTAATTAAGAATTGTTTTAAAAGCATAAAGGTTTTAAATGTTCACGGGTTAAGTTTGGTCATGGTCCCGTAATTTAGGCGTTTTGTCGTCTTTTGTAAACTCGATATATATGAAATATTATAAATATTAAATATTTTTTTACAAACCTTATCCACATATTATAAGCATAAAAGTTTCGTTTGATAAATGTATTGGTAATTGTGGCCCCGTTTTAAAGGATGTAAGGGGGGAAAATAATGAGACCTTTAAAATTGTTAATCCGTTATTAAAGTCCAAAATTTAGTTTTTATCCCGTATCGATTTTGCTTTTATTTTAAAAAACAACAGATTCTAGCTTTTTTAACATTATAAACCTTCGAAGGTCTAGGATATTGATTTTTCAACTTTTAAATTAAATACATACTTATAAGTTTGCGTTTTAATTTATTGTCTTTCCAGTTTTTTGTTCTAAAATTAAAATTTTTGGAATAAGATGGCTTTAACCGGGTGTTTTTTTATTCGTTTAAACATTAGTCTTAAAATGAACTAAAAATTTTTATTAAGGTTGAATATGAAATTTGTTCAAATAAATTCTAGAATTTTTGAAGTTGTTAATATTAATTTTAAAGTAAATTTTAAATTTAAATAAATTGGCAAAATTTTTAATATTTCATAATTCCTCATAAATATTAGTTATTTGTGGGTTCATGGGAAAAAAATATTAAAATTAATTTTCATTTCCGGAAAGTACGGATTCTCCCTTCATTGCAAATCTTTTTTTTGTTGTTGCCCGTTGTTGGTTGAGAAATCCATGGTTTGGTTTAGGACATTTTGTTCGTCGGAAATTTTTATACTCCGATTTCTAGTGGATGTTAACATTGTTAGAGATTTAGTTGTGTTTTTTCAAACCGGGTAAATCCCTTATTTGTTATATATTGGCATATTTAAATATGTTATTGAATATTTTATGTTAAATTTTTTAGTGTGTTAGGGTTTGGAAAAATGGAGGAAAAAAAAGTTAAGAAATTGTGGGATTTTAATAAAATTTGAATCTTTGTTTTTAACAATGAGATTCAAATTAATTTGGTAATTTTATCGGGATGTTTATGGGTATTTTTTCTAAAACAAATTTTAACCTTTGGTTTAATTATTAATATTAGAAGGAATAGTAAATGTGTTAAAATGTTTGGCTCGAATTAAAATAATAAAATAAATACGTTTGGAAATACCTTTTAAGTTATGTCCTACTATTTGGCGCTTTTAACATCAATCATAACATCTTGGACATCCCAGGATCAACTTGGGTTAACAGGCTTTGTTTTCTTGATATTCGTTTGGGCCGGCATCTCAGTTCTTCCAAGCATCATACCCTTTAAAATTTTCCAACACCCCAAATAAATTGCCTTCACGTTTCAAGAGATTTTGAAGTTGTTTTATACTCACCATTAGGTTATTTTAAACAATGGGGTAATTACCAACCTATTACGAATTTTTTCCATTTGGATATGGGTCGTAATTTTCTACCTTTCATTTAAAGTAATATACTAGCTCCCAGCGGACTTAAGGGTTCCCTTCTGGTTTGAATAACCCGGGTTTAAAAGGCATTTTTTTGTCCATGGTTAACGATCTTCTTCCTTTTGGTTTGCTTGGGCTTCTTCCTTTGTCCTTGGCCTGAACAATCTTATGGCTGCTTTGGGATGGGGACATTTTTGACCCTCGATTTTTTCATTTATTTTTCAGGGAATGGAATCATGGTCGAACCTGGTGCGCCATGGAAATTCCCATCGAACCTTAGTTTGGAGGGTCATATTAAAACTTAAATTCATTGAAGTACTTACTAAGGTTTTTGGTTGAAATAAATAACCGGGATGATTGACCCATAGGTTTTGCCTTGGTTAGGGCTTGCTGGGACAAAATTTAAAAATAAACTTTTAATTTTTTTTTGGGTAGGTATTATATTAAAACTTTTTAACAAATTTTTTTTTTTCAATTAATTATTTTTAAAATTAAATTTTTTTTTACATCCTTTTTATTTTTTTTCTTTACATTTAACTTAAGAATTAATTAGGTTGGGTGTTAATAAAAGTTTTGGTTTTTTAATTATTTTGGTCTTTAAATTTAAAATTAAAAAATTTTAAACTTTTTTCCAAAACTCTTGTGGTGGTAATAGTGTGTTTTGTGTCGAGTTTAAATAATTGCCATTAAGAGTTCCCTTTAGTTCGAATTATGTTTAAATTTTGAGAATTTTGATTAATATGCCCAAAGGGTAATTTGTTAGCGGGTAATTCCCCTATGCCTAAGAACTAAATTTCTGCGTAAAGCGGTAATATTTTTACTCTTAAAATTGCAACAGTTAAAATTTCCCTTTTCGGCAAAAAAAAATTAAAATGTTTTGTTTTTAATAATCAACAATTTAAAAACTAAAACAAGTTGTTGATTTAGTTTAGAATTTGTCCATAGGGCATATGGCTTAACAAAAATATTTTAAATATTAGTCCATTTATGTCATAATTAAACCTAGGCGTTCAAATGGTAAAAACTTATATTGGGTTCTATTTAAAATGGACCGCAATTTTTGCATTAAATGTTTTATTAACATTTACCGGTCTTTCCTTTAGTGAAAGAAACTGGTCACTTTTCAATTGCCCACCAAAATAATCAGATCTTTTTCGCATTCGTGGAAAACCATGGAGCGAATCTAAAAATAGATTTTTCAAACACCCTAAATCCCCTTTCACCTTTTAATATTTCACCTAATTTGAAGGACAATTGGTTTTGGGTACTAATCCCATTGAAGTTCACTTACGAACCTTCGTCGGGCCATGTTTTACATTAAATTTTGAGTCTTATACCCCTTTTTTTGGTTTTGTTTAACAATAATAAAAGATCATTGGCAATATTTGAAATTAGTTAGAACATGTCATCAAGGAACATAAAATAAAAAAAAACTTTTAAATTTTCTTTTTAAGAAATTTATAATTTTTAATTTTTTCAAATTTTTTATTTTTACAACTTATTTTTTATTACAATTTTTAAATTTTTTCAATTTATACTTTTTTAATTTTTTTTACTTTTAAAATTTATTAAAAAGTTTACAAACAGGTGGCCCTTGTTTATCCACAAGGTTTTGTTCTTCCTATATTTTGTTCCACTTTTAAAATTGTAAAACTTCTAAAACTTTTAAAATCCTTTAAAACTCCGCATGGGTTGTTGGGTTAGATAGTAGGGTTGTTGGGTTTGGTAAAACAGAAGTGGGGTTGAATATTTTGGTTTTGTTTGTTTCAAAACTTTTTCTATTATGTTATATGGTGTAAAATAAACTAATGATAAAGCAATAAATAAATAAAGAAGGGATGAAAACCAACCTTTTAGTTTCCTAAAGGCATATTTCAAATCCGGTAAAACTTTAAATTTCGATCCTAAGTTTTTAAACAAAAGAAAATCATAAAAAACAAATAAAAAATTAAATGGTTTGAACAATTTTTCTAACTATTCACATTTCAATAAAAACTAAAACAAGTTAAGTGTTTTAACAGATATTAGTACAAACCCAGTGTTTACATTTGGCTTAAAATTAAGTGATTTTATGATTTAATATAATGTACAACAATAGTGTTTACATATTGAGTTAAAATTTAACCAGTTACAAAAAGGGTAAAAAAGTTTCTAAAATGGGTAAAAACGTATATATAAATAGATAAAAACACAAATTTTAAAACCCTTTTTATATACCAACACAATTCAATCATCCTTTAATTTTCAAAAAAAACCTATCAACCCTCCCATACCCTAACCAAAAATCCCATACCAGGTCCCTGCTTTGTGCTCATCCCATAAATCCGTGGTCCGGTGAAAATGAAATTTCCTTTGTGACCATTTTTCATTATTAATCATCCTTTTAATCCTTTAAAACTTTTTTCCAAGTGGTTATAATTTGTCCAAGATCTATTTTGTTTTTTTTTTTGATCTTTTAGGTTCCTCTTAAATGAAGATACCACCTTTGGTCAAAAGTAATATGGTTCCAGCTTCCTCATCAGGCTCCTTTCTTTTGATGAATCCTTTCTTTTTAAAAAGTTGTGTTAAACATTTAAAGATTTCAATGTCAAATATTAGTAAGGGTTCTTTTATAAAACATTGTTAATTTAAAATCAAAAAAGCTTAGTAATCTTGGTAAACAAAAGGGCCTATAAAGGTCTTAAATAAGACCAGAATTAGTGAAAGGTTCTTGAATCTATCAAAGGCATTAGTGGGTCCTTAATGTACTCATAGGGTGTTTGATTACAAATTGAAGAAGGATCAAATTTGATACCTTGATGTTTGTAAAGGTAGTTCCTTTGGGATTAGTCGTTGGTTGTTAGTAGAGTTCCTCCTTGAATAACTATTAGCCTAGTACCTAATAAATGGACGCTTGGAAGGTTGTTCCCTAATGTGAAAGAACTATACTTAGCCTAGTCCTTATAAAGGGTAAACAAACTTTTAGGGGGTTAAGGGAAAGAACCGGTTTGCCTATTTGGGAAGGTGGGGGTTTGGGCTTCCCGCCAAAGGGCTTGGTGTTATTCGACTCTCGGGGTGACTCGGGGGTGGATACAAGGAATGCCTTGTGCGCCCTATAAATCTTGCTTTTTTTTTCTTCCTTTTTCTTTCATTACATGCTTTATAGCGTTTTCAACTCCAAACAACCAATAATTATATAATAAATTAAAAGATTAAAAAAAGTTTTTTGGTAAAACTATTCAACCCCCTTTTATTTTCCACTTGGCACAGTTTTCCAATTTCGAATAATTCTTTAAAACTTATTTTAAAATTAAAATTAAAAACTACAAAAAGTTTTCATAAAAAACAAACACCTGTTTTTCAAAAACATAGCTTTGGGTTGAATAACAAATTTTTATTTTCTTAATTAAATTTCTTTTGGATTTATTGTCAAAACTCATCCCAAACTTTAAAGGGGTTAACAAGAATACCCTTTAAAATACTTAAACCAAAGGAAAAATCGTTTAAGTAATTTGTCTTTTAAAACATTTAATGATTCTTTTAACCTATTAATTTAAAAGATAATTAAAAATGTTTTTGTTGGCATTTATTTGGGAATTTTTGACATTTTTCATATAACTTATTGGAACTTTGGTTTATTTTCTCGAATTATAAATTATGTTCAATAATAAAACAAAACACAATTTCAAAAAAATTTTTTCCATTTATTCCTACCATTTTAATCCATCATTTTCAAATTTTCAAATTTAAAATTCCCCTATAAAACTTATTTTTTTTTCCCTTTTAAACCAAGGTCCTATAAATGGTACATTCGTTATAAAACACTTCTTTTTTATATAATTACATCAAATTTACTTTTGTTTTAACATATTTCATTAAATCCTTTTTACCTTACAAAATAATTTAAAATCTATTTTACTGGTGTTTTTTAAATTTTTTCAACTTTACATTTGTTTTATATTTTTAAAAAATTCTGAGCAGCTAAAAGAAAAGTAATAAAAAACTTTAAAAAATAAAACTTATTTTTTATCAAAATTCTTACCTCCCCTTTAAAACGGTCCCTTTAAAAGGCCGGGGATTTTTTAAACATTTGTAAAATTAAAACTATTTTCCTCTAAAATAAATTTTTAATTACAAATAATAAGTTAATTTTTTTTATAAAACCCATTTTTATTTAAAAATATTTTTCATTTTTGTTTTTAATATACCTAATAAGTTTGATTTTATACTTTAATTTAAATTTCCATCCAACAAAATTCCGTGGGTTCAATAATCTGGAAACCCTGAAGGGGTTTAAACCTTTAAATTTGAAGAAATAAATCCCCTTCCGGAATAATAGTTCTTCTTGTGGGGAATCCGGTTTAATGGAACTTGCTGGAATTTTGGAAAAATGCTCCTGCCTTTGGTTTTAACAAAACAAAAATTATTTAAATTTTGGGAAAAATTAATTCCAAAAGGCTGTTTACAAGTTGGTTCATTTCCCTTAACTTTCAAAAAATATCCAATTTAATACCCTTTGGAAGACCTGTGAATTTTGCAAAACCATTTAAATCCAAAATTATTAACCAAACGAAAAGTAAAGCTTTGTCCTTTGAGTTTTTTTGAAATGAAATTTTCCCTTTTTGGCCCGTTTATTAGTGAAGGTATCTATCGTCTATGGGATAAGCACTTGTGGTAAGTGCTTGAAGTCAAGACACAAAGCATTAGTGAATGGTGCTTAGAAGTCAAGACAAGGAAGAACTAGTGAAAGGTGCTTAGAAGTGAAGACAGACATTAGTGAAAGGTGTCTTGTAGATCTAGTCAAAGGCATTAGTGAAAGGTGCCTTAGATGTACAATCGATATGGTGTGTTTCGATGTACAAGATAGACTAGTATAGGATCCAAGGATATTGATATCCTTGATGATGTTGTAAAGGTAGATCTCCTTTGGGATTAGTCGTTGGTGTAGTGTGGTAGTAGTTCCTCCATTGCAATGGAACTAGGTCTTGCTTAACTTAGTACCTAATAAAGGGTAGGCGGCGTTGTGAAGGTGTAGTTCACCTAAGGTGTGAAAGAACTAGGTACTTAGCCTATACCTTATAAAGGGTAGGCGGCGTTGTGTAGGAGTGGTTCACTTGGGTGTGAAAGAACCGGTGGTTAGCCTAAATGCAAAAAAGAGTGGCGGCGTTGTGAAGGCTTCTCCGCCATAAGGAGCATTTCAATTTTCAAATGACAAATTAGAGTTGCGGGTCCACCAAGCGGCGATAAACAAACGAATAATTCCAAATTCTTTTGACCAATGAACCATAAATCTTACGCCACCTAACATCGGGTCCCACCATACAATTTCAAGTTCACATGCTTCCAAAACATCTCGGTCCACAAAATATGTTTAATGACCCAAAATTCTGTCAACCAAACAAACAAAAATATTTTAAATACTATAATTTTAAATTTTAAGTAATTTTAAACCTCATGTATATTCAAATTCCTTAATTTAAAATCTGTGAACCAAACGCCCCCTTACTTTATAGATTTAAGCTTTTGAATTTTAGTTCCAAATGGTTTATGCTTTTTAAGACCAAACTGTACACAAACAAGTGCTAATGAGTTATTATACTAATTTTCTCTAGCTTGTTGTTAAGGTAAGGTAATGAGTACTAAACTAGTTGCACATTTTTATTATAGGGGTGATATGCACATCACTAAAAGTGATATCATGCATAGCGGTATTGTACTATGTGCATCACTGGTATGATTTAATAGTGAAAGAATCAAAAAGTATGATGTGCATATCACTAGCTATTGTTTACAATTATTATATCAGTTGCATCCGTCTTAGCTGAGGTTCTACAAAGATAATATGCAAATAAAAACTTATGTATAAAAATAGTTGAGCATACATTAACTAGGCATAGAGTTGGACAATAGTGCAATTTTAACTATGAAGCTTTCACAAGAACCATTAAGTGCTTGTCTTTCAATCAACAGTTCAAAGGCAAAACTTAGAATAATGGTCTTTTACTTTAGAGCTCCTTTTGCATATTTGGAACGCTATCATTTTTATGTTTAGCCTTGAATAGAAAAGTCCCTTTCTTTGTTTTGGTGAGTAGATTATACAATTATTCCAGTACTTTTTTATCCATTTTGTTTTTACCGAGCTGTTACTCATTCTTTATCAAAGTTACAGGTTGTTGATTAATTATTTGTTGGTTACTTTTAGTTTGGTAAAATACATAAAACTATGCCCCTCATTAGAAAGCAAAATTTTGGATACGCATTCTTTATGAATACAACTATGAAGATGTTGGTGATGATAGTGGCGGTGATAAATATGTTGAAGTTATCGTGTTAATGATATTGATGTTAACAATGAGGATGTTGATGGTAAAATCAAAACATTACCATAAAACTGAACGAAAGTTGTACAAAGTGTATCTTTATAAGTATGTAACCAACTAAATAATCTTCATAAGAAAATGTAGATCGTTGTTGTCTTGTTGAAATAATATAGATATGTAATCAATTGATTAGAATGTACAAGTCATTTTAGGACAAAAGTGCTCGAAGTTAACCTATCAGTAGAATAATTACCTGTTTTGACCCATCGCCGGACCCAATTCGCTGCCCATATTGTCACATCTGGGAAAGATGAGAAGTTTATCGTCATTTTAAATACTTGTGTCTTTGTTGTGCCTTGATTTGTACCTAAAACTCTTGTCACAGATTATAATGATTAGACTGTGAACTTGTCGAAAAGTAAGTCGATCTTATCTTATTAATCAATCTTGTAAATTTTCATGATGAATTTTTTATATATGTTTTGTCAAAAATAAATGATCTTTTGTTTGGTATTGTGGGAAATGCTACAGGTACTTAATGAGAACCCGGATGTGGCCGAAGCTAGTAACACTCCTAGGACATCACCAAACGGGTTGAACATCACAGAAGATGCAGGTTCAAGCTCTCGTGTTTTGGGCGAACATTTATTCACTGCTCCTAACGGAACATATCTATTTTGTACTTAGTTTTGGTCTCGGGTGTTGAACTGGGAGACTAGTTTCTGTCCACCATATACTCACATCATGAAAGCGTCAGCCTTTTCTTAGCATCAAATGCATTTCGGTTCAAGTGAATTATCAAAATTTTACTCTGCATTGTTGCCGTGAGCTTTTTAACTTGCTGATTTATTTTCAAAAATTACAATGTTTGATCAAAATTTGTTTTATCAAACAAGAAATTATGTTTGAAAAGTTTAAGGGTGCGTTTGGTATGGGTATATGAGAATTCGGTTATGGCTTTCATACCGATTAAATGTGTATATCATAGCTATAGACTCATTACCCAACAATTTTGTGTCTATGAAATCCATTCCTTGGGCCCTCTCTTTTCCTTAAAGGTGGCAATTTAAGACCCAATGGTTAAATTTGGGTCTAGTTAGGTAATTTTTTTTTTTTTTTTTTAATAAGATGGGTATAAATGGGTTTAGTTTATTTTAATAGATGAGTCTAGATGGGTTTAGTTGATTTTAATTAATTAATATTGATAGGTCTAGTTGGGTTTAATAATATATCAACATGGGTCTATTACAATATCCACATGCTTTAAGTTGGTTGTTAGCTAAAATTATAAAAATCACTAACAGTCTTTTTTTATATGTTTTCTTACGTTTCCATACATTTTTATCATTTTCGTCCGTTTTTATACGTTATCCGTTTTCTTGCGTTTTTATCCGTTTTTGTTCTTTTTTATACGTTTTAACCGTTTTTACATGTTTTCGTCAATTTTTTTACGTTTTCGTCCGTTTTTTTACGTTTTCGTCCATTTTTTACGTTTTCATCTGCTTTTTTACGTTTTTGTCCATTCTTTACATGTTTTCGTCTAATTCTTACGTTTTCGTCCATCTTTTAACATTTTTGTCCGCTTTTGCACCTTTTTTTAGGGTTTTTTTATACGTTTTTTCCGTTTTACACGTTTTCGTCTAGTTTTTTTTTATGTTTTTATCCGTATTTACGTTTCGTCTCATTTTTACGTTTTGTCCGTTTTACGTTTTCGTCCGTTTTTACGTTTTTATGCATTTCACGTTTTTCATATCATATTTTACACAACCAATATGAAAAAATGGTTTCCACCACAAAATTCAAATATCTATACATTTTTTCATATCATATTTTTTCATCCAAATATAAACAATTATAATAGTACACTTTTTTATATCAATTGTCATTTTAACCCATACCAAATCCTATATCAATTGTGATTTCTAGCAACAAACCAAACGGCCCCTAAATTGATTAAGTTGTGTATAAAAGTATCCAAATTATTTCCGAACAGCTTTGGTTTGCTTTTCAAATAAGTGGAGAGAGATGAGAAGGGTGTGCACATTATTTGCCATATGTTTCCTAAAATAGAAAGGTGGTCACTCGTAAATATTGATGCTTCCTCGTTTTAGGATAAATATCTGACCACTCATGCCATTCCATGGTTCCCCTCAATCAACTCCTAACTTTTTTTTTATTCACAACCCATCACTTCCAACTTCACATCCTATGCCAGCAACTTACTCTAATTTCATAAATTATTTTTTCTTATTAGCCACGGAATGATTTTTTCTTAGAACAATGGTTATTAAGTACAGTACGCCAAACTAGAATAGGACATAACTTAAAAGCGCATATCACCTTCCGATATCTTGGCGTCGTGGCCTCACTTTTTATTGATTTTTAAGTGTCGAGCCACGATCTTTGGAACATCATTTACTATTGACCTTCCAGATATGTGCGATAATGTGTAAACCAAATGGCTTAGAAATCTTGTGTGTTTAGTATAAGAAATACCACATGCAATTACGCATGACGCTGATAATAATTATCCAAATAATATATTTGAGATCTCATTGTTAAAGTGAAACGAGTTGATTCATATACTTTTATTAAAAGGTCTCCATTCACATTTCTCTATATCTTTTTTTCTCTCTCTCTACCATGCTTTTACCAAAACCGGCTCGAACACACTAACACATAATTTAACATAAATTATATTCAATAACGATACTTGTGAAAATATGCATACAATATATAACAAATAAGCACGTTATCTACCCGGTTTAGTAAAAACACGATACTAAATACTAACTCACAATGATTAACATGCTTACAGACCCCGCAGGCCTGTATATCAATATCATCCTTTAAATTAAACATCAATGTCCGCTTACTGAACTTATAACCTTTCCCTTTTTGAATTCTCACTTGCACTATATTTTTTAGTGTGTCGTTGGCACGTGAGAACTAGATGAAAAGATATGAAATTGTGTTATCCTATTTAGTATTTATACATGAAATATACTAATGGGTTGAGAGATATAAGTGGCCACCTCATGCTATCAAAATGATGTATTATCATAATTGATTTGTTTACCACGTCATGTTAATAAGCATGAGGTGTTTTTCAAAAAAAATAGCATGAGGTGTATATATATATGTTTTAATGTGACCCATCTCTTCACTTACTTCCGTTTTGTTGGAACTTAAGAAGTTAAGAACACAAACCTTCAACTTTCTTCCCCTTCTCACCTCTTCCTTTCTTCCTTTTCCTTTGGTTCACTTTCCCTTTCCTAGGCACCACCTAGTGATGGTTAGACCCGACCCTGCAAACCCTGCCATTTGGTGTTACGCCGAATTTTCCTTAATCTTTATTGTATTATTAATCATATTTAGTTTCATCATTTTGATCATTTTCCTAGTTGTCAGTCCACAAAAACCCGATTTTGACATTAGTCATGCCAACCTAAGCACAATATACTTGGATTCACGGTACCAGTTTGATGGAGACTTTGCTTTTCTAGCAAAACTCTCCAACCTCTACAAGACACTTAACGTTAAATTCGAACATGGAGTCATGGAATTTCTATTTCAAGACGACATGATAGGGAATCAATCTATTCAACCATTTTCTCTAAGGGATGAGGAGCCGTGAGTGAACCCGATGGTGGAGTAGTCATTTGAAGGTAGCACCATCCATACACCAAATACGTAAAAGTATTATGAACTGCACCAAAACTCGTGCGAACCTTAAAAGTTCCTCTAATCGCGCTGTAGAAAACTTTGTCAATCTCAACATGTTTTTTGAGTTCCATAACAAGATTTGGTGGCAAATGAGCGAAAATAGATGCGAATTTGATCACAACGGCTCTCGTCTCCTCATCCCTTAGAGAAAATGGTTGAATAGATTGATTCCTTATCATGTCGTCTTGAAATAGAAATTCCATGACTCCATGTTCGAATTTAACGTTAAGTTTCTTGTTGGGGTTGGAGATTTTTGCAAGAAAAGCAAAGTCTCCATCAAACTGGTACCGTGAATCCTAGTATATTGTGCTTAGGTTGGCATGACTAATTTCAAAATCGGGTTTTTGTGGACTGACAACTAGGAAAATGATCAAAATGATGAAACTAAATATGATTAATAATACAATAAAGATTAAGGAAAATTCTGCGTAACACCAAATGACAGGGTTTGCAGGGTCGGGTCTAACCATCACTAGGTGGTGCCTGGGAAAGGGAAAGTGAACCAAAGGAAAAGGAAGAAAGGAAGAGGTGAGAATGGGAAGAAAGTTGAAGGTTTGTGTTCTTAAGTTCTAACAAAACGGAAGTAAGTGAAGAGATGGGTCACATTAAAACATATCACTACTACATGGCAGGTCTATAGCGACAGACATTTCTGTCGGAAATCCGTCGGTAACAATGGTTTCCGACGGATCTGTGACAAAAATAGTGCATCGCTTAATCCTGGTCGGTAATTAATTTCTGCCGGAATTCCGTCGGATACAGCGAGGAAGGGCATATGTCGGAATTCTGTTGGTAATGTGTTCGTCGGAACTTAGTCTGCTGGAAAGTCGTCGCTAAAATTCCATCACAAATCAGTCGGAATGTAAAGGGTCACAAATATGTCAGAATAGGAGTGAGAATAATTAGACATAATAAAGCTTAAATTTATGTAATCCTGTACTTGAATAGCTTATAGGATACCAGTAAATTAAAATGACAATTCATAATTAAACATAGGGCAAATGATAAAAAAAAAGTATCATACTTGCCATCATTTGCTCTTGTGGGTAGCGAACAATTTTTTTTCTTTTGTGGATACTTTCCTTTCAAATTCATCCTCTTTAGGGTATTATGTGACATTTTGCCCTTCAAGGAAAAAAATTTTATATTAGGTAAGAGGGCAAAAGCGTCCAAAATTTCACAAAATACCCTAAAGAGGATGAATTTGAAAGTATATTACCCACAAAAGAAAAATTTTGTTCGCTACCCACTAGAGCAAATGGTGTCAAGTATAATATTTTTAATCATTTGCCCTAAACATAAAACCATTCAAATGATAATCCATGTATTACGAAATACCATCATTTACATCGGAAAATTTTCAACATTCAAAACATATAAGATAAAATTAGAGTATCAAATCCAAATATTCATAATGATGTAATATCCAACTACTTTGGGGGATCTGGATTGTTAAACTTCCTTAGCATCGAGTTAATGTCGTTCATCTTTTGTTGTCTCTCTCGATCGAGCTTCTTCACGAGCATTTGCCTCCAACTCCCGTTGTTGCATGTGTTCCTGCACTTAACGTTCCACTTGTCGTTGTAACTGCACTTGCATCTCAATTTCTCTTGTTCTCATTTGTGCATTATCCTCTTGCAATTTTCTTACCGTCTCTTCCAAAACTTGCACCTACATTGTATCAAGTCCCATTAAAAAGCTTCAAACTTATAGAATAGCTTTTAAAAATACAACTTTCTATGAGAAAATTTGCACTAACTGTGCTTAATATGTGACGATAATAAACTCAATTTATATGTTCTAAATCACCATCACAAACCATTTCCATCAAAAATCTCAAAACCTATTAGTAACTTCCCGAAAGTTTACCATCTAAATGTCCATCCCACCACCAAACGCTCAACACCAATCACCATGTTACCGCTTTAGATATTCCTATGTTCTTGGATAGAAAGAAAATAATCTAATCAAATTCAAATTGAACAAAAAATCCAAAAACAACATGTTATGCTAAAACTGATTATCCGATGTGATTATTTTCCAGATTACCATACGAATTAGGGAAACCTATGTTACTGGTTGTCATTTTGGTTATAGCTTTGTGATATTTTTAACTAAAAAAGCTACTAACTAGAGCAAATATGTAACCTTTATAACTAAAACAGATACCATGTCAATCTGTGATACAAAAACTGAAAATAACTCATTTGACCACAACCCAGTGCTTATTTGAACCATTTCTAGTGTCTTCTAAATTAAATTATCTTTTCTGCTTACATGACAGGTAAGTATCTACCAAACTGGTAAACAAATCCTAGCTTTTAGAAGAAAGCACCTCATTCATATTCAACTACTCATAACAGATTCCTCAAGCACAACTCTGAAAATAATCACTACTTAAACCAAACATTACACCAGATCTGTACTACAATGTGTGCCATCTAACAGATTATTTTTATGAAATTAATTTTGTTCTACTAACTTTCCGTAAAGTAGCATATTGTGTTCAATATATCAGACAATTAACAATCATTTCAATCATTATCATAGGCATAAAATTGTGGTTCCAATCTAAATATTTAATATATTCCATACTTGTTCACTAGGTACTGATCCAGTGTGATGAGCATGCGATGAACTAGACGAGCTTGATGTTCTTGATGTCACCATGAGCCTTATATCCCACCGTGTACCAAACCAACTAATTTACCTTTCTTCTTCCCCCCAGTGGCCTCCTCCCATAGATCAAAGTCATCAGGCGGATGTTGACTAGCATCTCCTCCATGCTTCTCCTCCATAGCAGCCTCAACAGCATCCTACAATTCATATGAAAATGTGTCGATGAAAATTTATTGATTAAGTACTTGATTCATCATTTAATTTAAAAGAAAATGAAAAGAAATTACCCCCACTCGTTTTGAGATACTTGTAATGTACTTCCGCGTTCTGGTCACCAACGCCTCATCTGTCCCGTTCCCAAGCTCTTTTCACAGCTGCATTTTCAGATGGATGCCATTGATATTGATCCTGTATATACATCAACTTTAAGATTAACAAATATCACTTAAACTTTTCCTATTCTAATAACTCAAAAATATTTTGACATTAGTAGGTCACTCTAGTAATGAAGAAATAATGGCACAGGTTGCAGAAGAGCTTGAAAGCTTATAGGAAAGTCTAAATGAAAGCACGAGTATATGAGTGACAAAGATGATTTCTATGACCGAAAAAGAAGAACCATCTAAACAAAAGGGCACATATGGCCTGTCAGTTGAAACAACTTATTCTCTTAAACTCTTGTCCCAACTAGTGCAGGACAAAGCAAACTCAATCTAGAAAGAATTGGACGGACTGCAGTCAAAGCTTGAACGAGTACTATACTTACTGAAAATATCAAAACCTGCTACTGTATACTCTTAACAAGCCCTAGTGGCTTGTATTTTTTCAACAGCGATCGAATCACTTTCTTTACTTGAAAAATTACAAAGTTAATATTATTTATTCAAAAAAAGTCACTCTAGTATTATAAAAAATTGAAGTAAGAACCTGAAATAACTCAAACATTAAGTCTCTGCTTTCTTGGTCAACCTCTCTCCACGACGTCCAAGGACCATAAAACATGGTTTTGAAAATACTAATTATATCACGAGTAACGTGGCCTTCTGCAAAACTACAGGATTGAAAATACCGAATGCCGAAACGGATCCTAATTTACGCCTTTGTGACAACCCGTACTTTCGGTCATTTCTTGACACAATTTATGCCTCATTATTTCAACATTTATCGTAAACTTGGTTTACGTGTTCCGAATTCGCGTAACCTTGAAGGTTTAGCGGCGAATTCATGATCATATCATCACGTACATTTCATATGGACTAAGTTTAGTCTACATTTCATTGACATCATTTGCATCTTATTAGTTCATTCACGACATTTCATTTCACATTTATCGCGTAATTTTTATATTTAATAATCGTTATCGCGTGAGTTATTATTTTAACATTTAACCCGTTACTTTCAAAAATGATCCCGACATATTTTTATACTTATATTTAGTTTATAAAACTATATTTTGAGTTTTCCTAGTGTTTCAAATTTATTTGGTACATAAATCGTTAAAGTTAAATTATTACGACGTTTTCTTAAAAATTATACGATAATTATTTTTATCACTCAAATTTCACAAGGAATGTATTTTACAATTTTATTATCTCATTACAATCTATTTTGACCTATCAAAAACTTACTTGTACCAAAAATCTACCATTTACCTTACAAGTGATTACTACTTACACATTTTCTTACACCTTTTAACAAATATTACACAAGTATATATATATACACATTTTATAAAAAAAAAAAAAAATATCTTGAGACACAAGATCCATAAAATCCGGCCCCTAAGGGGGGATGTATCATAAAATTGTAACTAAAGTCTTATATGTATATATTTACACACAATCTTCATATTTTTTTTCTTCACTCATTCATTTCTCAATTATTATACAAGTGTTGAAAAGCTTTCTCTTCTCTCTTTTGTTCATCCAAAACCGGTTCTATATCAAGCTCACAAGGGATCAAAAATTTTCTCAAGATCAAGTGTTAATATCAATCTAGTTTATACTCTTTATAAGGTTTTGAAATAAAAACCAAGAGTATTTAGGATTATCCTTGTTACTTTCACCTCATCATTTTCACTTGTAAGCATATTTCTTTCATTTTCATGTTTCCTTATCATTTCATATTCATCTTTTCATTTTTGGAGCAAGTATGCATGATATGTGATTTATACCATTTTTTTTTTATGATTTTAGAGTATATATACATATTTGGTCATCCTATAAATATTCCTTGGTATTCTTTGGTCTTGATGATGTCTAGGAACCCATGACACCCTAAGAAGGTGTATGGTAGGATTAGATTAGCTTTGGAGTTGATTTGAAGGGATTAGAATAGGTTTTGTCCGAGAAAACTATTTTCGATAAGTTATAAATTATGTTCTGTCCTTGTTTCATTTTTCTGGAAAATCCGACAGTTGGTGCGAAACTTTGGCCTTGATATTTAGAAAATATACTTTAAAACGAATCCGTGGCGTCTTGAACGGATGAAAACGGACTTATAACGAAGAAGTTATGGATTTTACAAGTTTGACGACGAAATATATTATTTTCGAATTTTCAAGAACTGTTTTTACATTGTTTGGGTCAAAATGAGCCTTAAGCTTCACAAATTATTTCGACTTCTCAAAAATATATTAGTTTACTTGATACGAAGCTAAGGACGTATTATACGTGAAAACGGATTTGAAACGACAAAGATATGCATGTTTTCATAAACTTGCCGTAACTATTATTTTCTAAAACTATATTAATTTACGATACAAGTGTTACGGTGGTGTAACGTCCATATTGAGGGCTGTTTTTAACCATGATGTGCAACTTTTTGGAACGAAATGTCTTCTAATGGAATCAAGTTCACCGGCCATATTTTTCAAAACAACAAGCTGTTTGTAAAGCGGAGTTATAGTAAATTAATTACGGATGCTCAAACTTGGCCGAAACTCATTTTTCTCTGCACAACAATTAGCCAAAATCACTATCTTTAACCCTTAATATCTTTATGATCGAGACCTTTTGGACGAAAACTCCTGAACTGAAACTTCTAGATATCGATACAAACTTTCCAAAACCGTCGAGTTCGTTCTCTAACGATCGACGTACACCGTTTTACGACTAGTTTTCCAAAGCCATTTTGTTATTTTCATGAAAATTCGGGCGACATTGTTTTACGACGAAAAGTGAAAATTTCACCATAAATCATTATAAAACCATTGTAGGATGACATTTTGACGTAAATACTTGTAAAGTGATTTTTGAATGGTCAAGACGTCAAAAGAGTATTTTTCGACGACAAGTAATTATTTTCAAAACTCGCAAATGGTATAAATAACATACGAAATGCATGCATAACATTACATTGCAACTCATTACATATCATATCATTCACAATAGGTCAAGATTAACGATCACATTATACCTCGGTGTACTCACTTTTGCCATCGCATTATTGTCCATGTGAGTTTCATAGCCCCTACCTTTACTTGTTTTGAATTACTTTTGGGAGATACATGCTCAAACTATTTTCTTTTACTTTCACAAGTACTTTAAACTCTTACATATTCTTGTGAGTTTTCATAGCCCCACTTTTACTTGTTTTCATAACTATTTTGGGGAGATACATGCTTAACTAGTTTTCACAAGTACTTTAGATTTTAAGGCTAAATTCTATCATGATCACCATTGTTTCAAAATCGAATGTTGTACTATATCAATTGTTCTTGTTTGCGTGCTATAGTTATACGTCGAATAAAGTACTATATCAGTTGACTCCTGATACATTGAGTCATGTACTAATGATTATGTGCTATAGTGCTACGTCAGATAATGTTCTAAATCAGTTGACTACTGATACATTAAGTCAGGTGCTATTGATTATGTGCTATTGTTCTACGTCGAGTTAGGTACTATTGTGAATTCATTTGACATCATGTGTTTGAACATAAACTATACATATCTTGGCGGTGGGTTGTGAACACACAGTTGCAAGTTTTGTATGGGCGGAACTTGAACCGAGTGGATTCACAATGCCTTTGTTGCATAAACGATTTTTAAAGGCTTTACATTTCAAAACAAACTCTATGAACTCACTCAACCTTTGTGTTGACACTTTTAGCATGTTTTATCTCGGTATCTAAGGCATTCACTTCATGGCATGCATTTGGACACATCATGGAGTCGTGGTGACGACGCGTCTCACTGGGTTTTACGCACTTTAAAACATCGTTTGAATTGTAACAAACTTATTTCCGCACAAGTTGATTTTCATTTGGGACCTACTTTGTAAACTCGATTGTTTTATTAAATCAAACGATGTTCTTTTCAAACGACACTTTAGGTCGTTCAATATAACTCGTGATTGTGATGCTATGACAATCAATCCCGTGAATTCCATTCCACCGCAAAAGCATGTAATTTGGGGTGTGACAGATTGGCATCGAGCTTGATTATAGAGAACTAGGTTGCATCATTGACCCTAGACTATAACTACATCATCATAGCATCTCATCATATCATTACAAGTGCATATTCTTTATACATGCGAACTTATGACTCAACACCAAACATCTTATGAGTCGATTAGTCCAAGCATTGCATAGTTACTCCTAAATTATACATAGCCCGATCACCTATGTCTAATTCGGGAAGAATCATGCAATGAAGGGAGTAGTAGTCTCATATGAGTAAGCAATTCCGTGTCGAGCCAAATTTTCAAAAGATTTTCTTCAAACCACTTGTTTCCGGTTTGATCCGCGTGACGTTCTTGTTTGATGAGTTGCAAAGATCAAGCTAGAAACAAGTTGTTACCTAAACCGATTTAGCCTAATCGTATGACAGTTCTTGTTTGATGAGTTGTGGGATTAAGTAAAAATCGGTTACCAAAAAGTCTTTTGAGGGTTTTGCTCGAGAATGGGAAGGCTTGCCTCATCAAACCCTAACCCCGAGAGACCAACACGAACTGAATTCAGGGACTGAATTCCTTTTTGGATGGGCGAATGTGACAACCCGTACTTTCAAGTCATTTCTTGACACAATTTATGCCTCATTATTTCAACATTTATCGTAAACTTGGTTTACGTGTTCCGAATTCGCGTAACCTTGAAGGTTTAGCGGCGAATTCATGATCATATCATCACGTACATTTCATATGGACTAAGTTTAGTCTACATTTCATTGACATCATTTGCATCTTATTAGTTCATTCACGACATTTCATTTCACATTTATCGCGTAATTTTTATATTTAATAATCGTTATCGCGTGAGTTATTATTTTAACATTTAACCCGTTACTTTCAAAAATGATCCCGACATATTTTTATACTTATATTTAGTTTATAAAACTATATTTTGAGTTTTCCTAGTGTTCTAAATTTATTTGGTACATAAATCGTTAAAGTTAAATTATTACGACGTTTTCTTAAAAATTATACGATAATTATTTTTATCACTCAAATTTCACAAGGAATGTATTTTTACAATTTTTATTATCTCATTACAATCTATTTTGACCTATCAAAAACTTACTTGTACCAAAAATCTACCATTTACCTTACAAGTGATTACTACTTACACATTTTCTTACACCTTTTAACAAATAATACACAAGTATATATATATACACATTTTATAAAAAAAAAAAAAAATAATATCTTGAGACACAAGATCCATAAAATCCGGCCCCTAAGGGGGGATGTATCATAAAATTGTAACTGGTAAGAAGTCTTTGTCAGTCTTATATGTATATATTTACACACAATCTTCATATTTTTTTTCTTCACTCATTCATTTCTCAATTATTATACAAGTGTTGAAAAGCTTTCTCTTCTCTCTTTTGTTCATCCAAAACCGGTTCTATATCAAGCTCACAAGGGATCAAAAATTTTCTCAAGATCAAGTGTTAATATCAATCTAGTTTATACTCTTTATAAGGTTTTGAAATAAAAACCAAGAGTATTTAGGATTATCCTTGTTACTTTCACCTCATCATTTTCACTTGTAAGCATATTTCTTTCATTTTCATGTTTCCTTATCATTTCATATTCATCTTTTCATTTTTGGAGCAAGTATGCATGATATGTGATTTATACCATTTTTTTTTTATGATTTTAGAGTATATATACATATTTGGTCATCCTATAAATATTCCCTTGGTATTCTTTGGTCTTGATGATGTCTAGGAACCCATGACACCCTAAGAAGGTGTATGGTAGGATTAGATTAGCTTTGGAGTTGATTTGAAGGGATTAGAATAGGTTTTGTCCGAGAAAAACTATTTTCGATAAGTTATAAATTATGTTCTGTCCTTGTTTCATTTTTCTGGAAAATCCGACAGTTGGTACGAAACTTTGGCCTTGATATTTAGAAAATATACTTTAAAACGAATCCGTGGCGCTTGAACGGATGAAAACGGACTTATAACGAAGAAGTTATGGATTTTACAAGTTTGACGACGAAATATATTATTTTCGAATTTTCAAGAAACTGCTTTTACATTGTTTGGGTCAAAATGAGCCTTAAGCTTCACAAATTATTTCGACTTCTCAAAATATATTAGTTTACTTGATACGAAGCTAAGGACGTATTATACGTGAAAACGGATTTGAAACGACAAAGATATGCATGTTTTCATAAACTTGCCGTAACTATTATTTTCCTAAAAACTATATTAATTTACGATACAAGTGTTACGGTAGTCATAACGTCCATATTGAGGGTGTTTTTAACCATGATGTGCAACTTTTGGAACGAAATGTCTTCTAATGAAATCAAGTTCACCGCCATATTTTTCAAAACAACAAGTGTTTGTAAAGCGGAGTTATAGTAAATTAATTACGGATGCTCAAACTTGGCGAAACTCATTTTTTCTCGCACAACAATTAGCCAAAATCACTATCTTTAACCCTTAATATCTTTATGATCGAGACCTTTTGACGAAAACTCCTGAACTGAAACTTTTAGATATCGATACAAACTTTTCAAAACCGTCGAGTTCGTTCTCTAACGATCGACGTACACCGTTTTACGGCTAGTTTTCCAAAGTTATTTTTGTTATTTTCATGAAAATTCCGACGACATTGTTTTGCGACGAAAAGTGAAAATTTCACCATAAATCATTATAAAACCATTGTAGGATGACATTTTGACGTAAATACTTGTAAAGTGATTTTTGAATGGTCAAGACGTCAAAAGAGTATTTTTCGTCGACAAGTAATATTTTCAAAACTCGCAAATGGTATAAATAACATACGAAATGCATGCATAACATTACATTGCAACTCATTACATATCATATCATTCGTAATAGGTCAAGATTAAGATTCACATTATACCTCGGTGTACTCACTTTTGTCATCGCATTATTGTCCATGTGAGTTTCATAGCCCCTACCTTTACTTGTTTTGAATTACTTTTGGGGAGATACATGCTCAAACTGTTTTCTTTTACTTTCACAAGTACTTTAAACTCTTACATATTACTGTGAGTTTTCATAGCCCCACTTTTACTTGTTTTCATAACTATTTTGGGGGAGATACATGCTTAACTAGTTTTCACAAGTACTTTAGATTTTTAAGGCTAAATTCTATCATGATCACCATTGTTTCAAAATCGAATGTTGTACTATATCAATTGTTCTTGTTTGCGTGCTATAGTTATACGTCGAATAAAGTACTATATCAGTTGACTACTGATACATTGAGTCATGTACTAATGATTATGTGCTATAGTGCTACGTCGTATAATGTTCTAAATCAGTTGACTACTGATACATTAAGTCAGGTGCTATTGATTATGTGCTATTGTTCTACGTCGAGTTAGGTACTATTGTGAATTCATTTGACATCATGTGTTTGAACATAAACTATACATATCTTGGCAGTGGGTTGTGAACACACAGGTTGCAAGTTTTGTATGGGCGGAACTTGAACCGAGTGGATTCACAATGCCTTTCTTGCATAAACGATTTTCTAAAGGCTTTACATTTCAAAACAAACTCTATGAACTCACTCAACCTTTGTGTTGACACTTTTAGCATGTTTTATCTCGGTATCTAAGGCATTCACTTCATGGCATGCATTTGGACACATCATGGAGTCGTGGTGACGACGCGTCTCACTGGGTTTTACGCACTTTAAAACATCGTTTGAATTGTAACAAACTTATTTCCGCACAAGTTGATTTTCATTTGGGACCTACTTTGTAAACTCGATTGTTTTATTAAATCAAACGATGTTCTTTTCAAACGACACTTTAGGTCGTTCAATATAACTGTGATTGTGATGCTATGACGAACAATCCCGAAATTCCATTCACGCAAAAGCAGTAATTTGGGGTGTGACAATAAAAGTGGTGGCGATGTGATGGAGCGGTGGCGAAGTGGTCGCGAATCAAGTGGTGCCGATGTGATGGAGCGGTGATGAAGTGGTGGCGATGTGAACAATGACGGCGGTGAACGGTGACGATGTGAGCGATGGTAAAGGTTTTAGAGGAAATTAAAAAGTTGGAATGAATAAGAATTTCTCTATTATAGAATTTGAAATGAAAATTTTGATTATGAATAAGAATTTGTATTAAAGTAGTAAAGGTTTTAACACTTATTTTTATAAATGAATTTTTTTTAAATGACTAAGAATTTGTCACGTGAACTCCCAACCATTTATGCGTTGGAGAGACCGTTTCTTATTTTGTGCCGAAGCTATTTTTAGGTTTTATTATTTTTACTTTATTTTTTTAGATGTAAGAATTGTTTTAAAAGGCGCGCAAAGGTTTCGTAAATGTTCTACACAGGTGTTAAGTTTGGTCATGCCGTCACGTCACATTTTATGTCGTCTTATGGTACGTCTTTTTGTAAACTCGATATATATGAAATATAATATAAATATATAAATATTTTCATATTCTGTGTCGCCTTATGCCACATATTATAAACGCAAAAGTTTCGCTTTGACCGGTAAAGTGTGAGGCTTGGTAATGTGATAACGCTACGCCTCACGCTATTTATAACCTTGGATGTAAGGTTCGGGGCCAAAATCATATGAGACCTTTAAAACTTGTTAATCCAGTTATTAAAGTCCAAAATTCTAGTTTTTCATCCGCGTGATCGATTTTGCTTTTATATTTAAAAAAAACAACTAGATCATCCAATATGCTTTAATGACTAACTAGTTATAAACCTTACAGAAGGTCTAGGCACTATTCGACTTTAATTCAACTTTTGAAATTAATATACATGACTTATAAGTTTGACGATATTTAACTTTATTGCTCGTGTACGCACGAGTTATTAAATGTGTGTTCTAAAATTAATAATTTTTGGATATATTATGAGTAACTGCATTATAACTCTGTGTGAAATGTTATTTTTATATCTAAGTTATAAACATATATGAGAATCTTAAAAAGTGAACTACAAAATAATTTTATGTAAGTTGTTGACATATGTACAATATTGTGTTCAATTTTGTATCAAATTTGTATTATTATATATTTTATCGAAGATAAATTTTAAAGTTCGCAATAAATTGGCAAACATGTTTGTAATATTTCGATCGAATTCCTCATAAATATTAGTTATTTGTGACGGTTTCGATGGGAATAAAAATATTAAAATTAATAATAAATTAAAACATTTCCGACGAATAGTGACGGATAAATCAATCCCTCGAAATCCATTGAACACAATCATAAAAGTTTTATTATAAGTTAGTTGCACCGTATGTTGGTGTCGATGTAAATCCATCGGAAATTAGGATAAATTAGCGACGGATATTTGTTCGTCGGAAATTCCGTTGGTGATACTCCGATTTCTAGTAGTGATGTTAATCATTGTTAGTTAGTATTTAGTATCGTGTTTTACTAAACCGGTAGATATCCTGCTTATTTGTTATATATTGTATGCATATTCTCACAAGTATCGTTATTGAATATAATTTATGTTAAATTATGTGTTAGTGTGTTCGAGCGGTTTGGTAAAAGCATGGTAGAGAGAGAAAAAAATATAGAGAAATGTGAATGGAGACCTTTTAATAAAATATATGAATCATTTCGTTTCACTTCAACAATGAGATCTCAAATATATTATTTGGATAATTATTATCGTCATGCGTAATTGCATGTGGTATTTCTTATACTAAACACACAAGATTTCTAAGCCATTTGGTTTACATTATCTCACATATCTAGAAGGTCAATAGTAAATGATGTTCCAAAGATCGTGGCTCGACACTTAAAATCAATAAAAGTGAGGCCACGACTACAAGTTATCGGAAGGTGATATGCGCTTTTAAGTTATGTCCTATTCTAGTTTGGCGTCTTGTATCATCATCGAATCATCAACATCTTGGACATCCAAGGATCACGAGCTTGGGTTGAACCCGAGGCTTTGTTTTCTTCCGACTATTCGTTTGGAAAGCCGGCATCTCACAGTTCTTCCAAGCATCATGACCCTTTAAAATTTTCCAACACTTCTCCAAAGTGAAATCATGACCATCGTCATACGATATTCTCTAAGAGATTTTGAAGTGTCGTTTATATCATCTCACCACTTCCATGGTTATTCTTGATATTATCAATGATAGCGCAATAATTACCAACCTATTACGAATCCTATTCTTCCATTTGGTAGTGATGGAGTCGTAGATTTGGTCTAAGCCGTTTCATTTTGAAAGTACACTATCACTAGCTCCCAAAAGCGGAAGCGGTTCAAGGCGTTTCCTCTCTCTGAGTTTTCCGACACATGAACCCAAGCTTTAAAAAGCGCGATCTCTTCCACCTTTGTCCATGGTTCAACGATCTTCTTGCCTTTTGGTTTGCTTGCTTCGGGCTTCTTGCCTTTGTCCTTGGCCTTTGAAGCACATCTTGATGGCTGCTTTGGTTTGATGGGGGACATTTCTTCAGCATCGTCGATTTTTTCATCATCATCTTCTTCAACGGGAATGGAATCATGGTACGAACCATGGTACGAACCATGACCCGAAACTTGCCCCATCGAAGCATCTTGAGTTTGGTAGTTTTGTGTCGGATACTCCGGCATAAAATCTTCCAAATTCATGTCAAGATTAGTACTTCGAAGCGGGGGATAAGGTTTATATGGTTGAGGAGGATAAATGAAGTCCATGTTTGGATGATACGACGACCCACTAGGTTCTTGCCGGTAATCGGTGTAAGGACGTTGCGGTGGGACAAAATGACGGTTAACATAAAACGGGTTTTAGTTTTGATTTGGTTGGGCTAGTTGTGATTGATATTCAAAACTTTGTGGGCCAACGAATAGGCGGTTTTGTTGTGGTGTTATGCGGTTAATTGAAGTTATTTTCGTGAGAAATTCAAATTCGGTTGATTTTGGGGTAGTCGGGATCGGCGGTTTTTATTGTGGGGTATTTTCTTTGACATTTTGAACTTGGATGAGAATTAGATTGAGGTTGGAAGTGAATATAGATGAGAATTAGTTTGAGGTGGTTGTGTTTGAGATTATGTTTGAAGTCATTCGGGTAATTATTTATTAAATAATAAAAAAATATTTAAGTACCTGCTTTTGGACCAATAACTCTTGTAGGTGCCGATAATAGTGCATGAACATATCTTGTGTCAGAGCTTTAACCATCCAATCCCATGACCATCTAACGGACGCATACTCCTCTTTAGTATCGAATCTATGTCTACAATTCTTGAGCATATTTTGATTAATATGCCATCGACAGAGTAATTTGTTAGCGTTTGGTAATTCTGCTCTGCATGCCCTAAGCAACGCTAAATCTCTGTCGGTGACGATAACGCGCGGGTAATATTGTTCGTCTATCACCCTCTTAACACATTGCAACACCCATCTAAAATTTGGCCCTTTTTCACAGTTCAAAAAGCAAAACGCCATTGAAAATGTTTTGTTTGTTGAAGTAACTCCAACAATTGTAAAAAAACGGTAGTTTAAACAACGTGGTGTTGTATGTGTAGTCCATCATCATGATTTCTGGGAATGTTGTCCATAGGGCATATGACGTCGGGTGAACAAAAAATATTTCCTCAAACTCATTAGTGCGGTCATTTACCCTGTCATAATATGTATAACCTAGACGTCTCAAATGTGCTAAAAGGACTTATATTGGAGTTCTATCACAACGAATGGCACCGTGGATCTTATTTTGTGCATTATATATAGTTTTTATGCTAGACATGTTATCCGGATCGTTCTCCTTTAGTGACGAAAGTATAATGCGTGGTGCTACTTTATTCTTTGTCAATTGCTCCACCAAAATGAACTCATGATCTTTTAATCGCATTGCTTGTGGAAAACCATGGAACGAATCTACAAAATCATGATTATGCCTGTCACACTTCACCCTCAAGATCTAACCATTGTCACCTTTTATATATTTCACCAGTAATTTGAATGGACAATTGGTTTTAGCGGTACTAGTCTGCCATTGAAGTTCATCTTCTGAACCTTCACGTGCAGACGTCCCATGTTTTGAACACTTAAATTCGATTGAGTACTTATACCCCCTAACTGTTTTGGTTCTTGCTTTAACAATAATAAAACCGATCGATTGAGCAATAGTTTGCACCCAATTAGTTAGAACATCGTCATCAAGGAACACCTAAAATAAAAAAAATACAACTTTTATAATTTTCTTTTGTAACAGATAATTTATAACTTTTATACATTTTTTTACAAATTTTTTTTATTTTTACAACTTATATATTTTTATTACAACTTTTTAAATTTTTTTTACAACTTTATACTTTTTTACATTTTTTTTACTTTTACAAATTATATACTTAAAAAAAAAGAAAGTTTACAAATACCGGTGGCGCCCCTTGTTTTACCCACTCCACCCAACGTTTTTGTCTCACTCTCTACTTTATTTTGTCTCACTCTCTCTCACACACGCACACTTGTAAAACTCTCTCAAAACTCTCTCTTAAAACTCTCTTTCAAAACTCTCTATCTGATGGTGTTGTTGGGTTAGATATGTAGGGTTGTTGGTGTTTGTGTAAAACTAGAAGTGGGGGTTGAATAGTTTTGCCGATTTTAGTTTAGTTTCAAAAACTTTAGATTCGATATTATGTGAAATAGTATGGATGTAGAGAAAGTATAGATCTAATGATAAAGCAAGTAAATAAAGTAAAGCAAGGGATAGAAATGACACAACCGATTTATAGTGGTTCGGCTACAAGGACACCTTCTGTTAATACAAATAAGCCGTAAAAACGTTTATTTATATTTTACGATCTTCTAATGTTTTGTCGATAACAAAAGTAAAATCATATTAACGAAACAAATAAAATACGTAAATGGTTTGAACTAATAGTTTTCTAACATATTCACATTTTCACATAAAACACTAAAACAAGTATAAGTGATTTTATGATCTAGATATATATGTACAACACCTAGTGTTTACATATTGGCTTAACAAGTGTAAGTGATTTTATGATTTAGATATATATGTACAACAACTAGTGTTTACATATTGAGTTAACACATACTTAAGCCAAGTATACAAAAATGGGTAAAAACAAGTATATACTAAAATGGGTAAAAACAAGTATATACTAAATAGATAAAAACTAGCAAATGGTTTTGACCCATAACCCATGGTTTTATATATACCACTTACACAAGTTCAATCTATCCTTAAGGTACATTGTATCTAGAAAGAAAACCATGGATCAACCCATAACCCATGACCCATAACCAAAAATACCCATATTCCACGGATCCCTAGCTTTGTGCTAGCCGGATCCCAAGTGGAAGGGATCCGTGGGATCCGGGAATAGTAGAGAAATTTGCCTATAAATAGTGAGCCATTTCTTCATTATTAATCATCCCTTTTAATCCTCCTTCTAACACACTTTCTCCCCTGAGTCAGATCTCACTAACCTTAGATCCAAGAGATCTATGTTTGTAGTTTTGTTTTTGTGTGATCTTTTAGGTTCCTCTTAAATGCAAGATCACCACCTTTGAAGTCAAGCAAGCTCAAGTCCATGAGTTGCCATGCTTCCTCATCATCAAGGCTACTGAAGTCTTCTTGTTGATGAATCCTTTCTTTTTTCAAACAAGTGTAGTGTTGAAGACATTAGTGAAAGATGTATCAAGTGTCGAGACGAAGATATTAGTGAAGGGTATCTATCGTCTATAGGATAAGCACTTGTGGTAAGTGCTTAGAAGTCAAGACAAAGAAGCATTAGTGAAAGGTGCTTAGAAGTCAAGACAAGGAAGCACTAGTGAAAGGTGCTTAGAAGTGAAGACACAAGACATTAGTGAAAGGTGTCTTGTAGATCTAGTCAAAGGCATTAGTGAAAGGTGCCTTATATGTACAATCGATATGGTGTGTTTCGATGTACAAGATTGACTAGTATAGGATCCAAGGATATTGATATCCTTGATGATGTTGTAAAGGAGTAGATCTCCTTTGGGATTAGTCGTTGGTGTAGTGTAGTAGTAGTTCCTCCATTGCAATGGAACTAGGTGCTTAGCCTAGTACCTAATAAAGGGTAGGCGACGTTGTGAAGGTGTAGTTCACCTAAGGTGTGAAAGAACTAGGTACTTAGCCTAGTACCTTATAAAGGGTAGGCGGCGTTGTGTAGGAGTGGTTCACCTTGGGTGAAAGAACCCGGTGGTTAGCCTAGTCTTGGGAAAAGAGTAGGCGACGTTGTGAAGGCTTCCCCGCCATAAGGAGCTTGGTGTAGTGATTACGAACTCTCGAGTAGGTGACTCGGGGAGTGGAGTAGGGCAAGGAAGGTGACCTTGTAGCCGAACCACTATAAATACTTGCGTTTTGGTTTTGTGCTTCTTACTCTTTTCTTTCATTACATGTCTTTATATGCTTGTTTATCAACATCCAACACACACAACCAAGTAGATTGATATAAGTCAATCTAAATAGATTAAAAGGAAGTTTTAATTGGTAAAACTATTCAACCCCCCTTCTAGTTTTCCACAATTGGCATCAGAGCTTCGTTACCAAGTTTCTTGAAGTATATTGAACTTTAAAAACTTGATACGATCCATAGTTAATTGAAAACTACAAAGAAGGTTTTTCATAAAAACAAACACCATGTTTTTCAAAAACGATATGCTTGGATGTTGATTTGATAACAACATGTAAGATATTAACTTTTCACATACACATCATAACATTAACACAATGAGCACATAGATGGTTTTAGAGAGAGAAAGAGTGGGACATTCTAGTGAGAGAAACTAGTTGAATATTAGATTACCAAAGAACATCCAACCCTCTACCTTGCAAGGTAGAGGGTATTTATAGGTTACAACCTAAGCGACCTCTGACGGCTGTGGATCGGGGATACGGTGGGTAAAGACCGACCTTCTTCCACGGTGTTGCACTATACAAATATTCACTATTAACTAACTACATAAACCGTAACTAATGACCAATCTACGAGCTAACTTATGCTAGATAATAGTTGGGGTGACCGACTCTTTCGACCGGAATTTTCTAATTCCTAACAATCTCCCCTAAGGAGGTCACCCATATTTTACATTTCAAATCCTAGCATTCTAGTCTTGACATTGTTCTTGAGCTCGTAGTTTTCATATATCAACATCGTAAACTTAGTGCATAGGTGGTGCAACTTCAAAGTCCGCAAAGATAAGTACTTTAAGCGGAGGTCCATTTCTAATTCATGAGATAGTAAATATGAGCCGACATTTGAGATCATCGACTATCAACAATCTCTGTGACATCCTTTGTGGTGTGATGTTGTGACTTTAGGACCGACATGCTCACATTACGGATCATGATGTCTTCTCATCGAGTAGCGGAAGCATTTGTTGAATCATGATATTGGCGATGCGTAGCGAAGCATGGAGTGAAAATATCGAGTCATTGATGCACTAATCATGATTTCTTTTGAGATGAATGTGTTAAGTGAGCATGCGGCTATGGATTGACCGCTTCATTACGATCATTTGCAAGCGTCGGGCGTACACGCATACAGCGATTAGCAACAAATCGCACGAAAGTGTCTTTGATCACTTCGATGAATTGAGGTACATGGCCCACGGTTCCCATTGATCGATACAAATCTTGCGTGATCGGTGGGATTCCTAAGAATCTCCTTGACGAGGTTTCGCGGTGTTCTAGTTGTTCTCAAACCGAACGTCTCAAATAAGACAACACGGAGTGAGTGAACGGTAATTTTAAGTCCAGCGATTGATGAAAAGAGATTTGAGAAACAATCGTGTATTGCTCAATAGAAATTGTTTTTGCAATACAACGAAGGTTTTATTGAAAATCAATTATCAATCATAAAAATACCTTTTGGTTTGAAAAATGAGTACACGGACGATGTGCTAAAGAAAAGAGTTTATAAGCACAAAGACCGGTTTTCAAAGGTATCCGTCAATCCCTAACTCGAACCGAGATTGATTCAAGAAATTGAATCACCCCATTGTTTCATTCGGTTGTCACATGGTTGATCCATATAATAGATCACACATGCCACCTACCGAGAGCTTGTTTGATGTTGACTCGAAAGGCTTTCCATCTTCATTGTGAGTGTGTAAACACATCACTCGGATGTTACGGCAATACCACAAGGATAATGCGTGGGACTCATGATATAATCTCTCTTCCACATTGTGTGAAACAGAGTCTTCATTGAAAGTGTCCTAATGAGATTTATTGATGATCTCGTGGCTCTAGACTCAATTTGTGCATATTTGGATCCTATAACGGAGACTAGGGAGAGGTCTCCTTCTTCAATATCAACCATCTCTAAGAGAAAGTCGATAGATAATGTCGGTTCCCGTGAGAATGAAACAAGCCCTTTAAGAGGAACTTGAGTGGTTTGGAAAGTTGAAGTGCGGTCGTCCTTTGGGTCCATGACGTCTTGTCTTCAATACCGATGTTACCATCGGTAGCATATGAAGTGAACCCGGTTCACCCCTAAGGTTGAATAAATGGAGGCTATTTGTTTACACCCTTTTCACATTCAATTCTTTTAATTCTTCAACCCCTTGATGCTTACCGAGACTTCATAGCTAGAACCTTGTTGGGTTTATTCGATTACTAGCTCGGTCTTAGTCCGCACTCTTCCCTTATCTCATTTTTCTCCTTTTATCATCATACCTAAGGACTTCTACACTAACTAGTGGATTGTCCTGGGTAGATCCCTCCAGTTACAGCGGATCATGGGAACCAATACCTAACCTTATCATCCTTATATCACCGTACATAAAGTAAAGTTGGTCGGTCAATTTGGTATTGTTCATCCGCCATTGGATCCAATTGAAAACCATTTGAAAATCAATTCGGATACTTGTGATATATAATCAAAGCATTTTGTACCTGAATTGTTTTTGATATTTTTAGAACGAGAACTCCCCCTCAACATGTGCATCAAATATTTGAAAGAAATTTTTGCACACGGAGGCAAGAGAAAGAATTAACTTCTTTGATTGCCATTTTCTAAAAGATATCAACATCGCTTCCCTCAACAGATCAAGTAAATATGGCATTTCCGGGAAGGATGAGGTTTCCATAAATTTGCTCCCCCTCAATATGTGCCTCTAGGTTGAAAAGGGTTTTGCACATACTAGAGGGAACCTTTTATCATCAAAGGATTAGAAGCCATGTGATCAAGGTACTTTAAAGTATTTAAAGTGTAGTGTACCCTGATGACTTGAATTTACAAAGAGAGTTCTCCCCCTTAATATATGCTTCGAGATTCGAAAACTTGTTTAGCACATATAAGGGAGAAGTATGCACAAAAATTGGTCATCTTATCTTTTACCATCTTTCATATTTATATCACATTTTCTCCCAGATCAAAATCTTAAATCCTTTGAGATTTTGGATCTCAAGTGATTTAAATAAGTGTGAGGTAAAATATTTGTAGGAGAAAAAATGTGTCCAATTTTATATGATAAAGAAAAAGGACAACACAGATGTTTCCCCTTTTTCATAAGGGGAAACCATAGTACAAATCCTAGCTCTATTACATGTATCACAGTTGTTCATATATAATACACCACATATAACACAAAGTAAACAAAACATAACCGGATTCCGAAGACGTCTTCATTCGGTTCTTTGAAGAAGTTTGTAGTGACCATCACGGAGCCTTCCACCAACAAAGCTTTCAAGGCGCGGAAGATCCTTCGTGTCTTGAGTCTCGTCGGATTGCGGCAATGAAATGTTCACATCTCTTCACGTCATCATCGATCCGAAAATAGTTTTAACCCAAGATCTCATATCAAGTTTGGCTTCTTTCACTCACGGAGTCAAGTTCTTCTTGACCATTTTGAGCGTACCATCACTAAACTTGTAAAGTTCACATAAGCATAAGCATCGCGATCCATATCTGTCGGTGAAGATGGCGGCTCTAGGGGTGTCAAGAACTTTGTATTCACGATGAAATTCATGCCCATTGCACTCCATTGAGGACTTGTGAGGTTGACCACGGTTTGGTAGCTTTCAATGCCAAGTGAAGGTCCTCAACTCGTTTCCGAATGACTAAGCCCCGATCCAAAGAGTGGCATTGCAGAGAGGCCTTTTCTCACGTGCATGTAAGTGCTCGGTGTCCTTGAAGATTTAAGAGATAGAGATCTTGAAATCATTGGGCGAAGATGTTTGAAGTCGTTCTCTTCAATGGTATACATTTTGAGATCAACTCTTTTAAGGACAATCTTCTTCAAGTACTCATATCCATACATCGGAAGATCTCTACACGACAACGCTTAAGATTTGTAGTTTTGATCGACCTCATTCGTCTTTTATCGGTACGCCATGTCTTTCAATGTAGAACATCTTCTTTTGAACCACCGATGGGAAATACCATAAGATTGCAATATCATACTTATGTTCTTCATTTGCCCGAATTGATCGGGAACCATCCGCTCAAGCCCCGATCGAGAATAGGTTGCGACTTTCATCTTTGAAATAGATAGAGCGAGCCTTCTTTCCGAGAGCGAGCACACGATAGTCCAAGTCGTGATTGAAGAAGAATTCCGCTGAATGGTTATCGACCGGGTTCACCATCAAGAGGAAGAGATTTGTTGACATTGAAGCGGTCGATTGCTCACCGACTTGGTCATTCGGCATCTTATGGCATTCTTCCATCGATATTGAAGATGGTTTGCATCGAATGGAAGACTTTGACAATTTCGTAGGCTTGTCCTTCTAGATCTCTTGGTGTTATAGAAGAGATACTTTTCCGCTCACAAAACCATCTAATGAAGCTTCCCATATCACCGATGTAGTGCGAAGAGAGTCTTGGTGGGACTTCATAGTTATTGGTGATAACGATGCCCAATTGTTGTCGGGAATCATAGAGTCGACTGGGATTGTCCATGTGGGTTACGGAGAAGGAGGTCTATCTTCCACAATGCGGCGTTGAATGTGTCTCTAGAAGGAGCTACCACGATGTACTAGTGCGGTTCCACCATGTAATTGTCAAACCAATCTTCGATGGCTTAGGAATATGTTTCGTCGATGCATCATCTTCATCGGTTACGAGTCGGCCATAACTTGAGACTCTTCGTGGACTACTTGATCATCGAGAATTGAAGTGGATGTGGAGGTAAATCTTGAATCGATCGTCGTCCGTGTGATTTCTTCCGAGTACCACTGTTTGTTTGTAGAGTCGATTGATTGGATGGTTTTGGAGTTGATGATGGTGGGCGTGATGGAGGTGAAATGGGTGTTGACGAAGGGTTCCCACTCGAAGTTCCAGCGCCTCACGGTGGTGGAGGATCTTCGCGATCTTTGTGAACCTTCATCAATGTTTCCATCACAATTGTCCTTCTTTTCTTTTTAGCATCCTTTTCTCCGACTTCAATTTTAAACTGTTCATAATTGTCGAACTGATGGATTCTTCAAGTGCCTCATAAAGTTTCTTGTGAACCTCATGCTTGTCCTCTTGACCTCATACATTCTTTCACACGTAGTCTCTCATATCGGCGATGGGAGGTCTTTGAATCTTTTAAGTGGAGCCTCCATTGCCCATTCTACCGCATCCTTGACTTCTCCTTCAATAGCGTCGATGCTGACTTCATTGAAGTTGAGGTGCTCAATCTATAGACACGATCCACCGGAGAATCTGATTTGGGAAGTTGCCTTTCGAACTTCTATCCTTTTAATAGCTTTATCCGAAGTTGATCGGGCGTGAGAATCATGGAGGGAAGGCGGTGGAGTCACTTCATCGCAATTGTGAAGATGGGTTGGAGTTGGTGGAGTTGTCGTTGGTGTTTGTACGGTTGGTTGAGTAGGCAAGGGAGGTGGAAGTGCGATTGATAATGAAGATGCGGTCATTGGAGGAATGGTTGAAGTATCTTCTTGAATCTTGACATCATACATGGATTGTGCGAGAATCTAAGGTTTTGTCATTAATGAATTGATCACCAAAGAGAAGTCTTCATCAAGATTCTTAAGTGAAGGTAGAGAGTTAGTAGACGATTTGGTTCATCCATCTTCAAGGTCTCGTCGGATCTTGTCCCAAGGTTCTCTGTGAGCCCTTTTGTAACAGTGTCAACATTCAACTCAGTTGAGTCTCACCAAGTGATAGAGATTCCTTGAGCGTTTGGGGCACCACACCAGATTGTTCCTTTTCATGAGGTGAATCTTTCTTCTCTTCGACTCATATGGATTAGTGGTGCTAGAGGAGATGAAGAGATGGTTAAAAGCATGTGAGCGACTTGTTCATCACTTGCAACTCCTTTACCCTTGTCAAGTGTTATTGGGCGGTTTGTTGAGATAGTTGAGAGGGTTCTCTTAACATAACTCCACCCTCTGGAGCTCTCACATTTTGATCTTCAAGACTTTCTTTGAATACCACGTTGCGGATCGGCGTCATCCTCATCAATTAACACGAAAGTATTCCTTGGCACCTCGGTGTTCTCATCTATTTCCTTTTCCACTTTCTTCTTCTTTTCTTTATGCTTTTGGATGAAGATTACGTGATGAGATCTTTCACGTCTCTTTTAGGAAGAGAGGCATAGGATGCTTTGGAGTCGAGGTGGTCTTGGGAGCGGTTGGTTGTAAAGGAGAGGTGTGACATTAGCGAGAGAGTTTGGTTGCACTTTTCATGTATTGCTTGAAGTAGTCCTTCTTCTTGATATCATTTGTGAGAAGAAGATCGAGAATTGGCAATCCAAATACTTCTTGATTCGAACCTCTAGGAACATATTTCAAGTTTCCTAAAATAAATTCATGTTACGCTTTGTGAAGAGTTGATTCGGACCTAGGGTGAAGTTGTGAGTTTGTTGCGAATCTTGGATGACAAGTTTGGAGAATCGATCTTTGGGAATTACGAGTTTGTTACGCTTCTTACGACCTTGAACATTGTTCGAGAAAATAGGTTCATCGAGATATGAATGTGGTCATTGATAGCGAGAATTCTTCCCAAATACGATCGAGACATTCACATCAACCCTATTAACGATTCCCATAGGATTTGCAAGATGGAATTCTACTTTATCGAACCCTGATGTTTTCCCAGACAAGCACACGTTCAGAATGGTTGCAATAGCTCTCGAGGGTTGATACATGTGTCCAGTGATAATGTCAGAGGCTCTTGAGATACTGTTCTGATAGCCTAACCCAATAAGAAATACGATCAGATCGTCAGCACCAGGTGGAGATACAGAACGAATGTCAGGGTCACATGATGTGATTCCAAGAGCTTTGCTCAAAATATCAGAATCAATTGTAAACTCCATATTATCCAGCTTGCAAGAGTATCGTGCTGTGATTTTATTCCATTGAACGGTGTTCCAGAATTGTTGAATGTAGATGGCAGGAATCGAGCATTGCTTGGTAATAGCACCGAAGAAGTTAGTGTTTTTGAGGATGTCAATTGAAACTTTGAATATCGGTTTTGTGGGAGCCTTTGTAGGTCCACATATGATTGCTTTACCAATAGCACCCATTGACTTTTGGGAAGGATTTCATCGTCTGAGAGTATTCCGGATGATCCTGACGGAGTAGCGCTCTTTTCTGGGATTGAACTTGCCATTGATGTTCTGAGTAATCATACAATCAACAGTGATGGATGGTAACAGGTTAGATGATAAATGGTAAGTGAGACAACATTAAACATGGAGATAGTAACACTGAAGAGGTTCCCAACACATACTGAGACAGACAGAGTGGCAAAGATTGCAACTATGTGACACCTTTCAACTATATAATAACATCCATACTAGAGATATAACGATGAAGAACATTCATATAGAAAATGATTGCATGATGAGCTTATAAGGGACATGACATGAATCAAGATACACATGACAAAGTGATATAACACATATGTATGAGGCAAAAGTAACATTTGGCGTCGTGAGAGAACCCAGTACCTTTTGCCTAAACAGAGATGTCATAACAGTTTACATAGAGTAAGTTGATTTAACAAGTCGAATAAGGAGATCCTAGGAGTAGTGAGAGTGAAATCATCTTTAGCAAAAAAAAATCCTTGACCCTAAGACTAATTCTCAATCATGAACACTGTTATAAACTTGTAAAAACAAGTCGTCATCTAGAGCCACGGACAAGTTATACAAGGATTAGCTCTCTAAGTCGCTAAACTAATTCGCTAACCTGTAAGACCAAATTGCCATGAATAGAACTTAACCCAATTCGCTGCAAAGTAGACAACTAAGTCGCTAGGTAACACATTCGCTAACTTGTAAATACAAGTCGCTATCTGCTAACTCGCTAACCAAGTCGCTAGGATAATTCGCTAGCTCAAAAAGTTAAGTCGCCATGTACAGTAACTAAGCCAAGTCGCTACAAAGTGGTTTACTAAGTCGCTGGGTTATTAATTCGCTAACTAAATACAAGTCGCTAGTTTAACTGCTAACTAATCGCTGGAAATTAGTGAACTAATTAAGCTCTAGAGACGTATTCGCTAAGTAGACCTCTAACTCGCCATGAAGAACATTCACACTAAGTCGCTATCAAGAACATTATAACTCGCCACCAAGAACACTTTTAACACCGACCCATCATCGGATCCATTATACTCATCCATCAATGTATCCAACCAATATAGTCCAAACAATATAATCCAAACAATATATAACACGTTCAATCATTTTATACGAAACACACATACGATTTACAAAGAAGATCCGAACCTAAGCGAGAGAGTCAACAAATCACACCACGCGAGCACAGAAAGGATCTGGAAATAGTGATAAGTTAGACACTAGACACTAAGGCATAAGATAGTAACTATAAGAGGGAATCAATGCAAACCTTATGCTAAGTCGCTAGTATGAATGAGAAGTCGAAGAGAGAGAGGAAAAAATAACGAGAGAGAAGAGAGAAAAAAAACTAGGTAATTCGCTAATGGGTAACTCGCTAGGGTTATACAACCTCACTTAGGCAATATGACACATTTGGTCCTTGTGGTTATGAACTAAGGTGGTAATTCGCTAGTGCAACAAAACTTACACTATATGACAAGTTTGGTCCCTATGGTATTAGTGAAAGAGTGGTAATAATATGCTAACACGGATAAGATAACGTCTCTAGCATTGATTATTACACTGATCATCATGAAGCAATTCAATTCAACAAATCAACACATAGGCGGTTACAAAACACACATCGAAAGTCTCATGAGCAAGATACAATCACAATATAACGGAGAAACCCATTCATGTTTCAAAAGTATAACCGGTTAGTCACACAAGCGAAATCACCACATCATACAAATAAACAAGCCTCATAACCAAAGACCTGAAGCCAATGGTGTAAAACTAATCTCCCCTCAATCAATGTCATCGGAGAACATTGATTGAAATTACCGAACCCGTTAGACCATTAAGAATATATCTATTGTTCGAACTTCATCTATGATCCCGTGCCATTATTGAATGACATTTCTAGGACCGTAGATGTTATCGATAACAAGGAGTATATTCATTATTAAATTGAGAAAAGAAGAAAAAATGATAAGAATGATAAAATTTTCAAAGTTAAAAAGAAATTTTTTTTTTTTTTTTTTTTTTTTTTTTTTAACATGATTTATACAAAGACATGGAAGGACGAGTCCAGATTCAAAATGAATAGGAGTCAAAGTAAGAAGTACATCAACTCGGCAAGCTATAGCTCTGAATGAGCTATGTTCAATCTGAGGGAACCAAGTCATGAAGTTCTGATTGAGTTGAGCATTGTACACGAAAAAGGCGAGAGCACATTGTACTTGAAGCACATGTAGACTTGTACATAGAAGGGTTAATGACATGTTTAGTCTCACATTTAGATGCAACACGGTATAATCCGGACCTATCATTAATGGGGATCCTATTCGATTCGCATTCTTGAAAAATTTACACAGGGAATCCACTTGAGGCATGATTTAGGAATGTAAGTTCGTTTAAGTCCTGTATACTTAAATAATCTGCCAGTGGGAATCCATTTGAAGTCACAGTGAGATGAACTAAATGAATGCACACCCTTGTTTTGACTATTTGTCTTTTTGTGATCAGAGAATTTCTTAGGGGATTGATCTGTCAAACTATGTTTTGCATGATATCTAGTTAAGCTTATAACATTTTTGACTTGTGGGTGATGTTCATTAGTCCTATGCTTGGGATTCATCATAACTGAATTGGGCAATGAAGTGACTGGTTTTGACAAAACAGACTTGTAGTCAACTTGGGATGTAAGCTTAGATTTCAATGGTTTAGCTCTTTCGGACCTAAAGGCATTAGGTTGTTTAATAACATTCGTTTCAAGTGGTTACGAACCGTTGACTTTCCCAACGTTGAAGGTTTTGCAAACTTAGTGTTCATCCTATTTCGACATACTTCACGAGCTCATTTTTAGGGCAACAATATTGAAGCTCTTATCCGAATTTGTGCTTTGAGGTCATCAATATCTTTCATCAAGAGGTTGGATTGATTGACTAACTTAGAGTTTGTTTCATCAAGATTCTTTCTTAAGTGCTCATTTTCTCTTAGAAGGTTGGACACACATAGAGCTAGTTCGAAATTCACGGATTCAAGTGTATCACTTATCTCATGATGGTCATATTTCGGGCTTACGAAAGAAGAGATTTGATTTCTTATGGTAGAATCTTTGTCACGAATCGGGATTTTAAGCGATTGATTTCAAAAATTCTCTAAATTCGGAAGTTCCAGTTACTACCTTGTTTTTGCATAAAACATTTCATCCTTATGTTGTATTTCAATTTGCAACGATATACAGTGTTTTTCAAGAATTGAAAATTTGTTTGAAAGCTCATCATATACCCATTTTTCAATCATGTTACTTCCACTAGATTCAGACAAAACAAAGATTGATTCCATATTGTTATGTTCAGGGTAAGAGTCATGTACCTTCTTGTGAGAATTGGTGTGGTCAGATAAGTGTACCTTTTCTTCATCCTTGTTGATTGTTACCTTTTCTGACTCAGAGAATTTGAGATCAGTGTTGTTTTCTTCATCCTTTTCCATCATAGCTGAGATTCTGCAATCAGTGTATTCTGCTGGTTCAACTGGAGTGAAGCATGACACGTCATCATTGTTCCATGGACACTCTTGACATTCATTCAATTCCTTGACTTGTTATTCTCTTTGCGACTTCCTCGATGTATGTTTCCATATTACTCATGAGTTGAATAAATGAGTTTACGAACTCATGAATTTCCATTCCGTGTGCTTCTTGAAGGACATTCCGGTCATGGTATTATCAAAATCGAGGAGTATTCTTCCGGATAAGTGGTGAAATTGGTTGAAAATGGTTTGAAGAGCGACATGAGAATCATCGGTTGAGAGCTTTTCTTTGGTGATTTGAAACCTCGATCGATCTAGGTTAAACAATACGACTCTTGTTAAAGTGGGAAAGTCTGACGAAGAATGGCACAACTTGTTCGATCCATGGTTGTTGATAAGAGTAATTTGAGAAGTAGATGAGATGTTGAAACGGCTCATTGGTGCATTCCACATTCTTAGTATCATCTGAAGAAGTTGAGTGTGACATATGTGAGTTGTTCTGATTGATCAATCCTGAGTCATTTGGTGTGAGGCCTTGAGATGGGCATTCTGTTTCACTATTCTGGGCTGTTTCATAGAGAGCAAGTACTTTGGTGATTAAGGGATCCGTGATGACCGACATTGTGTTATTATGAATTACTCCTCAAATCTCTAGAGAATTCGAGTCAATTTGCTACCAACAAAATAGTACTAATCCCTAGTCGCTAGAAAATACTACACCTAATCGCCAACACAAATTCGCCAGCAATAAGTGTAGTCGCTAGCAATTAACTCGCTACACCCCTAATTCGCTAGAGTCCCAAGTCGCTAACAGAGAAACAAGTCACTAAGTAGTAACTCGCTCTGGACTAAGTCGCTAGCCAAATTTGTGCGATGATTAGCTACACAAGTCGCTAGATATGCAAGTCGCTAAAGAGCAACTCGCTCTGGACTAAGTCGCTACCACAGTCGCTAACCGTGGTGGAGATTCCACTACTTGTACTTTAACTCGCTAGCTCTAACTCGCTAGATTTTATAGCGTAAGTCGCTACCAAGAAAGCAAGTCCGAGAGCTAATTCGCTAGCTTGAAAAACCAAATAACCTTCACTTTTCAATCCAAAACAACCCAACCAAGATGATTCAAGCTTACCAAATGAAAACCTAAACACTTTTGATGATTCTAAACATAAAAGTACCAACAAAATTCAAACTTTAACACAAGAAATCAACCAAATGATGCAAAAACCACTAAACTTTTTCAAACTCAAAACCACCTAAAACCACTATAAATCCAAAGATGTGCAAGATATGATCTAACCATGGCTCTTGATACCAATTGTAAGATATTAACTTTTCACATACACATCATAACATTAACACAATGAGCACATAGATGGTTTTAGAGAGAAAAAAGTGGGACATTCTAGTGAGAGAAACTAGTTGAATATTAGATTACCAAAGAACATCCAACCTCTACCTTGCAAGGTAGAGGGTATTTATAGGTTACAACCTAAGCGACCTCCTGACGGCCTGTGGATCAGGGATACAGTGGGTAAAGACCCGACCTTCTTCCACGGTGTTGCACTATACAAATATTCACAATTAACTTACTACATAAACCGTAACTAATGACCAATCTACGAGCTAACTTATGCTAGATAATAGTTGGGGTGACCGACTCTTTCAGCACTGGAATTTTCTAATTCCTAACACAACATTTTTTTTATCTTTTCACTTAATTGCACTAATCTTCTTTGTGATGTTGATTAGTCAAAACTCATACCCGCCAAGCTTTAGGAGTCGCTTGGTAACAAGAATACCTTCTTTAAGAAGGTATCTTAAACACAAAGGAGCAGGAATCGTCTAAGTGACATTTGTCATTTGTAAAGACATTCCTAAGTGCATTCAAGGTATGACTTTCTACTTATATCTAAATGATATCAGCTTAGTATATAAGTGTTATTTGTTAGGCATTTATTTGAGTAGATTTTTGTGTTTACACATGTTTTACATATAGCTTCATTAGGAAGTCTCTTTCTCACATACGTGTTATATTTCTCGTATATATAATCTATGTTCCAATAATAAAACAAAACACGAATTTCAAAAAAAAAAATCCCCTTTTCCTATTTATACTCCCACCGTCGACCATCTCTTCAATCCATCACTTTTTCAAATTTTCAAATTTCAAAAATTCCCTCTCACTCAAAAACTTCATCTTCCTCCTCATTCCATCTCTTCCTAAACCAAGAAGATCCGTCATCAACATGGTCTACATCGCACTCGTGCTCATCGCCTAACACTTCATCGAGTTGTGTTCCTATGATGAAGTTCACATACGGAGACATTTACTTTGTGTTGTTAATCTATATTGGGGTCATATACCCAATCCTTTGTATCATCCTTAGCATTGAAATGCAATATTATTGATAATCTATTTTATCTAGGATGTTTGTGTTATAATGTGTGTTTCATTTACTTTGATCTATTTGTTTTATATTCTTTCATGATACATTAGATGTCATGTATGCATGCTAAAAGAAAATGTAGGATAAAACATACTGTGGTACAAAACCGTAAAACTTATGTTTTTATCAAAGCGGTTACATTACTCTGGATCCACGGATCCCGGATGTTACAATAGCCGGATCCCTTTTGAAAAGGAACCGTGGGATCCGTCCTACTGGAAAACAGTTTGTCACACAAATTAAAAACTACTTTTCCTCTAAAAAGTAATACTTCTCTAATGTATCTATAATAAGTAAGTTAAGTGTTTCTTTTGATAAAAACCCATTGTTAATAAAAATCTAATAAAAACGTTAGATAATCATTGGTTAAATCATCGCTTTCTATTAACTCGTCGTTTCTCTAGATCCAACTATGACGCATGAATATGAGTTTGATTTTTCACTCACTAGCGTCTACACTCTGAACATCTCTCTCGAATCCAACACACCTGGCAATCATGTCCGTGGGTTCAATAATCTCGAAAACCGTCACTTCCATGAAGGACGTATTGTAGACACCTCTCTACAATTTGAAGAAAGTATCAATACCTCCTTCCGAGCAATAGGACTAGAATGTCTTCTTGAAATCAACGAGAAGATATGTCCAAGGTTCATAATGGAATTCTTCCGTCAAGTGGAACTTGTTCGTAACGAGGATCGCTCTAAGCCTTGGGCATTTTGCTCACATCCTCCGAATTCCAAACCATGGACAATGTGCCTTCACCGAAGATTGGTCTCTTGATTCTCTCTTCAACTTTCGTCAAGAAAATAGTCCATATTCCTCACACATACCCTCTCCGGAAGACCTACGTCGCATTATATGCAAACCTCGACCATATTACTCCAATCCAAACATTATCCTCACACGGGATATCCGAGAAGAGTACAAGCCTGTTGCACTCATCTTACGTGAGAATGTTTGGAGTCTTAGAAATCGAGAAATTCTTCCCGCTTGTTGTGCTCACATGTTGTACTGTTTGCTAACACAACAACCATACAATATCGCCTACTTCTTCGCAAGGCGAATTGTAAACCTCCAAGGTTCCAAGAACAAACTCATTCCATACGGAATGTTCTTGACGCGCCTCTATCACAATGTCATGCACTTTCATCCTTAATTTCAAAGTCCGTTATACGTACTTGTGAACAAGATGATGGAACCGCTGAACATTTCCCTCATGAAGACGTTCTTCACTCCTATACCCGACAACACTCATCAACCTTTTGATGATCCATCTAGTGAAAACACTTAAGCAACTTAGTACTCCAAAATAGGATCAATTCTCTTGTACTCGTGCTTTATTAAATGTAATCCAATTTCTTTTATGAAATAAAACATCTTACAACTCCCTTTAGACTACCCTTAAGATACAATGCATTGCCTAGATCATTGCATACCTTTAGTAAAGGTTCTGCCTAGCAGATAGACGGATCCCAAATGTTGTACTAGACGGATCCCTACGTTTAAGGAACCGTGGGATCCGTGAGACAGAAAATGCAATTGCAAGCATTGTATTTCAAGCATATCCTTAGAACACCTCACACTAAGCTAAGCATAGTATTTTAAGGCAAATTAAGTCCTTATCAAGATAGGAAGATCTTCTCTACTCACTTTTCACATAGATCATACTCAAGGACATTTATTGATCTATCGTTTCATTTCTTAATCCATCACTCTTCCGCTCTTAAAACTCACACATCATATCTCATATGATTCCTCATATCTAAGCCTTAGAAATCATTCGATTATGGCATAATTGCTCATTAATCATCCTCACCTCAAAATTGATCAAAGATTGATCAAAATCTAGTTTTCCTATCTCAACACTTCTAGGATATCTTCCAAAACACTATCCTAAGACTCAACCTGATCTCTAGGATCATTTAGTTTCATTTAACTTCAATTAACATATTTAGTGTCATCCTTGCTCATCCATTGGTACTTTTTGAAAGTTCCAAATCCTTCCATAAATAACAATCATTAGCTACTCCACTCATTGCCTTCAAACACTTAAGCACCCCTTCATTTAAAACACTTAGGAGAACTGAAACACTCAAGGTGATGTAGGTCTAGGATCTTAGAAACATCATTTCCACTCTTTCATAAACTCTTGAGCGCGGATCCCTAGAACTAGCCTAGGCGGATCCTCTCGAGAAGGGAACCGTGGGATCCGGATGACAGTCTATGACAAATCTTGCTAAAACAATCATTTCAACTTATCTTCCTAACTTAAACACTCCATCTCATCTTAAATGAGTTCCTAGAATAGCACAACCTCTGTAGTTGACTCTTGTGCATGCTAATCATCACATTCCAATGAATCTTAGTGGCTTAAGGCTTAAATACACTTTCCAAATCTCTTGGTTTATAAACCACCTTGTTAGGTTCTCCATAGTCATCACTCTCATTCTAAACTTTCAGCTTTTGCAATCTCTTCAAATCATCTCATCATGAGAAAAACCCCAAGTAACAACCTATCCACCAAAGAACCACCCATCAAAAGGGCTCGTGTTGTACACGAAATCTCTTCAACCGAATCATCTCCGGTCAAATCAACAAACCTTCATCATCCAATCAAACCAATTCCTAGAAGGATAGTACCCACAAACTTACTTATACCAAATACAACAATACCTCCTAGGCCAAACAATATCATTTCCACTAAACCATCACCCTTGGTTCCTAGAGCTATCTCCTTTACATCCCCACAATCATCACCTCACCTCTACAATTTAGAGGACTTGCCACCTAGGCCGTCTCATCCGCTTTCGTCGACAACATTCTCCTCATTAGGAGGAACAATGAATCAAAATCAAGGTGTTGAGTCAACACTTGCTCCGGCTTCCTTTTTGCCGTTTCCATCATATAATCCCGTTTGGATTATAAGAAATCATCAAAGTCAACCATCCGACCATATGGAAGTTGACACCTCTTTACCACCATCATCATTCTTGATCGAACCATTCTTAAATGGACCTCTACCAATCCCTCCATCATTCGAGGCTCCTCAAACCGCTTCAATTGATCCTTTGAATCAAGCCACTTCATTTCATCCACCACCATTACCTAGCCATGACAAAGATTGCTATCATTGTCAACATGTTGAAAGTTTGATACATGAAGTACGAGAAGACCAACGTTTCATGTTCTATCATCTCCTCGAACGTTTCAACGAGATTAAACCTAAACATAACTTGAACTAGAAGATTATAGTGGTGTCTAAGCTTCAAGCGTTAGTTGGTCTAAGAAATTCCTAGTTATGTATTGTCTATTTTCTTATTTTTGAGTCATGTATATCATAACTCTTGTTTTATTAAATGGAATTACATGCTACTTGTTATTTTGTTGAGCATATGATTACTTTGTTTTCATATCTCATTTATGTGATAACATTTTTTGTTATTTCACCCTTGTTGAATTTGATCAGCTGATACGGATCCCTCAGAATTGCCTAGACGGATCCCTACTAGGAGGGAACCGCGAGATCCGTGATACAGAAAGCTTTCTTTCTACTAACTTGGACCACATTTTCAGGAAATTGTGAATTATACTTGTTTTCTAACCTTTGTTTTGTAGTTGTTCAATTTATAGGTGAAGACTTTGACATCCCAAAGCTAGGGGAGCTTTATGTCAAAGCAATACATTGCAAATTACTTGCAATACTAGATTTATTTCTCATGACTTCCCATTGCAAAGTTGCAATCATCTAGGGGGAGCACACTCTTCTTTTAGACGAAATCCTTTGCAAACTTAGTTGCAAATGATCTAGATTAGAATTACTTTCTTGACACCCTTACATAGGGATGGACTCGTCAAGGGGGAGTAAGACGAGATCTATTCCCGTTACTTGCTCTTTATTTTTTTTCTTTCTTTCACATGTTTTTCTTTAAAACAATGTGTTGCTTTTCTTCAAACACTTTTTGTTTCGACAAAAAGGGGGAGAAGAAAGTAAAAACTACAAATTCAAACGTTTACGAATTTTAGCTTTTCCTTAAAATAATTTTATGTTTTGTCATCAACAAAAAGGGGGAGATTGTTAATACAAATAAGCCGTAAAAACGTTTATTTATATTTTGCGATCTTCTAATGTTTTGTCGATAACAAAAGTAAAATCATATTAACGAAACAAATAAAATGCGTAAATGGTTTGAACTAATAGTTTTCTAACATATTCACATTTTCACATAAAACACTAAAACAAGTATAAGTGATTTTATGATCTAGATATATATGTACAACAACTAGTGTTTACATATTGGCTTAACAAGTGTAAGTGATTTTATGATTTAGATATATATGTACAACAACTAGTGTTTACATATTGAGTTAACACATACTTAAGCCAAGTATACTAAAATGGGTAAAAACAAGTATATACTAAAATGGGTAAGAACAAGTATATACTAAATAGATAAAAACTAGCAAATGGTTTTGACCCATAACCCATGGTTTTATAAATACCACTTACACAAGTTCAATGTATCCTTAAGGTACATTGTATCTAGAAAGAAAACCATGGATCAACCCATAACCCATGACCCATAACCAAAAATACCCATGGGTAAAGAGGAGTGTTCCACGGATCCCTAGCTTTGTGCTAGCCGGATCCCAAGTGGAAGGGATCCGTGGGATCCGGGGAATAGTAGAGAAATTTGCCTATAAATAGTGAGCCATTTCTTCATTATTAATCATCCCTTTCAATCCTCCTTCTAACACACTTTCTCCCCTGAGTCAGATCTCACTAACCTTAGATCCAAGAGATCTATGTTTGTAGTTTTGTTTTTGTGTGATCTTTTAGGTTCCTCTTAAAGGCAAGATCACCACATTTGAAGTCAAGCAAGCTCAAGTCCATGAGTTGCCATGCTTCCTCATCATCAAGGCTACTGAAGTCTTCTTGTTGATGAATCCTTTCTTTTTTCAAAGAAGTGTAGTGTTGAAGACATTAGTGAAAGATGTCTCAAGTGTCGAGACGAAGATATTAGTGAAGGGTATCTATCGTCTATAGGATAAGCACTTGTGGTAAGTGCTTAGAAGTCAAGACAAAGAAGCATTAGTGAATGGTGCTTAGAAGTCAAGACAAGGAAGAACTAGTGAAAGGTGCTTAGAAGTGAAGACACAAGACATTAGTGAAAGGTGTCTTGTAGATCTAGTCAAAGGCATTAGTGAAAGGTGCCTTAGATGTACAATCGATATGGTGTGTTTCGATGTACAAGATAGACTAGTATAGGATCCAAGGATATTGATATCCTTGATGATGTTGTAAAGGAGTAGATCTCCTTTGGGATTAGTCGTTGGTGTAGTGTGGTAGTAGTTCCTCCATTGCAATGGAACTAGGTGCTTAGCCTAGTACCTAATAAAGGGTAGGCGACGTTGTGAAGGTGTAGTTCACCTAAGGTGTGAAAGAACTAGGTACTTAGCCTAGTACCTTATAAAGGGTAGCGGCGTTGTGTAGGAGTGGTTCACCTTGGAGTGAAAGAACCCGGTGGTTAGCCTAGTACCGGAAAAAGAGTAGGCGACGTTGTGAAGGCTTCTCCGCCATAAGGAGCTTGGTGTAGTGATTACGAACTCTCGAGTAGGTGACTCGGGGAGTGGAGTAGGGCAAGGAAGGTGACCTTGTAGCCGAACCACTATAAATACTTGCGTTTTGGTTTTGTGCTTCTTACTCTTTTCTTTCATTACATGTCTTTATATGCTTGTTTATCAACATCCAACACACACAACCAAATAGATTGATATAAGTCAATCTAAATAGATTAAAAGGAAGTTTTAATTGGTAAAACTATTCAACCCCCCTTCTAGTTTTCCACACCTTCCATGCCCTACTCCACTCCCCAAGTCACCTACTCGAGAGTTCAAGCACTATGTCAACAAACTCCTTCAACTTGGCGGAGAAGCCTTCACAACGTTGCTTAAACATTTTTCTGGTACAAAGCTAAATACCGAGTCCATAACAAGGTGGACCAAATCAACACGACTATTACACAACAAATATGTGAAAGATCAAATACAAGATCTTTGCTACAGAAATCTTGTAGAGGAACAAATCAATCAAGGACCCCTTGCTTGGATGACTTGTAGAATGCTCGTGATCTCGCCTTAGAGAAGGACCTATATGAGAATCACTAAAGAAAGAAAGAAGGAAGAACTCTCTAGATCAGGTGATCTTTTGTTAGAAGAGAATGAGAGTATATGAGAGAATTAGTAGGAAGAGGGGTGAGTTAGAATGAAGAAATGGCTCTCTATTTATAGGAAAAACTTGCCACTGTTCCTCGGATCCCACGGATCCCTCCCACAAGGGATTTGTCTAGTGTAATCCTAGGGATCCGTGGGACGCTCCTCTTTGCCCATGGGTATTTTGGTTATGGGTCATGGGTTATGGGTTGATCCATGGGTATTCTTTTAGATACAATGTATCTAATGACTACAATGTATCTAGTCAAGTGGGTATGGGTCAATACCATAGGTTATGGATATGATCCATGGGTTGTGATTTTTACCCATCCTAATAAACTATTACAACAAATGATTTATTAAAACAATTTGTATTAAATGGCTATATGTAAATGCTTTACAAAAATAAAATGTATCCTTATAATTGTACTTAAGATAAAATTATATTTGTTATCAACAAAACACAAAGAGATCGCAAAATATTAATAGACATTTTTACGGTTTATTTGTATTAACAATCCCCCCCTTTTTGTTGATGACAAAACATAATGTTATGATCAGTAAAACTTAAGAATAGATGTATGTTTTGAAAGCCCCTAAGTTATACTTCTTCTCCCCCTTTTTGTCAAAACAAAAAGTGAACCCATCGAAGAAATAAAAGTGTGTAAAAAGAGTCCACATATCGCTTACTCCCCCTTGACGGTAGCTCCCCCTAGTTTGGGGCGGCAAGTGAAGAAGAATATAAAAAAAATCCTACAAAGAGAAAGGTTAGTAACATGCTTAAATAATCTTGTGATTGACGAGAATCAAGATTGGGAGCCAAGGTATGTAAACAATGCCTTGTAATAAAACAACAAAGTGTAGTGGTATTTATGCCACATACAAGCATGTAAAAATAAGAACAAGACTTGTTTTGAAAATGACTCAAAAGAAAAGTACTAAAAATAGAAAATAGTAATAATGATTCCTTCCATGCTTGCATAAGGTTATGGATGAAGGTTTTGATGAGTAATGGTATTGATGCGATCAAGAATGAGGTTGAGTATGAATCGATTTCTTCTTTAACTTCTATTGCAATATCCCTAGTGGATTGGCAATGTTCACAATGTAAATGACGTGCGTAATGAGTACGGAAGTTTTATGGGTTGTTTTGATTTGTGAGTTACGTGGTGGAAAAATGGGAAAATACGGATCAAAGTCCGGAATGTTTGGAAGTGGTGGTGGAAAAGAACCTAGGTGTTCTTGTAGCATAATGGGAGCTAAGGGTGGTGATGTTTCAAGGTTATTGAAAATTGTGTTTGGAGAAGTGGGAGGTGTCAAAAAGGCTATTTCTTTTTGTTTTGGTTGTTGAGATTTTGTTGGAGTCTTAAGGAGTTCCAAAAGAGTGACTTTAGGTGGTGAGTTGATGGGTGATGAAGTTGGTGTACTTGTTGGTGATGAAGGAGGTGCTATAATGGAAGTATTTTGTGGTGAGTTATTTGTTGGTGATGATCCATTTAATAATGGTTTTGCTAAGCAACAAGGCCGGATGCTAATCCGTGCGGATATCCTAGAGTTTGATTGTGGTATTTTGGAAGGTGGAAGTACAAAGGTTTGGATTTCATGAAGAGTATTGTTTGTACTAGGTGATTCATCTAAGTTGTAAGATCTTTTGGATGACATGGTGTTGTTTGTTTGTGAAGATGAGATGAATTATGCAAGCATTTTGGGAGTCTATACATAGAAAACAATGCATTGTAATGAATGCTTGACCCAAAATGTGGATTAAAATCTAATGATTAGATATGAATTTAAGGCATGTGATCATGAGAACACAATCATTAATGTTAGGATTTAGAAAATCCAGTTGTTAAACTGTCGGTCACCTCAAGTATATGTAATCGTTAGAAAGCTCGTAGTTGTAGTTATTTAATGGTAGTTAGTATTTAGTTAAGTAACACCGTGAAGGACGGACGGGTCTTTACCCACTATATGCCTGATCTACAGCCCGTAGGTGGCATTTTATGTATGGTACTATAAATACCCTCTACATCCCAAGGTAGAGGTTGGAGCTCATAATAAGATTTTTCTTTCTCTCTAAGTTCCTAAACCTCTAAACTTTCTCTCTAAAACCTTAAGTCATCACCGCTTATAAGTTATGGTTTAATGTGTTTGTGAAATCCAATATGTTACTAATGGTATTAAGAGTCATGGTTTGATCATCTCTCTTACATGTTCTTGGATTTCTACTGGTTTTATATGGTTTTTGGGTTTGAAAAAGTTTAGTGGTATTTGCATCATTTGGACCATTTCTTGTGTTTAAGTTTGGATTTTGATTGTACTTTTGTGTTTAAGATCATTATAAGTGCTTAGGTTTTGATTTGGAAGGCTTGAATCAGTGTGGTTGGGTTATTTTTGGATTGAAAAGTGTTGTTTTTGAATATTTCATACTAGCGACTTGTGTCTCGGATGGATTTCTTCGTAGCGACTTGTCTCTACGTTTTAAGCGACTTGTATGTGTAGTGTGAAGCGACTTGTGCCTAAGCGATTTGTATTTTGAGACAAAGCGAAAAATAGTACAAAGTAGTGGTCATCTTGTTTTGTCTAGCGAGTTTTCACTAGTGACTTGTCAATCTAGCGAGTTGTTTCTATAGCAACCACTGTGTCTAGCGACTTGTAACTAGCGACTTGAGTCACTAGCGACTTGTTCTTCTAGTGAGTTGTTACTCTAGCAACTTGTTACTAGAGATTTGTCTTCATAGCGACTTGTGTCACACAGGCGACTTATATCTCAAGCGACTTGTCCCTTGAGCAACTTGTATACCTAGCGACTTCGGTTAAAGCGATTTGTCTTCAAGGTTTAAAGCGACTTGGTGTATTATTGTTTCTGATTGTTACATTTTACGGTTTTCTCTTGATTTAGTAAAATCCCGTGAAAAGAATCAATTTCCCGATTTAATCAAAGAGTTATAAAATCCCGTGAAATCTGTAATCATGTCAACCAACGTGCCTACAATCATCTCTTTTGTAGCTGAGGACGTTCAAGCAGCAGGATCTGATACTCGTCCTCCTATGCTAGACAGAACTGATTATGACTCATGGGCTCAACAAATTAGGTTGTACTGTTTGGGAAAGGAAAATGGGGTTAACATTCTCAAATCAATTGATGAAGGACCTTATCAGATTGAGACTACCAGAGATAAACTTGAAACTGTTGCTGATGGTTCAGTGACTTTAGGATTGGATAGACCAAAGACATATGATGAACTTACTGATAAAGAGAAAAAGAGATACGATGCTGATATCAGGGCTTCAAACATTATACTTCAGGGTCTACCAAAAGACATCTACAAGTTAATCAATCACAACACTGAAGCCAAGGCAGTTTGGGACAATGTTAAGATGCTTCTCTCTAGTTCTGAATTGACTAGAGAAGACAGGGAATCTCAATTGTATGATGATTTTTAGAACTTTAAGATGAACCCTAGAGAAAGTGTCACTAAATACTATGTGAGGTTCCACAAACTTTTGAATGATATGAGGAATATCAAAATGAACATGCCAAATATACAGCTCAATTCAAAGTTTGTGAACAACATGAATCCCGAATGGCACAAATTTGTCACCTCAGTTAAGCTAACCAAAGGATTAAGGCACACCAACTATGAGCAATTGTATGCCTTCCTTCTTCAGAATGAGAAGAATGCTATGTTTGAACGAATGATTCTTGAGAAGTTCAAAATTAATCAGGGAGATGGAAGCTCATCAAATGACTCAACAACATTCTACACTAATGTAGGAATTACCACCAAAGCTTCTCAAGTCATACCAACGGGTAACGGTAACCACAAACTCATTCCTGATCCAAGGTTTAAGCAACCTGATGCTGAAGCAGTCATGGAACACTTCATCAATCAACTTGCTCTTATGGTTAAGCAAAATCTAAACCTCACTCCACACACTAACAATGATATCAGAACTGCATCCAATCTACACAATCATGTTATTGTCAGAAATGGTAAGATCATGGTGCAACCAGTGCAAGGAAGATAGTATGAACAAGGAAAAGGTTGAGTAGGTGGAGGGTATGTGGCTAATTAGAATCGTGGAAGGAATGAAAATCAAGGACAAGGAAAGCCAATCAAGTGCTACAACTGTGGTGGTGAAGGAAATATTGCAAGGCGCACATCTCCAAAACGCCTCGAATGCGAGTATTTCGGGGACAAGATCTTCTGGTGCAAGCTCGGGACAATGGAGCGGTTTGAATGAAGAAGAGTTGCTATTTCTTGCCGAGGAAATTGAAAACATATGATCTTGATGTGGATGAGCGACCAATTCAGAAATAGGTCACAAGCATCAAAATGCTTTTCAAGTTCTTGTTGTGATGCATTTGACTCTGATGTCGATGATGAACCTACTGCCCAGATAATCTTTATGGCTAGCATTTCACCAATGGTCTCTCCAAAGGTCTCATCACCACAACAAGCTGGTCCATCCAAAGACTCAATCATTTCAGAGGTATTAAAACTATATGATGAAGTTGATGAGCAAAAGATACATAATGAAGTACAATTACATGAAACTAATGAATCAGATATAGATAATGTGGGTAATAGTAATTTTGTCCCATATGATCAATATGTGATACAAAGTGAAAGTGAGATCGTACCAAGTGATGCATCTTTTGCAGTCAATGATGACTATGTTTTTATGAATACCTTGCATGTGCCCTCGATGATTCTCGTTATCTCTGGAATCGAATGCCTATAAAGAACAAGTTGCCATTTATGAACAACGTGCTAAGTTTGAGTTAACTACCCGTGAGCGATAAATGGATGACCAAATGCGTACAATTATTAGAAAAGTAATTTCAGGGAAGAAATATTAAAACAAGAGCTAGATTCCTTAAAAGACAAACTAAACAAAACTGTTAAGCAAAAGCAAGAACTTCAAGAAAATGTTAAAGTGCTTAAAGTGGAATTTAATGCTAAAGAATCAAAACTTTTAACTGATTTTTCCAACCTAAAAACTTTGAAAAACAAGCTTGAAAATAAGTTATGCGTACAAGGAATACCATTCAGATCGCCCACATGATCACTAAGCACGAGTCTTAAGCGATAAGCATAGTATTCCCCAGTGAGGAACCAAATCCAGTCTTGTAAAAGGCTAAAGCTTTCCATACGATTGTACATGATGGTAATGAGATCCTCATGCCTAGGAAAACACCATCATGTATTGGAAGCACGGAAGAGGATAGACAATTAGAAGATGCCTCTAGGGAGAAAATGGATAAGAAGCTAAAAAATCCTGAGTATAAAAAACAAAACATAACGATCAAACCCCATGATTACACTAAGGAAAATTGGATTTCCCTAAACATGTTTAAGCCTCAAACTCAATTAACCCAGAACAAGTTTTTTGGAAAAAGGACATAGATATGCAAAAAGCAAATGTACTTGTTGAAACAAACACTCCCCTTAGGAAAGTGCCTCCAGCTACTGTGCATCCTCCGAATACACCAATGCATTTAGTTCCTAGAACTATTCCCACTAATAGCAAGACCTTAATCAGCCTATATGTTGTTTATCAACTATTCGTTTATTTTGAAAAGACATGTAAGAAAAGAATCACACCTACAGGGATAACTGAAGGGGAGAGGTTTTGAGCAAACTAAAGAATGCTATTTAACCGAAGTCTTGCCTTTATTTAAACAATTAAAAAATCAATTTGAGAGTCTTCAAAAGGGGATAGACTCAGAGATTAAAGAAATGGAAAAAGAATTTGATGCAATGATAGTTGAGGTCAACTACACGAACATTTCGGAAAATGGACACACGATCATCCGTTGAATAATATCATAGGGAATCCCTCTCGTCCGGTATCCACCCGTAAACAGCTTGCAACAGATGCCTTATGGTACTTCTTCAATTCCATACAGTCAAAATTCGAACCAAAAGGTGTCAAAACCGCAATGTCAGAGGACAGTTGGTTCAATGCAATGCAGGAAGAAATTCATGAGTTTGACCGACTTCATGTTTGGGAATTAGTACCAGCTCCTGAGTGTGCTATGATCATCGCTCTCAAATGGATCTTCAAAGTGAAACTTGATGAGCATGGGGATGTATTAAAGAACAAGGCAAGACTTGTTGCAAAAGGATATCGTCAAGAAGAGGGTATCGACTTTGAGGACTCATTTGCTCGGTTATGCGTATTGAGGCAATCGAATCTTCTTAGCTAATGTTGCTAGTAAGAACATGGTGGTTTATCAAATGGATGTAAAACTTTCTTAATGGAGATCGCAAGAAATCGTATACGTCGGTCAACGAAAGGTTTTGTGGATTCCGAACGTCCTACTAATGTCTATCGCTTAAAGAAGACTCTTTATGGTCGAAACAAGCTCCAAGGGCGTGGTATGATACTCTATCAAAGTTCCTCTTATCTACCGGATTGACAAAGGAGCGGTGTGGTTTGTGTAAAGTGGTGGTGAAAACACAATATCAACGTATATCAAAATAACCGTAAAATTGACAAATTAACCCTTTAGGAAAAGGTTAACGTATCAAATCTTCACGGGTGTGATAAAGTGATACCGGAAAAGTGATTTCCGGTCGTGTCCCAACGAGGTGTGAATGGAAGGAATCGTTGAGTTTCGTGATTTATAACTTGAATTGGTTTTAATGATTTGTTTGATTTGAATTACGTTTTCTACAAATTAATTAACGGGAAGTTAATTAAGGCAAGGGAACCCTAATAAACTAAAAATAAACTATTAATAAGCCTAAGGAATGATAAAAGTAAACTACACTAAGTCCTAGGGTGCTAAAACGTAAAAACGGGAAAACGACCCGAGCCATAAACGTAAAATTTTTGCAAATTAAGGGCTACGGGTGCGAAATCAATTTTCCTACGACCTAATTGACTAAAAATAATTTTAGAAAAAGACCGGGTATTTTTTTGACTTTTAGATTAATTACTACGAATTAAAATCTATTTTAATCTAATTAATTAATTAAAAATACTAAACTATTTAGGAAAAATCTGAAAAATTGACAGAAAGTACTTTGATTGATGCTTGACTTAACAAAATTAAGAAAACAGTACTATACTTTGGAAATAAGCTGTTGAATAAGCTAAGAAAGGCTTAATGCTAAAACTGCTAAACAATAGTTAAAGATTTAATTGTGCAAGTAAGGAACCAAGGAAGTCCCAAGGGCAGTGGTAAGACGTTTGGGTGTGAGCTGAGTGGCGTGGGTTCAAGTCCCACTCACATCAGTTTTTTTGAAAACTTTTTCTTTTTGATTTCTACTTATTTGCAACTTAAAGATGGGTTCCAAATAAGTTCTATTTTTGAAAACTCGACTTATAAAAGGTTTTTCATGAACAAACCCAACTGCTAAATTGAAAACAAATATGCACAGAACCTTAACAAGCACTTTTTGACATGTTACTTTGAAGGAATTAAAACTATGATTTAGCACTAAAAAAAAACTACAACCTCGGTTCAATAAGTTACCACTTGCATGTATACTAGAGCATGGGCATCAAAGACTCGAAATTAAGTGAGAAAAGGTAATCCTAATTGGGAGACATAAGTAGTTTGGGAAATCCTAAGCACACATGGAACTCAAACATTCAAATGACCAAATGAGCACTAAAATACTACAATAAGCACTAATTAATAACCAATTACACTAAACCTAACCTTACAAATACTAACAGATCTAAATAAGTTGAAGGAACAAAAAATTCAACGGAAACTCACGGTTATACTCTTGACTTGCGAGGCTAAGAACGACCTTGGGTGGCTTCAATTGGAGCTTATTTTTGAGCTGAAAAGGAAGCTACATGCTGCACAAGTGAAGTTAGCATAGGTGACAATTGGAGAAACTGATTTGAAGGCAGGAAAAGTGCTACAACAGCTTATAAATAAGCTTAACTTGGGCCAACATGTTGCTGTTGCAGATCAATTATATGGGTAAAAATAGTTTACAAACTTCAAAAATTGAATATGTTAAAGGTTTCTTTGACCCACTAAGTTGGAACCAAATTGAGTTGGGATTACAAGCTTTTGAGACAAACGAAATCTTCAAACTTTGGACATCAAATAGGCTGTAAAAAGAGACAAAGAACAGCAGCCTATGCTGATGTTCTGTTCAGTTTCAAAATGACAGAAAAACACTTTTTTTTTTACTAAATCTTACTTAAACTTTTGCAACCATCTTCTAATCATTACAACTAATCTAAGACTCAAAAAGATATTTGACTTAGCAAGTCAAATGGGTAAAAAATGAGTTTCTTGACCACTTATTTTTCTTGACCCAAACACTACTTATGGTGAAAATTTCTTTCTTGTGGACTTAATTCAAGAACTTTGGAGATCGTTTTATGAAAGCTAGGATTTAACTAACAAGGATTGATAATAACAATTACTTCAACTCTAAAAAGCATTAACCAATATATAAAATAACTTTTCATTAATCGGGAAATTTCATTACAAGCGAAAATGACAATTAATTTTAAAACTAAGAAAAAGGGTGCCAATGAATGGCTACAAGAGTCCTAATTTATACTAAAGCATCCTAGGTCTTCAATCTTCAAGGTGTGTTTCTTGTGTGAGACAACTCACCAATTGTGCTTTCTTAAACTTCATCTTGACCATCCAATAAGTAGGTACCAAGTTTACTCCATCATAGCCATCCAATAAAGTCCTTTGGGTGCTTTTGAAGTCGGGATTACCCGACTTGGCGATCGGATGAGGGAAAACTTATGTAGTGGGTTTGGGAATTGGGTTAAGCTGGGATTAGGGAAGATTGGGAGGTTTGGGTAAAGGTGCGATTGGGTAAGAGGGTCTTTGGAGGTGGAGTGTTTTGGTTTCGAGAGAAAGAAGGGTAGGGTTTATGGGGAAGGAAAAGAGATGGGTAGTGGTTATTTTGGGGAAGAGGATGAAGAAAGTCAAAAGGAGGAAAAAAGTTTTGGTCGTGGGTTGGGTTGGTTTTGGCGGGTTGGGTTTGGGTTGACCGGGTAAGGGTTTTGGACCTTGGATTGTTTTGGGGCCAATGTGTATTGGTATTAATAACAAGAACCAAAATTGCAATTCCACAAAACCAAGGGATCGAAAGCTGTAATTATCCAATATTCATCATAGGGACCAATTATGACAAGTTTAATTTTCCCAAGGACCAAAAATAATAATTTTCAAATTAAAAATGTCACAGGGTAATTTACATCAATCTTTGAAATTCGAGGACTAAAGTTGCCATTTGCAAAATTGAATTTTATAAGGCTAATTTTGACAACTTGAAAATCCACGAGGGCCTTTTATGAAAAATTAACTTGTTTTGAATAACCGGGGACTAGATTTGACAATTTATGCATAAAATACGATCTAAATATTTTTTCTGTCTTTTGAAGACTTTTCAAAGTGTTTTGTTGTGTTTTGCGATGTAGAAGGAACAAAAATGATGAGTATTTACACACTCATCAATCCCCCACACTAAAACATTGCTAGTCCCTAGCAATCTTTTGAGAAAACTTAATGGATTTGAATCTCTTTACCAAAAGCCATTACTTTTGGAGTAGCCAATTGTTTTAGTTCAAGTAAGAACCTTGGTACAATGATAACCAAATGATTTTGAGCAAATCACCAGCTTTCAACGGTTTTGATTTGTCTTTACCAGAAGCCGTTTGCTTGGACTAATAACTCTTAGATAAAATATCTTTGGTGAGTCGATTACCAATTATGGTTTTCCAACCGCCTTTACCACAAGCCATAAACTTGCAGGCTAGCCAACTCTTCACTAATTAAAGATATGGTGAGTGAACACCATACAATTTTGGGCAAATTGCAAGCCATCAACGGTTTGAGATATCTTTACCAAGAGCCGTTTGCTCTGGATTAGCCAATCCTTTTGTTTATTAGACATGGCGGATGATAACCGTAAAATTGAGTAAGTGCAAAACTCTTGCTCCAAAATTTTTTTTTTTTTTTTGGCCAAAATGGGGAATTGGGTGGTATAATTACATGATAAAATTCGTGAGAATTCCCCACACTAGAAATGAATATTGCCCTCAATATTCAAAGCACCATTGTTATGCGAAACGAGAACGTAAAGGGAAATACTACGGCTATAATTTGATTTTTTTTTTTTTTTTTTCATGAAACTTATATACAACAATGAGGCAACTCCCCACACTAGGGTGGTAGAAAATAGAAAGAAGTCAAATCGGGTGAAAACCCATATAGTGTGCTCTTGTTTTTGATTCCCGAGTCGCTAGCTTGACTCGACCCGTATTCATTTGTTCTTGGGAAACAACGTGGAAAACCAATCTCGATCGGACTTTCGTTCACGGTGTTAATAAACATATGAACATCGAAAGTTCCACACCGACGAGATACAACCGCGGTATTGTTAATAGTAGAAACTATAAAGGATGATACGGGGTCAAAGATGGTGTCCTCATTCCGAAAGAGAAAGGGAAAGAGCAACCACACCATCCGTGAAGAATGGAATAAAGATGTGCATGAGAATGCAAGTCCATTCCTCATCGATAAAAGCAAATCACCATTTTGACATTTTTAAGCTTAGTCTTGAAGTTTGTGTGGTGATTGTCAGCGAAATTTCGGTAGGGAGGGTTGGAAACGGTTCTTCAATCAATGATTTTCGGAAAAAGGATGTCCCCTCCGAATCAAAGTAAGTATTATCAATTCTGTTGGAATCAACTCATCACTAAGAAAGGCATCGACTTCATTCCAAAGTTGTCATCTTCCTCATCCGGAGTGAGAGAAGGGATGGAAGAGTCGAGAATAATAAGACTAGGGGATGATGGATCATTTTTGAGCAATTCTTCAATGGGAAGAATGTCTCCCATTGGATCACAAACATCATCATCCAATCCGGATGAAACGAAGAGTTTGGTTTCATTCACGAGTTAACAAACTCAATACGATAAAGCGATTCGGAGGTGGGACAAGTGGTGTGCTCTTAGAGCTAGCAATTCCCACCACTTCCGATAAAGTCTCCGATTCTAGATCATCATCATCAAGAACACTCTTGACTTCCTTGGTACAACTTTCAAACCATTTGTTTGAACCGGGGTTGATTTTCAAAGCTTTTAGCTCGATGTTTTGGTGACTCCTCTTAACCGTGAAATTTGAGAGTGTTGCATTGATTCTTTCGATTTTTGATCAATTGTGGCAACACTATGTTTGTATAGAGGTTTGGAGTTCGGTTGATATTAAGCGTGAGTTCTTCGTTGTCAACCCGTATGGTCAACTCTTGACAAATACATCAATTAGAGCACGGCTCGTTCTCAAGAAAGCTCTCCCAAGATGAGGGGAACTCTAGGATCTGCATCAAAGTCTACTACAACAAAGTCGGTGGGAAAGTGAAACTTTCCTACTTTCACCACGACATCCTCGGCTATCCCAGTGGGCGAGTTTTGGTGCAGTCCGCTAGCTCGAGTGTCATACAAGTGAATGTAAGTTTAGGAAGAGCAGTTTCTTCCATCTTGAGAGTGGCATGAGGTTAATGCTTGGGCCAAGATCGGCCAAGGCGGAGCATTGAACCATCCCAAGAAATCACACGGATTAAAACTGCCGGGGTCTTCAAGCTTTTGGGAAGCTTCTTGAGAAGGACCGTGAGCATTGCTCATTGAGAGGGTTTAGCCATCTCGGATAACTTATCTTTGTTGCTCGGCAAGCCTTTAAGCGTGGATGCAAATTTGGGCATTAGAATGAGAGCATCAACGAAGCTTATATCAAAGTGCGTTCATTGAAAATTTGGAAAATTTTTCCATTTGCTCTTTGGTTTTGTCTTTGAGCTTCTCATCATGCAATCTTGATGGGTAAGGAAGTGACTAGACTTTTGAGCCGGGACGGAAGTCATTTCGCTCGAATTTGTCTTCGAACTTGGGTTCGGACTTAAAGCTTGGACTACCGAAGGTGGGACGTGTCTTGATGCCGTGGGCTTGAGAAATGCACCTTGTCCGTTGTATCCTTGGTAACTTGACTCATTGCTCACGTGGAGGAGGCATTGGAGTTGAAGGTCCATTGTGCGTCTTACCACTACAGTGGTGACGGCTTTCAACTTGGCATTTGGATTTGGAATCAGTGTTGCTTGGGAGTCCTCCGGAAGATGGCGAAGCTTTGTTCATATTCATGTTCATGAAACCGCTCATCATATTCTTCAACTCATCCGTCTGCCGAGACATTGTGGTATCAATTTCCTTTTAGCTCAACTCTCATGTTATTGATCCGAGTTTGCATTGAGCGTATGCTTGACTCGGTAATTTTCATGAAGTCATTTGGTAGGGGAGCTTGAGAAGGTTGTTGATAACTTTGCGATTTGGAGCTTGATATGGTTGGTTAAAATTGTTCCGGTTCGATTGAAATTTTGAGAGTTATTGAAGTTTTTCCTTGATTGGAACAAAGCGATTTTGATTGCCATGGTTTTGCAGGGAGGAAAACCGGTGGTGTCATCTTGCTAGGTGCACGGTAGTGAGGATCGACTTGTGGTCGGTATTGATTGTGGTTTACTGAAGCTACGGGAGCTTGGTAAAAGAAGCATCGGTTGCTTGACAATCATAATCTGCGTGTGGACCACTACAAGTTTCACACACCTTGTTCACGGCTTTGATTGGTTCCGGTTTATGAATTTCGCTTTTGATTTCCTTTACCTCTTTCATCATACAACGGATGGCGTCCGTTAGAGCGGCTATGGAGCTAAACTCGGAAGAGTTACCGGATGAAGAAGCGAGTGTTCGAATATTGACTTTGTTGCGAGAAATAGGAACTTTTGATTTTTTCTCGCAAATCTCAATCACATCTTTAGGCTTACGATTCAAGATATTGCCACCGCGGTCATGCGTTCAAAGAATCTTGATCGTTACCGTTCAACCCATTATAAAAGATATTAACTTGTCAAGCTCCGTGAATTCATGATGGGGCATTTCACGAGGAGATATTTGAATCTCTCCCATGCCTCTCCAAAGTTTTCATCGAAATTTTGACGAAATCCGAAATTTCATTTTTAAGATTAGTCGTCTTTGATGGAGGAAAGAAATAATTGACAAACTTTTGAACAAGATCCTCCCAAGTTTCGATGGTTCGAGGGGTTCTTTTCCGACCAAATCCGGGCCCCCTCAAGTGAGAACGGAAATAGCATCGGTTTGATCACTTTTGTGGCACATCCTTGTAATTGATAGTTGAGGTCAACTTGTTAAACCAACGGATGTGTGCATACGGGTCTTCTCGATCAAACCCGTGGAATTGATTCGTGACACAAGTTGGATCAAATCGTTTTCAATTCAAAGTGATCGAAATTGATTGGTGGTAAACGATGGCATCTCCATAACCCTCGGTGGGTGCACGGAGCATTTCGCCATAGTTCGTTCGTCGCCATATTGTTGTTTGGAATAGTACGAATCTTGGGTTCGACTATTCGGGCGACGCGTCTATGAGAACGTCTTCTAGGAATTTACGCTAGATCACGAAAAGGGCTCAATGATCTAGAAGAGCGAGTGCGCATGCACTTCCAAAACAACACTTTCAATTAAAACAAGACCGAGGCAAAACACGTGAACTTAAACCAATAATCCCGCGTAAAATGATCACTTCTATAAGATAAACGCACAAAGGAGAGAGAAGCTTATTAGGTGTTAGATATTCCTTTTCACATACACATCAAACCATAACACAAAGTAGCATATAGATGGAATTCTAGAGAGAAAGTTAGAGGTTTAGGGAACTTAGTGAGAGAAAGTGAAAGATATTATTATGAGCTCCAACTCTACCTTGGAAGGTAGAGTATTTATAGTCTTACATAAACGCCACACTTGGGTGTGGATCGGGCATACGGTGGGTAAAGACCGTCCGTCCTCCACGGTGTTATAACTAAATTACTACTTAACTTAAAAGAACTACGACTACGAGCTTTCTAACGATTACATATACTTGAGGTGACCGACTCTTTAATACTGGGAATTTCTAATTCCTAACAATCTCCCCCTAAGGGAGGTCACCTCAATCATGTACCAAAATTACATTGAATACAACTTGATAATAAGTTAACAATTGATCTTGCATTCTTGATGTAGTCCTTTGCTTCTTAGCTCGTAGTCATTGATTCTTCACATTGCATGTTTGGTTATTCCAAGTGGAGGTCTTTTACTGATCCACGTGATAATGATTTTGAGCCATCTTTGGAGATCATCACTATCATCAGGTCTCGACACATCCTTTGTGGTGATGGTATTTTGTGATGTTGTGACTTTGGGACCGACATGCTCACATTCGGATCATGATATCTTCTCATCGAGTAGCGGAAGCTTTAGTTGATTCATGATATTGGCGGCAGCAGTAGCGAAGCATGGAGTGAAAATATCGAGTCATTGATGCACTAATCATGATTTCTTTTGAGATGAATGTGTTAAGTGAGCATGCGGCTATGGATTGACCGCTTCATTACGATCATTTTGCAAGCGTCGGGCGTACACACATACAACGATTAGCAACAAATCGCACGAAGTGTCTTTGATCACTTCGTTGAATTGAGGTACACGCCCACGGTTCCCGTTGATCGAGACATGTCTTGCCTGTGATCGGTAGGATTCCTAAGAATCTCCTTGACAGGGTTTCGCGGTGTTCTAGCTGTTCTCAAACCGGAACATCTCAAAGAAGACAACACGGAGTGAGTGAACCGTAATTTTAAGTCCACCGATTGATGAAAAGAGATTTGAAAACAATCGTATTGCTCAATAGAAATTGTTTTGCAATACAACGAAGGTTTTATTGAAAATCAATTATCAATCATAAAAACACCTTTTGGTTTGAAGAATGAGTACACGGTCGATGTGCTAAAGAAAAGAGTTTTAAGCACAAAGACCGGTTTTTCAAAGGCATCCGTCAATCCATAACTGAACCGGAATGATTCAAGAGATTGAATCGCCCCATTGTTTCTGTTCGGTTGTCACATGGTTAATCTATAAAATAGATTTCACATGCCACCTACCGAGAGCTTGTTTGATGTTGGCTCGAAGGCTTTCCATCTTCATTGTGAATATGTAAACACATCACTCGGATGTTCGGCAATACCACAAGGATAATCGTGGGACTCAAGATATAATCTCTTTCCACATTGTGTGAAACAGAGAGTCTTCATTGAAAGTGTCCTAATGAGATTTATTGATGATCTCGTGGCTCTAGACTCAATTTGTGCATATTTGGATCCTATAACGGAGACTAGGGAGAGGGTCTCCTTCTTTAATATCAACCATCTCAAAGAGAAAGTCGATAGATAATGTCGGTTCCCGTGAGAATGAAACAAGTCCTTTAAGAGGAACTTGAGTGGTTTGGAAAGGTGAAGTGCGAAGCGTCCACCGGGTCCATGACGTCTTGTCTTCAATACCGATGTTACCATCGGTAGCATATGAAGTGAACCGGTTCCCGCCTAAGGTTGAATAAATGGAGGGCTATTTGTTTACACCCTTTCTCATTCAATTCTTTTAATTCTTCAACCCCTTCAAGGCTTACCGAGACTTCATAGCTATTACCTTGTTGGGTTTATTCCATTACTAGCTCGGTCTTAGTCCGCACTCTTCCCATATCTCATTTTCTCCTTTTATCATCATACCTAAGGACTTCTAAACTAACTAGTGGATTGTCCTCGGTAGATCCCTCCGGCTCGGCGGATCATGGGAACCAATACCTAACCTTATCATCCTTATATCACCGTACATAAAGTAAAGTTGGTCGGTCTATTTGGTATTGTTCATCGCCATTGGATCCAATTGAAAACCATTTGAAAATCAATTCGGATACTTGTGATATATTATCAAAGCATTTTGTACCGAATTGTTTTGATATTTTAAACGAGAACTCCCCTCAACATGTGCATCAAGTATTTGAAAATGTTTTGCACACGGAGGCAAGAGAAAGAATTAACTTCTTTGATTACCATTTTCTAAAGATATCAACATCACTTCCTCAACAAATCAAGTAGATATAGCATTTCCGGAAGGATGAGGTTTCCATAATTTTGCTCCCCTCAATATGTGCCTCGAGGTTTGAAAAGAGTTTTGCCCATACTAGAGGGAACTTGCACATTGGGATGAATGATCACGTTTCAAATCAGAGGTTTAAGATAGATGCTCCCCCTCAACATGTGCATTGAAAAATTTGAAATCGTTTGTCACATGTGGGAAGGACAGCATGTACATTCTTATAAAACCATTTGCCGAATTATCAGTTTGAATTCAATTTAAATCACACATTCTCCCCCGATCACAATTATCAAATCATTTGAGATTTGTGATCTCTTATAGATTTAAATTGATTTTGAAAGCTTTTAAGGGGAATTGTGACTTGATTGTGAAAGTGTTTGAACTGATAAGGATCGGATTTTAAGACTTTAAACTCCATTGATAAAACATGCATTTATATCTTTTGAAAACAATTTTAATGCCAAATAACTTTTTAATTTAATTGAAATCATTCTCCCCCTCAATCAATGACATAGGTTGTTGATTGAGAGATAGAGATTTTGACAAATAAGTCCTGATGATTATCAAAATAGAATCAAGTTATTTTGCAAAGCATTTGGTTTCAATGAGATAAATGTTTTATAGAATCGAGCATGGAATTTGAAAACATGTTAAAACATGGTTCTGTTCTTTCTTTTAAAAGCGGGTTACCTTCGAAATGACAATAAACCATCTTCTCTTTCTCCCAAAATATATATATATATATATATATATATATATATATATATTTTTTTTTTTTTTTTAAGAATTGAACAACATCTAAAGTCCCGTGTCATTCTTTGAATGACAGACAAAGACCGTAGATATTATCGAACCGAAAAACATGACAAAATGACATTATTTTTGAAGAATTTTCAATTTTCAAATTTTATGGATTTTGAAAGTTTTATAATTTTGTATTTTGTTTTTCGATATATATGTACAAGAGATAAATTAGTTTAAGAGAATGATGAAATGAGTACCGAGATAAAGATATCGTTCAAAGACGTTGTAGAAGAAAGGAATCAACATCTCTTAAACTTTCGCCACCAAAGCATCCGAGGCTTCTAAGAAAATCGTCGAACATGAGCCTTCTCAATTTGAATCTTTGGTAGCTTCCCCAAACCGACAAACATCGAATAAAGACCATTTCCTAAGAATTAGAGTTGAGTACAAAGCGGTCTCATTGATTGAAGCTCAACCACTCAAGAACACGAGATCACCAAGTAACAAGTTGAAACATTGATCGTCTCGGTGGTTATCAAATCCGGATTAACGATTAAGACCGATCACATGAACTCGTTGTGCATCCCGATGTACACCTTACTCTTCGAGATTGACCGGTTGTCAAGTTAGGGGAACAATATATCAACATCTTCATTTTACCAAGTGCATTCCAGTTATATAACATATAACCAATCAAGACATAATGTACACATGTACCCAACAAGAGTAGAGATGATGACATCCATGTAACATGTTGAGTCACTAATCATCTCGTGGATGTCAACTCAAATAACCGAATTAGCTCGATCAAGTGAACATGTTGTGCATATAACCGAAGCACTTTATCATAAACCGTATATAAGATGTCGATAGGCGATCATCTCACGCTCCAAATATTCTTCTCACATTTCTTCCAACCGAACATCAAGTAACATATACCAAAGGTCTCCAGAGACCACTTCCCCCAAATAGTTGGAATAATACATCCTTCCCCCAAATAGTTGGAATAATATATCCTTCCCCCAAATGGTTGGAATAATACACCAAAGGCTAGGAGTAAAACACTGAGTTTCTCTACGGTCATGACCATTGTCTTTCCGGGATAACTTCACTCAGGTAGAAGTGTTAAGTTCATCAAGTGTACTCGTTGCGCTTTTAGATATATGTCTCCTTCCCCCTTGCTAGTTTTTTTATACCTCAGAATCAGCAAAACATAATACACTCATATACATGAAATAGAGAAGAACACAATTAGCACACATATATCTTGTGAGAATCAACTGCTACTGAAACTCTCTCGACTATCTTTATCAACCAATTCGTAGATAATTTGAAGTGATCACTGATGAAGAAAACCCGATATACCAAACTTGAAACTGAAGTAGAATTCCCTGCATTTGTATCTTAAGCTTGCACTAATGTTGGAAGAACGATTAATAGAATTTATGCTTCAAGCAAATCTCTAAGTACTCAAGATTTAACCAAAGTATGAGACTATAACACCTCTTGCGATTATCCACAACGTCATTTATGTGTGTCACTAAGTAAAACTACGTAACTCCTTAAAGTGATAGTTAACCGATCTTCAACCATCCATCCCGACGGTGGTAACTAGATAAACCAAGTCTTCAACTTAAAATTCTTAGACCCGAGCAAGTTATCAAATAGAACAAGCCTTTGAAATTTAACTTCAATCTCAAATAAGTGATAATTGATTAACTCAAGTAATCGACTTGTGTCAAAAGCCCAACACGTGAATAAACGCACAACCGGATGTACGTCGATCCATTGAATGAACCGAACAAATGATTTCTCGACATTAATGCATTCTTCCTAAAGATATACATGTACAGATCGATCCGAAGATTCACCACAAATGTCTTCGAGCGAATGAGGTAGTCATTTTCCTTAATGTTCATGTGGTTGATTTATAAGCGTGCTGAATGAGAGGAACAATAATCCGTAAAGATTTGGCAACGGAATACCAAAGAGCGGATCATTATCCATGAACAACAATCCGTGAAGATTTGGCACAGGGAATACCAAAGAGCGGATCATTATTCAATAGTGCAACTTACAATAACATGATAGTCATTATAAACGCCTTGTGAAATAACGGACATAAGGTTTCTTGAGAATTCCAAGAAGTACTTCTTAGATGGTGAACCAGTTGAGTCAATAGAAACCGGAGCATGAGCTTGTGTGGATGATCAACATTCGCTCGAGGTTGAAAGTACTCATCAAACATATCTTTGAATCACAATGAATCCCAAACATTGATTCCCATTTATCCTTAGTAAGTGAAGCATTAGGCGTTGGAGGAGAGTCATCAAAAATCAAAACAATGAATCATTGCTAGAGAATCGAGCAAGTCTCGATTGGGGATTAAATTTTGGCTTTTCAATCTCCCCAATTAGTGCTCTCCCTAAACCGACGAAGATTTTCAAGTGTTCTTCTCAACCGGATTAAGAAGAAGTCTTTAGATCATCAAATGCAATTGCCTTTAGTCTTCTAATCATGTAGCTTTCAAATGTAGATTAGAATGTAGACTAACCTACTTCAAGATTATCCGAATGGGAAATAGACAGATTAACATCTTCTCCACACCAAAGGCATTCCGTTAACTTGTAAATAGCAAATCCTTAATTAAAATCCTCCCAATCAAACAAGAACGAAAGATGTTCATCAAAGAAATCACCAAAGAACTAGAAGCACTTTGTCATTTAATCATATCACCGTGTGAAGATGTCAACCAACGGCTCTTAGAAGAAACTACATGTGAAGATGATCCGATAGGAAGAATCTCGGTTCTTACATGGGTTAGGAGCCGTTTGACCATATATTCTCAAATATCACCAACCATGCAAAAAAATTCACACTTCTTCTCCCCTCAAGAATTGCATACGAGATGCCATTCTTGATTAACCAAGTGATTATCATCCAAATGTATTCTATTCACACTTCTCCCCATAAAATTAGCACATGATGTCGCCATCTTCATTATATTAAGCAAGAGGAATAAGAGTAATTATCGATGATCCGGTTCACTTGATGACCAAGCGCATGGAAAAAGCATGAAGCGTGTTGATGAAGAATGTCGATGAGAATGGTCATAAAACATGAAGATTTCTCTTCTAAAGAAGATAAAGCGCCTCAAGCGTACACCTTTCTTTTCTTTGAGGAACGGGCCAAGTGTTATCTGCAAGCCATTATGATGAAGAACGAGGCTGAATCGATGTGAATGACGTCATAGTTAAGAGCCCTCACATATGTTTAGAGCCGCCGAATCCAAATACCAAGGATGATTTGTACGACCGCTTTGGACAATGACGAAGACAGAGAATTGGAAACATTGGATCCCCACGTCTTTGATGGGTTCCTTTTGGTTAGCACAAACAGTCTTTGAATCGTGAAACCCTAGATGCAATGGCATTATCCCTAGGAGTCGAACTAGTAGAAGCATCGACTTAGTCAAATGACATTTTGTGCTTAATGGGATTATTCTATCGGTTGGCTTCCAAACCTTAACAGCACTATTCTAGGCATAGTGGATCTAGCTAAGGGTAAGGTTTGCCATTCGTTAATATTCGACTGTGGCTTCCAACGAATCCTACATTTGTAAACACATTCCTGTGGGTTTCAAGATTGCTTAACTGCTTTTGCTTTCCAAACTTTCTTAAGCGGGGTATGATTCTTAGATCTCGAAATAACACATCACATTTATCATGATTACCGAAGATAAACATTTTTACATGTTTTGCAGACAAGATAAGGCCTCGAATTAATTTCAAGAAGCTTAGAGCTAATACTAGAACTAACACGATTCTTTTCTTCAAATCAAACTTCTTGTCCCTATGGTGTTCTTTTACTTCCTTATCATGATCACTTTTAGTTTGTGTAATCCTATCCTTCTTGCATTGCTTCTAGGTTTTGACCCGCTAACTTTAGTGTCAATCTTAACATCTGTAGAAGTAACGATGGGAACATTACATGGCTTCACAACTTTCTCGCATTCCCGGTCTAGAAGTCTTGGGATCCGAAATTCTAGGAGGCACATCAAAGGTTGCTTGCTTGAATTTCGACTTGGAACAAGGCATATCAAGGGTCACATGCTTGGCTTTAGGCATAGAACAAGGCACAACTATTCTATCTCGCCTATTGTTAGATTTCGGACTTGTGACAATTACATACTCTAAGAGTTCCCGAGATCGTTTGGCATCCATGCGTGCATAGGCTATAGTACTATCAAAAGGTTTTCTAATCTTTCATCTTCAACAATCTCACGGAGACCCTTCAAACTTTCCTTAAGGTATGAGAGGTATGCTTTATGTGCAAGTTCATTATTCCTAATGGGCGGAGGAATATATAACATATCGATAGCATATTTATCACAATCGAAACCTTAGGAACAGTATTTGCAATTGGGGATTGGCAACTTTCCTTTCACCTCACGCTCTGATTCTCAATATCGTTAAGTAAAGAAGTTATCTTTTCAATTTGTTTATCATGATTAACTTTAAATGAATCACATAACTCTTTGTTTTGATTATTAACCTTTGAAATTTCGACTTTAAAACAATCATTTTCCTTTTGCAAGTTATCAATTATGTTTTGAAGTTGGAAATTCGAGAATCTAAAGGTAGAGGCATATGGGAACCAATCACATCCTTCTTTTCACCTTTCGGTTGTGAAATTTGGGCTTTCAATCTTTTGATCGTGTGCAATGAGCTTGAATTTGTTCATCACGCTTGCTAATTTCAAAAGCGCATCAAACTCAGAGCATCGAGGATGTCTTGATATTTGAGGTTTTAACATTTTCTTTGAGATGTTGATGTTTTAATTGCAAAGCAAGATGTTCAACTTCTAATTTAGAATAATGTTTGACCAAGTTATCATGATCATCCTGTTCTATTTTCTCATGCAATTTTGAATTTGTTGTTTCAAGCTCAATGACACGATCATGGGAGACTTTCGAGCAACAGATAATTCATGAAATTGAGAAGCATCAATGGAACAATTTGTAGCAGATGAAAAACACATCTTGAGCAATACATTCGAAATCGATTCTCATTCGATTGTATGCAAGTTCTTCCTCTCAATCTCATTATATTTTAATTCTCTCATAATCACTAACCTCAACAATCATTGCATCAAATACCTTTTCCATTTCTTTAATATCGAATCGTCCCTTTTTAAGACTCTCAAATTGATCTTTTAGTTGTTTAAAGAAAGGCATGACCTCGCTTAAATAACATTCTTTAGTTTGCTCAAAACCCCTTTCCCTTCGCTTATACCGTGGGTGTGATCCTTTTCTTACAAGTTTTCTCAAAATCGGCAAATAGTTGAAAGATAACATATTCATCGATTAAGGTCTTGCTTTTAGTGGCAAGAGATCTAGGAACTAAGTGCATTGGTGTATTAGGAGGATACACAGTTGATTTAGGCGCTTTCCTACAAGGGGATTCTTTTCAACAAGATTTTCACTTTTGCATTTCCATATCCTTTTTCGAACACTTGTTCGGGGGTTAATAAGTCTCGAGGCTTAAACTTGTTCAAGGAGATCCAATTTTCTTTAGTGTAATTATGGGGTTTGATCGTTATGTTATTCTTTTTACACTTAGGATCTTCTAACTTCTTATTCATTTTCTCCCTAGTGACTTCATCGATTTCTTATCTTCCTCAAGCACTCAACGCAACTAGGTTTCCGCCAGGCTTAAGGATTTCATTACCATCATAAAGCACCTTATGAGCATTTCTAGCCTTTTAATTACCTCCGGATTTGGTTCTCAACAAGGGAATGTTATGCTTATCGCTTAAGACTCGATGCTTAGTGATCATGTGAGCAGTTTGAATGGTATTCCGTTGTACGTACAACTTATTTTCAAGCTTGTTTTCAAAGTTTTTAGATTGGAAAAATCATTCAAAAGTTTTGATTCCTTAGCCTTGAATTCTTGCTAAGCATTTTAACATTTTCTTGAAGTTCGTGTTTTGCTTAGCGCTTTGGAAAGCTTTTCTTGTAAGGAGTTTAACTCTTGTTTTAATACTTCTTCTAAAATTACTTTTTCTAATAATTGTAACGCATTTGGATATCCATTTCCGCCACGGGTTGTCAACTCAAACTTAGCACGCTCATAAATAGCAACTTGATCCTTATATATGTTAAGCTCGGTGGTGGGAATCATCAGCACAAATGCAACAGACTCATGCAGCCTATAATCATCATTTTGAGTAGAAGATGCACACCTAGGTACAAGAAGCTTCCATGCAACTTACCTCGGCATTGACATGCACAGTGTGACGGTGCATCTCTATCTTGGGTACATCCAAGCTTCCATGGAGCGTTCTTTTGCATTAACTTGCACAGGTTGTGTCTGTACACTCTATCTTGTGAATTTGAGCACGAAGATTCCATTTTGCATTATCCAAATCATCATTTTTGTTGTCACCGCTATTCTCGCATTCAAGAACACCCGATTCTCGCACTGGATACATTACCCAACTTTAGAAAACAATCTTTCAACCGCACTGACACTCATTCACATCTTCATTCTTTTGTGCAAATTCTTCAATGAACTTTTCATATTATCCATGAGTTGGATAAATGTCTCAATGAATTCTCAATTTCCATTCCAAGATGTTTTTGAAGGAAATTCCACCAAGTGTTGATCAAATCTGAATATTCCCCACCGATGAATGGTCGAAATTGTTTGTAGATCACTTGAAGAGTCTGACCGAACCATCCTTTTGAACCTCTTCATTGGAAAGTTGCGACTTTAAATGCTCTAAGTTCAACATCAAGCTTCTTGTCAATGTAGGTGAGTCCTGGTGAAAAGAGCACTACATGTTCGATCCCGCACTATGGATAACAAGCGTATGAGGTGCGATGAAGTAGTTGATAGGGCTCAATCTCGCATTCCATTTGCATGGCATTCTGGCAAGTGTGCGTTCATTCTCATTGTTCTCGAACATGAAGATCTCACATCCTCGTTGCTTAATTCAAACATCTTTAATCGTTCGATGTAGCATCCATTATCATTATTATCCACAACATCATACAATTTAAGCACTTCAAAATCACTGGGTCAAGAGAGTAAGACATGATGTGGTAGAATGCACGGATTTTACAAGTCTATGATTTAAACCGAGAAAAGAATCTTCATGGGATTTTACTAAAATCAAGACCAAACCGTTAAGCAATGACGAATGGAATGATAGACAATTGTGTGTTAGGACATATGATTGTATGTAGGATTAGCGAGATGTTGTTTGGTTGTGATTCGGATTGGTTTAAGCCCGTTTTCCGAGAAATTTAGGTCTAAAAACTTAAAACCTCAATAACTTCTGTTTGGAGCGGATTTAGACCTCGAGGTTGACCCGAATAAACTTTAGTTTATTCGGCGTGCCATTCTCCTCGTTCTCACGGTCGTTTTGATGGGTAGAACGCTGAAAACGGAGTTACGGTTCAAAAGTTATGGCCGTTTGAAGTTTTGACGGGAAAAAATCAACCAAGTCGCTACGAATTCTTGAACCAAGTCGCTAACACTTAATTCGCTAGACAACTAAGTCGCTAGAGTCCCAAGTCGCTAGACACACAGCAAGTCGCTAAGTAGTAACTCGCTACCCTCAAGTCGCTAGCAAAATTTTGGCGGTGAATTGCTACACAGTCGCTAGAAATGCAAGTCGCTAAAGAGCAACTCGCTATGCACCAAGTCGCTACCACCAGTCGCTACTCGTGTGGAGAGTCCACTACTTGTACTTTAACTCGCTAGATCTAACTCGCTAGCTCCAACACCGTAAGTCGCTACAAAAATGTGAAGCAAGTCGCTACCAAGAAAATACTACGTGAGCTAAGTCGCTAGCTTGAAAACCATGTAAACATCACTTTTCAATCCAAAACAACCCAACCAAGATGATTCAAGCTACCAAATGAAAACCTAAACACTTGTGATGATTCTAAACATGAAAGTACCAACAAAATTCAAACTTTAACACAAGAAATCACCCAATAATGCAAAACCACTAAACTTTTCAAACTCAAAACCACCTAAAACCACTATAAATCCAAAGATGTGCAAGATATGATCTAACCATGGCTCTTGATACCAATTGTTAGATATTCCTTTTCACATACACATCAAACCATAACACAAAGTAGCATATAGATGGAATTCTAGAGAGAGAGTTAGAGGTTTAGGGAACTTAGTGAGAGAAAGTGAAAGATATTATTATGAGCTCCAACTCTCTACCTTGGAAGGTAGAGAGTATTTATAGTCTTACATAAAACGCCACACTTGGTGTGGATCGGGCATACAGGGTAAAGACCGTCCGTCCTCCACGGTGTTACTTAACTAAATTACTACTTAACTTAAAAGAACTACGACTACGAGCTTTCTACGATTACATATACTGAGGTGACCGACTCTTTAATCTCGGGAATTTCTAATTCCTAACATTAGGTCGTGTGAAGCTTATTAAAAACCGCCTCTTTTCAAACAAGAATTTAATGTCGGAGCCGTCCTTATACCCCTCACACGCTTGTTTATCCGATAGAAATAAAACAAATCACGAGCGACACAAAGGCAAGTTTTAAATCTTTTGTTCGGAACTTATAATGATAACACCTCGCTTGAGAATGTTATATTGATTGTGTCTTCTATATTATTTAAAACAACAAGCAAAAATCTTTTGTATTTTTAATCTTTTACATATATATACAAATAAAAGAAAAATATTTTTGTATTTTTGTATTTTGAAAAGCAATAACTTCACGAGGAAGGTTCTTCAAGTCACTAATCGCCAAAATCACGATATTGTCGCAACACACCTCCAGAATGGTGCCAAAATTTGGTTCATGTAAAGTGAGTGGTGAAAACACAATATCAACGATATCAAAATAACCGTAAAAATTCGACAAATTAACCCTTTAGGAAAAAGGTTAACGTATCAAATCTTACGGGTGTGATAAAAGTGATACCGGAAAAGTGATTTCCCGGGCCGTGTCCCAACGAGGTGTGAATGGAAGGAATCGTTGAGTTTCGTGATTTATAACTTGAATTGGTTTTAATGATTTGTTTGATTTGAATTACGTTTTCTACAAATTAATTAACGGGAAGGTAATTAAGGCAAGAGAACCCTAATAAACTAAAAATAAACTATTAATAAGCCTAAGGAATGATAAAACTAAACTACACTAAGTCCTAGGGTGCTAAAACGTAAAAACGGGAAAACGACCCGAGCCATAAACGTAAATTTTTTGCAAATTAAGGGCTACGGGTGCGAAATCAATTTTCCAACGACCTAATTGACTAAAAATAATTTTAGAAAAAGACCGGGTATTTTTTTGACTTTTAGATTAATTACTACGAATTAAAATCTATTTTAATCTAATTAATTAATTGAAAATACTAAACTATTTAGGAAAAATCTGAAAAATTCACAGAAAGTACTTTGATTGATGCTTGACTTAACAAAATTAAGAAAACAGTACTATACTTTGGAAATAAGCTGTTGAATAAGCTAAGAAAGGCTTAATGCTAAAACTGCTAAACACTAGTTAAAGATTTAATTGTGCAAGTAAGGAACCAAGGAAGTCCCAAGGGCAAAAAGACGTTTGGGTGTGAGTGAGTGGCGTGGGTTCAAGTCCCACTCACATCGCTTTTTTGAAAACTTTTCTTTTTGATTTCTACTTATTTGCAACTTAAAGATGGGTTCCAAATAAGTTCTATTTCTGAAAACTCGACTTATAAAAGGTTTTTCATGAACAAACCCAACTGCTAAATTGAAAACAAATATGCACAGAACCTTAACAAGCACTTTTTGACATGTTACTTTGAAGGAATTAAAACTATGATTTAGCACTAAAAAAAAAACTACAACCTCAGTTCCAATAAGTTACCACTTGCATGTATACAAGAGCATGGCCATCAAGGACTCAGAATTAAGTGAGAAAAAGGTAATCCTAATTGGGAGACATAAGTAGTTTGGGAAATCCTAAGCACACATGGGAACTCAAACATTCAAATGACCAAATGAGCACTAAAATACTACAATAAGCACTAATTAATAACCAATTACACTAAACCTAACCTTATAAATACTAACAGATCTAAATAAGCTGAAGGGAACAAAAAAATTGAACGGGAAACTCACGGTTATGCTACTAACTTGCAGGCTAAGAACAGCCTTGGGTGGCTTCAATTGGAGCTTATTTTTGAGCTGAAAAGGAAGCTACAAGCTGCACAAGTGAAGTTAGCATAGGTGACAATTGGAGAAACTGATTTGAAGGCAGGAAAAGTGCTACAACAGCTTATAAATAAGCTTAACTTGGGCCAACATGTTGATGTTGCAGATCAATTATATGGGTAAAATAGTTTACAAACTTCAAAATTGAATATGTTAAAGGTTTCTTTGACCCACTAAGTTGGAACCAAATTGAGTTGGGATTACAAGCTTTTGAGACAAACGAAATCTTCAAACTTTGGACATCAAATAGGTCAAAAGAGACAAAGAACAAAGTGACTATCTTGATGTTCTGCTGATTCAAAATGACGAAAAACACTTTTTTACTAAATCTTACTTAAACTTTTGCAACCATCTTCTAATCATTACAACTAATCTAAGACTCAAAAGATATTTGACTTAGCAAGTCAAATGGGTAAAAATGAGTTTCTTGACCACTTATTTTTCTTGACCCAAACACTACTTATGGTGAAAATTTCTTTCTTGATGCACTTAATTCAAGAACTTTTGGAGATCGCTTTATGAAAGCTAGGATTTAACTAACAAGGATTGATAATAACAATTACTTCAACTCTAAAAAAAAAGTAACCAATATATAAAAATAACTTTTCATTAACTGGGAAATTTCATTACAAACGAAAAATGACAATTAATTTTAAAACTAAGAAAAAAGGGTGCCAATGAATGGCTACAAGAGTCCTAATTTATACTAAAGCATCCTAGGTCTTCAATCTTCAAGGTGTGTTTCTTGTGTGAGACAACTCAGCCAATTGTGCTTTCTTAAACTTCATCTTGACCATCCAATAAGTAGGTACCAAGTTTACTCCATCATAGCCATCCAATAGAGTCCTTTGGGTGCTTTTGAAGCTGGGATTGCCAGCTTGGCAGTCGGATGAGGGGAAAACTTATGTAGTGGGTTTGGGAATTGGGTTAAACCGGGTATTAGGGAAGATTGGGAGGTTTGGGTAAAGGTGCCAGTTGGGTAAGAGGGTCTTTGAGGTGGAGTGTTTTGGTTTCGAGAAAGAAGGGTAGGGTTTATGGGGAAGGAAAAGAGATGGGTAGCTGGTTATTTTTGGGGGAAGAGGATGAAGAAAGTCAAAAAGGAGGGAAAAAAGGATTTTGGTCGTGGGTTGGGTTGGTTTTTTGGCCGGGTTGGGTTTGGGTTGACCGGGTAAGGGTTTTGGACCTTGGATTGTTTTTGGGGCCAATGTGTATTGGTATTAATAACAAGGACCAAAATTGCAATTCCACAAAAACCAAGGGATCGAAACTGTAATTATCCAATATTCATCATAGGGACCAATTATGACAAGTTTAATTTTCCCAAGGACCAAAAATAATAATTTTCAAATTAAAAATGTCCTGGGTAATTTCACAATCTTTGAAATTTCGTGGACTAAAGTTGCCATTTTGCAAAATTGAATTTTATAAGGCTAATTTTGACAACTTGAAAATCTCGAGGGCCTTTTATGAAAAATTAACTTGTTTTGAATAACAGGGGACTAGATTTGACAATTTATGCATAAAATACGCCTAAATATTTTTTTCTCGCCTTTTCAAGACTTTTCAAAGTGTTTTTGACTGTTTTTGCAGTGTAGAAGGAACAAAAATGATGAGTATTTACACACTCATCACAGTGGATCCCACATTGTTCACCAGAAAGTCTGGCAAACACTTAATTCACGTTCAAATCTATGTAGATGATATTATTTTTGCCTCGACCGACCCTACTGAATGTGTACATTTTTCAAATGAAATGGGCTCCAAATTTCAAATGTCTATGATAGGACAAATGTCACTTTTCTTGGCATTACAAATTTCACAAAGTCCCAAGGCATTTTTATCAATCAATCTAAATATGCTAATGAAATTTTAAAGAAATTTGGGTTTGACACTTGTGACACCGCTGACACTCCCATGGTGGAGCGTGCCAAACTAGATGAGCACCCTCGTGGATCATGGTAGATCAAACGAAATATCGTAGTATGATTGGATCCTGATGTACCTCAGCCGAGACCGATATTTTATTCGATGTATGCATGTGTGCTAGATACCAGTCGAGCCTACCAAAAGCACCTTGAAGTGGTTAAACGGGTCTTTCTAAGATTCCAAGGTACCATTAACATGTCACTAACAACATATGCGATGCGCACTATGCAGGTGTCAAGATACACGTCAAGCACATCGGTGGTGCTCAATTGGGAGAAAACTTGTAAGTCGGTCTTTTAAGAAACAAATGAGTACGTCTATATCCACTACAGAGGTCGAATACATCGCCATGTCATCTTGTTGTGCTCAAATCCTATGGATGAGATCCCAACTATCGACTATGGCTTTGACTTCAAGAAAATTCCTCCGATTGTGATAACAAAGTGCCATTGCTCTCCCCGCAACAACGCTCAACATTCAAGAGCAAAGCACATCGAGATTCGACATCATTTCATTCGGGAACAAGTGGAAAGAGGTGGTAGAACTCTACTTTGTGAGAACCGAATATCGCCCAGCGACATCTTCACTAAAGCACTCCCGAGAACGCTTCGAGTTTATTCTTCCACGACTTGGTCTAAAGAGTTTACAACCTGAAACACTCAAACGCCTTCAAGAGGAAGACGAGGAGTAAAAGCTATTCTTCATCCATATCTTGTAAATATTTATTCAAAAACAAAATACAAAATTATAAAACCCACAAAAAGAAAATTGAAAAATATAAAATTTCAAAATCCATAAAAATCGTAAAATCTTTGAAAAAGTTAAAAAAAAAAAAAAAAAAAAAATCCATCTTTTTCTATTATTCGATTTCATCTACGGTCTTTGTGTTGTCATTCAAAGAGTGACACGGGTCTTTAGATGAAGCTCGAATGTACATATAAAAAATAATAATAATAATAATAATAATAATAATAATAATAATAATAATAATAATAATAATAATAATAATAATAATAATAATAATAATAATAATAATAATAATAATAAATTTGAGAGAATGAAAACAAAGGTTTATAGTCATTTCGGACTATACCCGCTTTTAAAAGAAAGAACGAGCCCTACTTTATCTTATTTTTCAAATCTCATGCTCGATTCTAAAACAAATGTTTGTCACAAAAAGACACATGTTTCTTCACAAATATTTTTCCTTCTATAAATTCTTCCTAAAAATATTTGTTATCTAATGAAAACTAATAGCTTTGAAAAATAACTCGGACTCAATTTTTGAAAATCATCCGGACTTGACATTTGTCAAAATCTCTATCTCTCAATCATCAACCGATGTCATTGATTGAGGGGAGAATGATTTCAATTAAATCAAAAGGTTATTTTTCATACAATTGGTTCGCACTAAGGCTTATGTCATGTTTTTAAAAGATACTCAAGCATGTTTAATCTTTGGAGTTTAATGTCTTAGATTTGATCCTTATCGATTAAATGTTTTCATAAGCAAGTCACAATTCTCCTCAAAAGCTTTCAAAACAATTTAATCAGAGTTCACAAATCTCAAATGACTTGAAAATTGTGATCGGGGAGAATTTGTGATTTAAATTGGATTTAAACCGATAATTCGACAAATGGTTTGTAAGTGATTAGCAGTGCTCTCCTCCCTACATGTGCCAAACGATTTCAAATTTTCCATGCACATGTTAAGGGGAGCATCTATATCAAACCAAAAAGGATTGAAACATGATTGATTTGTCTCTAAGCAGGTTTTCCCTATGTGCAAAACACTTTCAATCTCGATGCACATATCGAGGGGAGCAAATTTTCAAAACCACATCCTTTCCCAAAAATATCTTTAACATTATTTGTAACACTAATTTTGATCGGAAGGTGATGTAGATATTTTTAGAAAATGTTAATCAAAGAAGTGAATTCTTCCTCTGCCTCCATGTGCCAAAACGATTTCAAATATACAATGCACATGTTGAGGGGAGCTTTTTCTAAAATATCAAAACAATTCAGTACAAAATGCTTTGATAATATATCATAAGTTCTCGGATTGATTTTCAAATGGTTTTCAATTGGTTCCAATGGCGTAAGAACAATACCAAAAAGACCGACCAAATTTACTTTATGTATGGAGATATAAGGATGGTTAGGTTAGGTATTCGTTCCACGATCCCGCCAGAGGGAGGGATCTACCAGTGGACAATCCACTAGATAGTGTAGAAGTCCTTAGGTATGATGAAAAAGGAGAAAAGTGGAAATGGAAGAGTGCGGACGAGACAGAGCTAGAACTCGAATAAACCCAACAAGGTTCTAGTTACTAAGTCTCAGTAAGCATCGAAGGGTTGGAATGAAAAGAAATAAATGTGAAAAGGGTGAAAAGAAATAGCCTCCATTAATTCAACCGTAGGGCGTAAACCGGTTCAATACATATGCTACTGGTGGTTACTAAGGTAACACCGGTATTGAAGACAAGACGTCATGGACCCAATGACGCACCGCACTACAACTTCTCAAGCTACTCATGTTCCTCTTAAAAGTAATCGGTTTCATTCTCATGGGAACCTACATAATCTATCGACTTTCTCCTAGAGATTGTTGATATTGAAGAAGAAGACCATCTCCCTAGTCTCCCATATAGAACCAAATGTGCACTATTGAGTCTAGAGCCACGAGATCATCAATAAATCTCTAGGACACAATCAATGAAGACTCACCGCTTCACACAATGTGGAAAGTGAGATTGTATCTTAAGAGTCCCACGATTATCCTTGTGGTATTGCGTAATATCCGGTGACATTTAAAATATTCACGATGAAGATGGAAATCCTTCTAGACCCAACATCAAACAAGCTCTTGGTAGGTGACATGAGATCTTTACAAAAGATCAAACTTGTGACAACCGGATAGAAACGATGGGGCGATTCATTATTGAATCAACCTTGGTCCAGAAATGGATTGACGGATACCTTTGAAAACCGATCGTTGTGCTTAAAATTCTTTTCTAGCACATCGATCGTGATTAATATTTCAAAATAAAAGGTGTTTATGATTGATAATTAATTTTCCTTAAAACCTTCATTGTATTGCAAAAACACTTTATATTGTGCAATACACGATTGTTTTTCAAATCTCTTTCATCAATCGCTGAATCTCAATTTGTTGGTTCACTCACTCCGTGTTGTCTTCTTTGAGACGCTCCGGTTTGAGAACGGCTAGAGCATTGTGAAACCCCGCAAGGAGATTCCTCAAATCATACCGATCACGTGCCGTGTACTCAATTCAACGAAGTGATCAAAGACACTTTCGCGCTTTATTGCTAATCATTGTATGCGTGTACACCCGACGCTTGCTGGTGATCGTGATTAAGAGGTCAATCCATAGCCGCATGCTCACACAACACATTCATTTCTAAAGAAATCATGATAAGTGCTTCAACGACTACGATATTGTCACTCCATGCTTCGCTACGCTACAAATATCATGAATCAACTAAAGCTTTCACTCTGATGAGAAGAAATCATGATCCGTAATGTGAGAATGTCGGTCTAAAAGTCACAACATCACATAATGTCAACACTACAAAGGAAGAGTTAAAGATTTATGGAAGCTGATGATCTTAAAGCAGGCTCAAAGTCATCATCATGTGGATCAGTTAAAGACCTCCACTTGGATTAACCAAACATGCAAAACATAAAGAATCAAAGACTACGGGCTACTGAGCAATGAACTTAAACAAGAATCCAAGAACAATCTTAATGTAATTTTTTTTTTGTATTCTATGTAATTTGAGGTGACCTCCATTAAGGGAAGATTGTTAGGATTTAGAAAATCTAGTTGTTAAAGTGTCGGTCACCTCAAGTATATGTAATCGTCAGAAAGCTTGTAGTCATAGTTATTTAATGGTAGTTAGTATTTAGTTAAGTAACATTGTGGAGGACGGACGGGTCTTTACCCACTGTATGCCTGATCCACAGCCCGTAGGTGGCGTTTTATGTATGGTACAATAAATACCCTCTACCTCCCATGGTAGAGGGTTGGAGCTCATAATAAGATTTTTCTTTCTCTCTCTAAGTTCCCTAAACCTCTAAACTTTCTCTCTCTAAAAACCTTAAGTCATACGCCACTTATAAGTTATGGTTTGATGTGTTTGTGAAATCCAATGTGTTACAATTAAAGAACATACTCCAAAAAAAATGAAAAGATATTGGAGTTTTCATTCAAAGTGAGAAAAATAGAAGATAAACTAGCTTCTGTCTCACGGATCCCACGGATCCTTTCCTTGAGGGATCCGTTCAGCATTAAGGCTGGGATCCGTGAGACTGGTGATTCAGACAGCACAAAATTTTCCTTTTGGAAACATTTTTGCCTAGTATGTGCCTATATGCAAACTATTTGGAGTTGCGGTTATCTCGACTCTAAAAAGAAAAGAAAATAAACTAGAAGTGAAAAGCATACTATTATGTGAGATAACCCGAGTGCTCCTAATTCATTGTTGCTTAAATGAACGTGCCAAAACACATACTAGTTATGTGTTCTCTTTAGCCTTCAAAAGACATGGGATGCAATGAAAATGTGTTTTACTTTTATTAATAATGAAAAGCGATTTGCCCTAGACGTGAGAAATTGCTTTTGTGAAATTGATACGGAAGAGGTATCATTTTTAGAAAACGTTTCAAAAAGAGGTTTCTATGTGCGAAAAAATCGTTTTATCCTTTGAAAAGAAGATGTGTATGTAATTTTGTGTTTGCAACTTGTACTTATTTTTTAAATAAAATAAGAAAAACTATGATTAATAAGTGAAAAACTTATCTTGGGTTTTGAAAATTCCCGTATTGTTTGTGAGTTGTGCGTGAAATAGAGATCCTAGACTCAGAAAGAAGAAGGCTATTGTTTACATACCTTGTAGAGTAAAAAGAAATAAATTACGACGTTTGTTCCATGAGACCAAGACCAAGACGATGTAGGTTGAATTGTTCCCGCTTCAACGGTTTGGTGAGGACGTCGGCTATGTTGTCTTCGGACGCTACCTTCTCAATATAGATGTTCCCTTTGAACATTGTCTCTTAAGTGATGACGAATCTCTGTATGCTTTGTGCGAGAATGTAATACCGATTCTTGCTTAGATCGATGGCACCCTTGTTGTCACATAGAATGGCTATGTCACTTAGATGAATGTCGAGTCAACTAACGCTTGTTTCATCCATAGTGCTTGTTGGCATGCTTTCTGGTGGAGACGTATTCGCTTCGGTTGTTGATATTGCTAATGCCGTTTGTTTCTTTGAAATCCAAGATGTTAAACAACATCCCATAAAAGTACATACCCCACTTGTACTTTTTCAACAACATAATCACCTTCATGGTCGAATCAGATATACAATTGTTTCTACTCCCGTGCTTAGGATACCATAATCCTAATTGTGTTGTACCCTTAATGTATCTAAATATTCTTTACGGCTTCTAGGTGTGATGTTTTAGGGTCTTCTTGAAACCTTACACATAAACAAACACTAAACATGATATCCCGCCTACTAGCCATGAGGTAGAAGACTACCAATCATGCCACGATATTTAGTATTATCAACGGATTCGCCGTCTTCATCTTTAGTGAGTTTGGTGTCGGATGACATTGGTGTCCTAATTGGTTTTGACTCTTCTAAACCGAATTTCTTTAACATCTCTTTTATGTATTTAGATTGATTAAAGAAGATACCATCTTCTACTTGTTTGATTTGTAGACCAAGAAAGAAACTAAGTTCTCCCATCATACTCATCTTGAACTCGTCATGCATGATTTTAGAGAAATCATCACACATGTCTTGACAAGTGGATCCAGATATAATATCATCTACATATATTTGAACTATGATTTTATATGACTCTCTTTTCTTAGTAAAAAGTGTGATGTCAACTAACCCCATGGTATAGTTGTGTTTGATTAAAAATGGCTTGAGTCTATCATACCAAGCTTTTGGAGCTTGTTTAAGACCGTAAACGGCTTTCTTTAACTTACACACATGTTTAGGTTTTTCAAAATCGATGAAGCCCGAAGGTTGAGCTACATATACTTCTTCATTAATATAACCATTTAGAAAAGCACTTTTGACATCCATTTGATAAAGCTTTAGATCATTAGCACAATTGTAATCAAGAAGTATTCTTATAGACTCTAATCTATCCATGGGGGCATAGGTCTCATAAAAGTCTGTTGCTTCTTGCTGGTTATACCCTTGGGCAACGAGTCTAGCCTTGTTTCTAGACACTACTCCGTTTGAATCTAACTTGTTTTTATAAACCTATTTGGTTCCTATTATGGTTTGACTACTAGGTGGAGGGACAAGTGTCCAAACATCGTTAGAAACAAATTGATTTAACTCTTCTTGCATAGCCATTACCCAACTTTCATCTTTTATGGCTTCTTGTGTATTATTAGGTTCTATTGTTGAAACAAAACAAAATAGACTACTTTGGTTTTGAACTTGACACCTTAAGGTTCTTTCGCTTAGCTTTCCTATGACCTTATCTACGGAGTGATCTTTGGAATCTTTAATATTTATGAGTTCATTATTTGAGGATTCTTCTTCTTTTCATTTATCGCTTTTCTTTATTACAATAGCTTCACTTTCTACAATCTCGCCATCGACAAGAGGTGGAGAGGGTTTGGGTGGACGCTCATCAAATTTTAGATTTTAATGAATCTTCTACCTTCATTGTTTCTTTAATTAGTATGACGAAGCTTTGCTATTAGGAGTAACCTAGAAAGATACCTTCGTTGATTTAGGATCAAATTTTGTAAGGTAATCTTTAGTGTTAAGAAGAAAACATTTGCTACCAAAGACTCTAAAGTGATCTAACGTAGGATTTTGCCTCAAGTAACTCGTATGGAGTTTTCCCTAAGATTGGTCTAATTAAGACTCGATTAAGTATGTACGTTGAAGTATCAACGAGATTGCACCAAAACTTTTGAGGTATGGATTGCTCATTAAGCATGGTGCGACTCATTTCTTGTAGGGTTCTATTCTTTCTTTCAACTACCCCATTCGCTTGTGGAGTGCGCGGAGCCGAGAAGTTCTGAGTAATACCATTAGCCTCACAAAAGGCTCCAAATTGCTCTTCATTATCGAATTCCATACCATGATCCGTTCTAATAGACACTATAGGACTTCCTAGTTGTCTTTGGATTTTCTTGCTTAATATTTCAAAAGAATTAAACGTTTTTGTTTTGTTCTTTAAGAATTTTGTCCATGTGTACCTAGAGTAATCATCCACTATGACAAAAGTGTAGTAGTTGCCTCCATAACTTTGGATAGCGGATGGACCAAATAAATCCATGTGTGGGACACTTAGTTGTGGACACCATATTTTTAGCTTTGTGACTAGAATGAACTTGTTTTCCTACATTACAAGCATCACAAAAGTGATGTTCATATTTTAACTTAGGTAGATCTCTTACTAGATCTTTGGATGATAGCGATTGAAGAAGTCGCATATTCGCATGACCTAATCTTCGATGCCATAAGGTCGAAGTATCATCCATACGTGTAGGACAAAGTTTGTCTTTAGGATCATTACCGATTTTAGTGACATAGACTGCATGTTTCCTAATTCCTCTTCCTATAGTTATGCCATTTTTTAATATCTTACTACCGGTTTCGGTAAAAAGTACATTGCACTTTTTATCACATATTTGTCCTATACTTAAGAGGTTAAAGTTTAGGTTTTCTACGTGACACACCTCGTTAATGGTTAGAGATTTGTTAGAAATCGTACCTTTACCGATGATTTTACTTTTGATATTTTCAAACACCACATTTCTTCCATAAAGGATTCATATGTGGAGAATATATCTTTATTGCCGGTCATGTGCCTCGTGCACCCGCTATTCTTGAAACATTTATCCGGATCTAGGTCAACCTTTAAGCACACATAAGAAAACAATTAACTCAAAAGTTTGGTCCCCATTTGTTCATGGGTCCATTAGTGTTAAACATTCCATTCATGTTAGACATGTATGGATAAGGTGAGTATGCATTCCATGGAGCAAAGTTTTGAAAGGGAAAACCATTATGCATATTTGGGTTCCATCCCATTTGATGGTTACTTCTCGGGTAAACATTACTAGGTCTCCTAGATGGATTTGGTTTTGAAAAAGATGGAGCTTTGTTTCTTGCAAAAATAGGATTATATTTTGGAGGTGGTTGTCTAGTGGTAAAATGAGTTGGTTTCTTCTTGTTAAGGATAACAAAATCAGTTCGAGATGAAGAAGCTACATTATTACCACTGTTTGCTACAAAGATACCCACGATCCGTGGTCAGACGCTAGCCGGTTCCCTTTTGTGGATCCGTGGGATCCGCCACAACAAAGGGCTTGTTTTCCTAGTGCCTTAACAAATTGTGTTTCTTTGTTTTCACTAGTTGACGGATCAAGTTGTTGAATACCTAAACCTTTTTGGTTGTTTCCGGTTTTAACACTATCTAATATCATATGTAAAGTATTCGTACTCATTCTAGCAATTTTAGAATCTAATTGATCAACTAGTGTTTGAAGTTGAACGCAAAGTTCACATTCACCACTTGCTATTTTACCCTTTTCTAGACGTTTCAATTTAGCTTTTAATTCTATGACTTCCTTATCTAAGCGTTGGTTTTGACTTTTCAAAAGCTTGTTTTTGTTAATTAATTTTAAGCTAATATTGCAAAGTTTGTGTTAATACAAATAAACAGTAAAAATGTTTATTAATATTTTGCGATCTCTTTGTGTTTTGTTGATAACAAATATAATGTTATCTTAAGTACAATTATAAGGATACATGTTATTTTGTAAAGCATTTACATGTAGCCATTTAATACAAAATGTTGTAATTAATCATTTCTTGTAATAGTTTATTAGGATGGGTAAAACCACAACCCATGGATCATATCCATAAACCATTAACCCATACCCATTTGATTAGATACAATGTATTTATTATATACATTGAATCTAAAGGAATACCCATTGACCAACCCATAACCCATGACCCATAACCAAAGAACCCATCGGCAAAGAGGAGCGTCCACGGATCCCTAGGTTTACACTAGACGGATCCCTTGGGAGGATCCCGAACGATGGCGAAATTGCCTATAGATGAGAGCCATTTCTTCATTCTAACTCACCCTCTTCTTACTAATTCTCTCATATACTCTCATTCTCTTCTAACAAAAGATCACTTGATCTAGAGAGTACTTCTTTCTTTTTTCTTTCTTTAGTGATTCTCATATAGGTCCTTCTCTAAGGCGAGATCACGAGCATTCTACAAGTCATCCAAGCAAGGGGTCCTTGATTGATTTGTTCCTCTGTAAGATTTCTATAGCGAAGATCTTGTATTTGATATTTCACATATTTGTTGTGTAATAGTCGTGTTGGTTTGGTCCACCGTGTTACGGACTCGGTATTTAGCATTGTACCAAAAAAGGTGTAAGGAACGTTTTGAAGGCTTCTCAGCCAAGTTGAAGGAGTTTGTTGACATAGTGCTTGAACTCTCGAGTAGGTGACTCGAGGAGTGGAGTAGGGCAAGGAAGGTGTCCTTGTAGCCGAACCACTATAAATCGGTTGTGTCATTTCTATCCCTTTGATTTACTTTATTTACTTGCTTTATCATTAGATCTATACTTTCTCAACATCCATGGATCTCCCATATTATCGAATCTAAAGTATTTGAAACTTAATTAAAATTGGCAAAACTATTCAACCCCTCTAGTTTTCCACAATTGGCATCAAGAGCTAAGTTTATAAAAGTTTTAAAGTAAACCAGATTTTAAAAGCTTTTCAATCACTATAGGTTCGAAAATTACAAGGAGGGCAATCTATGCAACTACCACCACTACTTGAAACTAATGGTTTTATATATTGGAAAATAGATTCAAACGATGTGAAGTCTAAAGATATTGATCTTTGGTACATTATTGTTGAAGGAGATTTTGAGGCTACCTCAAAAGATGGTAAAGGAATTTAGTTAACATACCTCATGATAAACTAAATGATGAAATGAAGAAAAAGCTTTCTAAAAATAGTGAAGCTAAAATGGTTTTGTACAATGCTTTACCCAATAAGGAATTCGAAAGAATTTCTATGCTTAAAACCTCTAAAGAAATTTGGAATTCTTTAGTTGTAACTCATCAAGGTAATCAACAAGTTAAAAATAATAAAATTGATTTATTTGTTCAAAAATATGAACAATTTTCAATATCGGATGAGGAAACTATAGATCATTCATTTGCTAATTTTAATACTATTATTACATCTTTACAAGCACTTGATGAATCTTTTTCTAGCCGTAACCATGTTAGGAGATATCTAAGGGCACTTCCATCCAAGTGGAGATCCAAGGTGATGACGATCGAAAAGTCAAAAGATTTGACAATCCTCACCCTTGATGAACTCATAGGCAACTTAAAAGTCTACGAGCTTATCCTTGCTAAATATTCCGAAGCCTCAAAGGTGAAAGAGAAACACAAATCTCTTGCCCTTAAAGCCAAAAGGCTTCAAGCGATGAAGAGAACTCCTCTTCGGATAGTGACGACGAAGAGTATGCTATGGTGGTGTGGACTTTAAAAGTTCTTTAGATGGAAGGGAAAATACGTCAAACAACCGTATGACGACAAGAAAGGATTCGGAAAAGTAAAGAGGACGAAGCCAAGGGATGATCGTGCTTGCTTTAAATGTGGGGACCCAAACCACTTTATTAGTAAGTTTCTTAAACGGGATGATCAAAAGGCATTCGTGAGCGGCACGTGGGGAATGAGCGACGAGGAGAACGAAGAAATTTGTCTCATGGCAAATGACGAGGTATGTCACGAATACTATAGTAGCTCATCACTTGATGACGACTCATTGCATAATGAATATGACAAACTATGCAATATTAGCTTAAAACTAATTAACAAAAACAAGCTTTTAAAAAGTCAAAACCAACGTTTAGATAAAGAAGTCATAGAATTAAAAGAAAAATTGAAACGTCTAGAAAAGGGTAAAATAGCAAGTGGTGAATGTGAACTTTGCGTTCAACTTCAAACACTAGTTGATCAACTAGATTCTAAAATTGCAAGAATGAGTACGAATACTTTAGATATGATATTAGATAGTGTTAAAACCGGTAACAACCAAAAATGTTTAGGTATTCAACAACTTGATCCATCAACTAGTGAAAATAAAGAAACACAATTTGTTAAGGCACTAGAAAACCAGCCATCGTTGTGGCGGATCCCACGGATCCCATCAAAAGGGAATCGGCTAGCGTTAAGTCGTGATCCGTGGGTCTGCTTGTAGCAAACAAAGGGCAATAACGTAGCTTCTTCATCTAGAACAAATTTTGTTATCGTTAATAAGAAGAAACCAACTCATTTCACCACTAAACAACCACCTCCAAAATATAATCCCATTTTTGCAAGAAACAAGGCTCCATATTTTTCAAAACCTAACCCATCTAGGAGACCTAATAATGTTTACCCAAGAAGTAACCATCAAATGGGATGGAACCCAAATATGCAAAATGGATTTCCTTTTCAAAACTTTGCTCCATGGAATGCATACTCACCTTATCCATACATGTCTAACATGAATGGAATGTTTAACACTAATGGACTCATGAACAAATGGGGACCAAAATTTTGAGTTAATTGTTTTCTTAGGTGTGCTTAAAGGTCGACCTAGACCCGGATGAATGGGTAAAGGATAGCGGGTGCACGAGGCACGTGACTGGCAATAAAGATCTATTCTCCACATATGAATCCTTCAATGGAGGTAATTTGGTGTTTGGAAATAGCAAAGTAAAATCATCGGAAAAGGTACGATTTCTAACAAATCTCTAACCATTAACAATGTGTGTCATGTAGAAAATCTAAACTTTAACCTCTTAAGTATAGGACAAATATGTGATAAAAGTGCAATGTACTTTTACCAAAACCGTTAGTAAGATATTAAAAATGGCATAACCATAGGAAGAGGAATTAGGAAACATGGAGTCTATGTCATTAAAATCGGTAATGAACCTAAAGACAAACTATGTATTACCTCTATGGATGATACTGACCTTATGGCATCAAGATTGGGTCATGCCAATATGCGACTTCTTCAATCGCTATCATCCAAAGATCTAGTAAGAGATCTACCTAAGTTAAAATATGAACATCACTTTGTGATGCTTGTAATGTAGGAAAACAAGTTCATTCTAGTCATAAAGCTAAAAACATGGTGTCTACACTAATCTGCCTAGAATTACTACATATGGATTTATTTGGTCCATCCGCTATCCAAAGTTATGGAGGCAACTACTACACTTTGGTCATAGTGGATGATTACTCTAGGTATACATGGACAAAATTCTTAAAGAACAAAAGGGAAACGTTTAATTATTTTGAAATATTAAGCAAGAAAATCCAAAGACAACTAGGAAGTCCTATAGTTTCTATTAGAACGGATCATGGTAGGGAATTCGATAATGAAGTGAAATTTGGAGCCTTTTGTGACGCTAATGGTATTACTCACAACTTCTCGGCTCTGCGCACTCCACAATCGAATGGGGTAGTAGAAAGAAAGAATAGAACCCTACAAAAATGAGTCAAAACATGCTTAATGAGCAATCCATACCTCAAAAGTTTTGGTGCAATGCCGTTGATACTTCAACGTACATACTTAATCAGTTTTAATTAGACCAATCTTAGGGAAAACTCCATACGAGTTATTTCGAGGCAAAAAGCCTACGTTAGATCACTTTAGAGTCTTTGGTAGCAAATGTTTTCTTCTTAACACTAAAGATTACCTTACAAAATTTGATCTTAAATCAACAGAAGGTATCTTTCTAGGTTACTCTCCAAATAACAAAGCTTACGCCATATTAAACAAAGAAACAATGAAGGTAGAAGAGTCATTAAATATAAAATTTGATGAAAGTCCACCCAAACCCTCTCCACCTCTTGTCAATGATGAGATTGTAGAAAGTGAAGCTATAGTAATAAAGAAAAGATAAATGAGGAAGAAGAACCTTTAAATGATGAAGTCATAAACATTAAAGACAAAGAGCACCCTGTAGATAAGGTCATAGGAAAGCTAAACGAAGAACAAGAAGGTCTCAAGTTCAAAACCAAAGTAGCTTATTTTGTTTTGTTTCAACCATAGAACCTAAGAATACACAAGAAGCCATAAAAGATGAAAGTTGGGTAATGGCTATGCAAGAAGAATTAAATCAATTTGTTTCTAATGATGTTTGGACACTTGTCCTCCACCTAGTAATCATACCATAATAGGAACCAAATGGGTTTATAAAACAAATTAGATGCAACGGTGTAGTGTCTAGAAACAAGGCTAGACTAGTTGCCCAATGGTATAACCAACAAGAAGGAATAGACTTTGATGAGACTTATGCCCCCGTGGATAGATTAGAGTCTATAAGAATACTTCTTGTGTAAGCGTGTGCTAATGATCTAAAGCTTTATCAAATGGATATCAAAAGTTCTTTTCTAAATGGTTTTATTAATAACCTCCGGGATTCATCGATTTTGAAAAACCTAAATGTGTATAAGTTAAAGAAAGCCCTTTACGGTCTTAAACAAGCTCCAAAAGCTTGGTATGACAGACTCAAGTCATTTTTAATCAAACACAACTATACCATGGGGTTAGTTGACAACACACTTTTAACTAAGAAAAGAGAGTCACATATAATCATAGTTTAAATATATGTAGATGATATTATATTCGCATCCACGTGTCAAGACATGTGTGATGATTTTTCTAAAATCATGCATGACGAGTTCAAGATGAGTATGATGGGAGAACTTAGTTTCTTTCTTGGTCTACAAATCAAACAAGTAGAAGACGGTATTTTCTTTAATCAATCTAAATACATAAAAGAGATGTTAAAGAAATTGGATTAGAAGAGTCAAAACCAATTAGGACACCAATGTCATCCGACACCAAACTCACTAAAGATGAAGACGGCGAATCCGTTAACTAGAGACGGATGGTACCTTGGTCATAACGAGACAAAGAAAAAAGCAAGAACAAATCACCGCTTCTCATCTAACCCACACGAATGGAGTGAACAGCCAACCTTGATCTCCTTGAACTTGAGAGGGAAAATAAAATAACCATGATCCTTTGTCGTATGAAAGAAGAAAAAAAGAGAGAGCCGGTTCCAAATAAAGAAAAGAAACGTATATAATTTTTTGGAAACTAATTAATACTGATTTATGAGTTGTAATGAAGATGTCGTGAATTATGGCTAGAAAAGGGGAGGGGATCGGTTTGTTTATGGTTAGGATAGGATTTGGAGAATATTTGTCTAGTAAAAAAATTTAATTATATAACAAGTTTCCTAAACTTATGTAGATACGTGGGAGAAGGAGTAGCTTGTGATACACGTATTAGGTTGTGCCGATCCTATACCGTGTGCTTGTACTTTCAATATTGTTGTTTTATGCTTCGGATGCACGATGAGTGCTTATTCACTCATCGCTTTTACCCACCTAAGACCTCAAAATGACCATAAACACCCAAATATGATCAAAATGTGTAACAAATGTCCTCGAGTGTGTTTTATGTCTTGCAGTACAAAAGTATTGAAAACAGAGCTAAAAACGAGTAAAGTCAAGCCAAAATCATAAAAGTGTTTGAGAAGCGGTGCCGGGATGTGATTTTCTACGATCATTGATCAATTGAAGACCCGGACACGTTTTTAGAGTGGGTTTGGGAAAACCGTCTTAAAGCCTAACCAAAACAAAAATGACCATTTTGCCCGTCAAAACCAAAAATCCAAAAACACCCCGTTTCACCTAAAAACCAACTTTTGTAAAAATTTGTTAGCCTTAATAGTTTTATTAGAAGTAATGGTCATTCACATTTAGGAACTTTGTAACGCGTGTTAGATATCGTGATAGAATAGTCAACGGGGTCGTGACTTGGGCTAAGCTAATTGGCTATAAGTTAAGTTAAGCTAGCCTTTCTTCATGTGATATCCAATCCAAGTCCACGAGGCCCAAGCCAAAGCCCATTAGGGCATATGATACTTGTACTATATAAACCTCTCAAAGTCTCATTTGAGGGGTGTGCTTGAGTGTGTGTGTGTGTGTGTGTGTGTGTTTTCTTTGGAATATACAACTTATTGTGTTCATCTTTCTCTCCTCACATACACGGTTTACATATCATTCAAGTCACCATCTTTCCTTCTTTATCTTTCTACGCTTGTGTTTGGTTTCACGTGGTTATACTTGTATACGTGTTGGGTTTGTGATAAGGTTGATAAAAGTAAGGTCCTACAATTGGTATCAATCGCCTAACAATGGTTTAGGAGTGTTTGTGTTTGTTTTGAAGGGTTACGCGTCTCGCTCGTTAGTCATATTTGCCACGCTTAAAGCTTTAATTTTGCACTTAAAAATTCAAGATTCTTGTGGTTTAAGGTTTATTTGGTGCTAAAGTTTCGCTTTTTGCAAAAGTTCAAGCTTTACGTGTTTTTCTTCATTTTGAACTCGTGTTTGTTTCATTGGTCATTTCTACTCGTAAGCTATCCAAGCACTTTGGGTGAAAAGGTCAGCAGCTTTGTGTTATTCGAGTGTTTTTATGGCTATCGTGCAAGTGAAATCGTTTGAATCATCGAAATTTTTACTCGTAGGTCAAAACCCTAGTTCTACGCGTAAGAAAAGTCAACACCCATTTTCACGCATAACTTTCTACGCATAAGAGTTTTGTGCGATTCTTCGAGCTTTAACGATTACTCGCTTCCTCACTTGGATAAGTTTGTGGAACACTTGAATTTTGGATATCTTTTACCTTTGTGATAGTGTAAAGGATTTTTAGGCAAAACCCTAATCTTACGCATAAGCTTAAACTTACGCTGTATAACACTTTACGCTAAGTATTTTCTTACGCCTAAGCGGTCTTACGATAAGTTTTCCTACACCTAACTTTAAGTTTATGCATAAGCATTTCCTACGCCTAAGGAATCCTACGCCTAAGCATCGTTTACTCGTAACCTCATTCTCTACGCCTAAGCTCTTCATTTTCAAAAAAAAAAAAAACTTGAGTAAAATTTAAATTTTTAGGAGACTAAACGTTTAATTTTACGAGATTCAAATTTTGGTTTAACTGTGAAAATTTTGGTCAAAAATTCAAATTTTGGGCCTAAATTCAAATTTTTGGTCAAAGTTAGCGTCAAAATTGTCATAACTCAAATTTTTCATACGACCTTAGAATTGATTTTTATAGTGAATTTCAAATTATGGGAGAAAATGTTTTACGCCTAAGAACCAAGTTTACGAGTACGACTTTCAGAAAACTTCAAACCGAGCTTAATCTTCATCAACCACAACTCCTTTATCATTGAATCGATCCTACATCAACTTTATCATATCATACCTTCATCAATGGCAACTCAACAAGACATTCATGCAGCCGGTGCTGAAAACCGTCCTCCTATGTTAGCAAAAGGTGTTATCTTCAATGGACAAGTCGAATGCTCCGCTACATCAAGACCAAACCTAATGGCAAACTAATGATTCAATCCATTCAGAATGGACCCTTCATACCTCGACAAGTTCAAGTCCCTGGAGATCCTAACGCAACACCTCCCGTCCTACCATCTTATCGTCTTCAAAAAGAATCAGAATACACTGAATAGGATCAGAAACAAGTCGATGCAGATGACATGGCAATTCATATTGTCCAACTGGGTTTACCAATAGACATCTTTGTTGCAGAGACGGTTGAAACCTTCGATATGTGGGTGTTAGACGGCTTTGTCATGGAACGTAAATTGGTCAACAAGACATGGAGAACAAGTCGCTAACCGAATGGGAAAAGTTTACATCAACACCGGAGAATCCATTGAATCCTACTATGGAAGGTTTTGTACTTTGATGAATGAGCTTATCGAAACAAGTTGACACCCGAACTATCGTGCAAAATATCAAGTTCTGAACAATCTTCCGTAAGAATGGGACGATATGTCACTATTGTCAACCAAACAAAAGACCTTCATCGGGTGAACTTTGATCAACTAAACGATTTTTGAAACAAAACCAAGTGAAGTGGATGAAGTCGTGAAAGAAAGATTGGCAAAGAATCATGATCCATTGGCACTAATTGCAAAGACTCAACCTCCGGTGAATACACCACAACAAGCTTCATCATCTTCCACTAACAACAACTTGCGCAATACATTCCACAACCACAAGTCATCCTCAACAACAATTCTTTCCCCGTAACAACAAGTCACTCAACAACAACAACAATATCCACAATACCAGAACAAGGAATCACCGATCCTGAATGAACAAGAAGAAGCCTTGCTGTGCATTCTCTTTATTGGGCAAAGCATTCAGAGGTCGCTATTCCACACCAACTAACAACAATCAAAGGATTTCATCAAACACTCGCAACAGAAAATTGCAAAGTCGGGTGTGAATATGGGTAATAAAGGACAAATGGTTGGAGTGATTGGGAATCAACAGGATATGCTATTGGATTTCACATGGGTAATCAGCGCCCGTGTAATCAGTTGGGTAATGTTGGAAATTAGATTGGGCGAAATGTTGGGAATAGAGCAATGGGTAATTAGAATGGAATGTTGCGCCCAATCGTTGGGAATTATGGTAATGTGAATCGTGGTAATCAGTTAAGTGTTATAACTGCCAAGGAGTGGGTCACATGGCAAGGAATTGTCCAACTAAGCCGCAAAAGAAGAATCTCGAGTTTCTTCGTAAAACTATGCTTTTGGTACAAAAGGAACAACTGGATGCAATTGAGTGTCGAGGAAAATGATTTTTCGCTATTATGGATGATTTGGAAGACCTCAAGGAAATCAATGCAAACCGCATCTTCATGGCAAATCTTCAGAGACTAAGTACGACATCGACTCTCGACGCACCTCCGCCTATGATGCCAATGCAGATCTCGAGGTACCAATCATTGATCCATGTTATAACAATGTCATATTTGATGTGTTTACTCATGAAGAACAACATTCTCGTGACATCAAGACCTACATATGATACATACCGACAATCCGAGTTGTAGCAATACTAACTCGAAACTCCGATGTGGATCCTAATGGAGGTCGTGGCACAAAATACCGAGACCGATGAGGAAACACGTGTTTATTTTGAATCATTAATCAATAATCGTGGCATTGAAATTGAGAAAGTTAGAACGGTCAATCACGAGGTTAAGGCCGCGAATAAAAATTGACCGAGCTTGAGAGTTACAAGGAGAATGCAAAAGCTTTTGAATTTCATACAAACAAAGTATTTTAATTAGAAATTGGTTATCGAGATTCTGGTTTCTAAGAAAAAGAATTGCAAATCAAGTATGACACACTTGATGTGAATTTGAACTTGAAAATAAAATCTTTAAACAAGGAAATTTCGATCTCAATGACCAACTTTCTAAACAAAAGCAATCGCTCGATCTTGAAAAGAGAAGAAGTTGATTCGATTTTTCAAACGAGAAGATTCTTGATGAAATTCGATAAAATGAAACTATCAAAAATTGGAAAATTCGATTTCATTCCGCTAAAACAAACAAGATGCTTTCTAATCAAGTTAATCCGATTTTTCATACTGCATATAAAATGGCCCTTGGTAACAACCCTTCTTCGAAGAAAGCTGAAATCTCAAAATGTGTTAAACAATGGAAAACTTTGCATGCACCAATAATCGTGCATGATTCTCTTGAAACGTTGGAACTATCTAAGGAGAGTAGATCAAAATGAAACAAAAATCCGGAAATCAAACCAATTGATTACAACAAATGGAAGAAAATTAATGGTATTTCGTTTGTTTCTCATAAAGAACAATCAACGTTTTCCACCACACCAAGTATTTCAAACAAAGTGTCAACACCATTTTCAAAACCGCTTGTTGTCTCCAAATCTCTTTCGAACATTGAACAAATGTCTTCAAACAATCCTTTTAACACAGTTGTTAGGAATTAGAAATTCCGTGTATTAAAGAGTCGGTCACCTCAAGTATATGTAATCGTTAGAAAGCTCGTAGTCGTAGTTATTTTATGTTAAGTAGTATTTAGTTAAGTAACACCGTGGAGGACTGACGGTCTTTACCCACTGTATGCCTCGATCCACACCCAATGTGTGGCGATTTATTGTAAGACTATAAATACTCTCTACCTCCCAAGGTAGAGTTGGAGCTCATAATAAGATTTTCACTTTCTCTCACTAAAGTTCCTTAAATCTCTAACTTTCTCTCTAGAATTCCTCTTATACGCCTACTTTGTGTTATGGTTTGATGTGTATGTGAAATCCAATATCCAACAATTGGTATCAAGAGCCATGGTTAGATCATATCTTGCATATCTTTGGATTTCTAGTGGTTTTAGGTGGTTTTAGAGTTTGAAAAGTTTAGTGGTTTGTGCATCATTTGGTTGATTTCTTGTGTTAAAGCTTGAATTTTGTTAGTACTTTTATGTTTAGAATCATCACAAGTGTTTAGGTTTTCATTTGGTAAGCTTGAATCATCTTGGTTGGGTTGTTTTGGATTGAAAAGTGATGTTTATGTTGTTTTCTTGCTAGCGACTTGACATACGGATTGTTTTCTTCGTAGCGACTTGCTTTACAAGTTGGTAGCGAGTTGCGCTTTTGAAGCTAGCGACTTAGTCTTAGCGACTTACAATAGTACAAGTAGTGGATTCTCCACTATGGGTAGCGACTTGGTGTTAGCGACTTGGTGAGTAGCGAGTTGCTATTTAGCGACTTAGTCTTTAGCGACTTGAATCTTAGCGAATTGCTAAAATTTTGCTAGCGACTGAGGCTTAGCGAGTTACTATTTAGCGACTTGCCTTTTTTAGTGACTTGGGACTTTAGCGACTTGGTGGTATAGCGAATTAGTTGTTAGCGACTTGGTGGTATAGCGAATTAGTTGTTAGCGACTTGGTTCAAGAATTAGAGGTTTGACTTGGTTGATTTTTCCGCCAAAACTTCAAACGGCCATAACTTTTGAACAAGAACTCCGCTTTTAGCTACCCATCAAAACGACCGTGAGAACGAGGAGAATGGCATGCCGAACCAACTAAAGTTCATTGGGTCAATCTTCGAGGTCTAAATCCGCTCCGAAGTTATTGAGGTTTTAAGGTTTTAGACCCAAATTTCTCCATAAAATCGGGCATAAACCAATCCGAATCACAACCAAACAACATCTCTGCTAATCCTTCAAACAATCATATGTCCTAATACACAATTGTCTATCATTCCATTGGTCATTGCTTAACGGTTTGGTCTTGATTTTAGTAAAATCCATGAAAGATTCTATTTCTCGGTTTGAATCATAGACTTGTAAAATCCCGTGCATTCTACCACATCATGTCTTACTCTATTGACCCAAAGATTTCGTAAGTGATTAAATTGTATGATGATGTAGATAACAAAGAGAATATTAGCTACACTTAACGATTAAAGATGATTGAATCAATCAATGAGGATGTGATATCTCCGTGTTCGTACTTTGAAAAGACCGAAATGCACAAGTCAATGCTACAAAATGCCATGCTAAAGGAATGTAACATTGAGCCCTTTCAACTACTTTATCACACCTCAAACTACTTTTATCTACAACTATGGATCGAACAAGCATTGCCATCCTTCGTCAAGATTTTCCCATCTTGACAAGAACTGTACTACTCAACTTAGAACAACCGAGGTTTCAAATTACTAAAGAGAAGTTCTCAATTGATGTATCTAATGTCGCACTTCAAGTAATCTTGATCAATTTAAGTCATTTATCCGGGAATATTCACATCGATTTTGATGATGACATGACTGAATTTCATTCAAGAAACACACTGGAATGGAAATTCATGAGTTCGTAAACACCTTTATTCAACTTATTGGTAATATGGAAATATATTGAGGAAGTTACTCAAGAGAATGACAAGATGAATGAATTGAATGGGTGTCAAGTTATGTTTTGTGAAGATTGTGATAGGTCGAGCAATGGATCACCGAACTAATGAATGATGCCAAATAATGATGAGCTCAATTGCAATGAAGGAGGATGAAGACAACTCGATCGATCTCAAAGACTCGTAGTCGGAAAAGGGTGAAACAGTTTACATGACAACTCCTAGTATTCATGTGGTGAATACTTATGACATATCTTAAATGATCGATGTCATGTGATGAGGTACCCTTTATTGCTCAACATAGTGCATCTACTAATGTTCAAACATACCGATCTTAATGTCGAACATGATTCGATAAATGTTCCTTCGGTTGAGTCCGAGTCTAATAATTTCAAAACATATGATATGGTTGATAAAAGGCTTTTGATGAACTTTCAAACAAATTCTCAAAACTTGAAAACATTGCATTTCACTTGAAATTGCAATACGAGTAAAGAAGAAAGTTTTCAACTTAACAAACCATGTAAAATCCGTAACTTCCCGAATTCCATGAACTTTTGAAATTAACACTTTGAAAGCTCACTTCAAGACAAAGAGTCAACTATCAACAATTTGAAGAAACACATTTCTTGAATGAAAAAGTAATTTGGTTACAAGTAATTACGATGTTAATACTATTGATGATATTCAAATGAGAAATGATGAATTAGCGGTTTGTGTGGCCAAATTACTAAAGGAAAATGAGTCTTTGAGAAAGCATCACATAGAACTAAGTGACTCTTCAAAGAAGCTAGAACCGATTCAATGGAACAAAACTCTTTGATAGCAAAATTGATGAACTCAAAGCTCAACTTCGTGAAAAGAGTTTCGCTATTGTTGCCTTAAAAATGAGCTTAGGAAAACTGTAGGGAAAAGTGTGAACACTAAGTTTACAAAACCATCAACCTTGGGAAACCAGCTTCAACCCATTAGAAACCGGTCCATTGTTAGGCACCCATCGCGCTTATATCCGAAAGACCAAAATTTTCAAAACACGGTTTGCCTCCCAAGTTGATGAGAAACAAGTTTTGTCAAACCAATCACTTCACCGAGTTGCCTAAGAATTATGCTTCTAGTTCCTCTAAACCTCAACAAGCATCTACTTTTACTCCCAAAGACCTCTAGGATTAGTTCGAAAATAGTGTCAAAATCAAGCATTAAAACCCGTAATTCATATGATATGAATGACTTGTGGAAGAACTATTATCTAGAAAAGCTAGAAAAAGGCATGATTCGAAAAGACGAAATTTTAGGTGCAAGACCTAGGGTGATGAATTCTACGAGATTTCAAGGAACTACTAGTAGTTGTAAACCACTACCTAGGAACACTCAAAAGACTAGGGATTGGCGTGCGACTAAGAGTAGTTATTTGCATAAGAATGCTAAGCATGTAGAAAACAAAACTAGAAATTCTAAGTCTTTTCCACATAAGAAACATTTTCCTAATTCACATGCCAAGGTACTATCCACTAAGACTACTAATGCGACTAAGGTTCAACATGTTATGAAACAAAACAAACCAAAACTTCGCCTAGATGGATACCAACTGCTAAATCTTTGGAAACTAGGAACAAGGATAAGTCTTCCACTATGCATAAAAAGCCTTACAATCCTAGACCTTGCCATAAGTGGATACCGTCGTAGAATGTTTAAGGATGTTGGACTTAGGTGGATTCCTACCGAAAGTCGCTTCGATGACAAAATCAAGGTTGACCGTGAAACCCCAAAGGGTTTGGATACTAATGTCACTAACCAATATATATGCAATCAAGCTTGTGATGTTAGTGCGTAGTCCTTACTCGCCATGCGTATACTTGATCCTTCAATACATGGACCGGTTTAAAGTATGGATAACACAAGGATTGATATCTCATAATTCACGGGTTCAAGTAACTCAACCTTGATATTCAACCGCTATGACGCTCTGCTCACTTGATTCAGCCTCGCTTTCATCATAATGACGCCTGCTCACACCGATAACACTTGGCGTGCAGACAACACTTCTTCAAAGAAAAGAAAAGTGTACACTCTTACGGCGCTTAATCTTCAAAAGAAGAGAAATTCTCTCGTGAATGGTCATACTCATCTACATTCTTCATCAACAAGCTTCATGTTTTTCCACGCTCATTCAACCTTCTAGTGGATCTACGCTCATTGGTGTATACTCCTATTCACTTGTTAAATCAAAAATGGCAACTTCGGATGCAATTTTTGAGGGGAGTGAATATACTACATGATGATGGATGTTTGAATAATGGTTATACGACTTAATTTTGATGGATGAGTGTATATTGTTTTGAATTGAATATATTAAGGATAATTGGGATTCATTGTTTTGATTTTGATGACTCTTCTCCAACGCCTAATGCTTCACTTACTAAGGATAATTGGGAATCAATGTTTGGGATTCATTGTTTTTCAAAGATATGTTTGATGAGTACTTTCAACCTCCGACGAATGTTGATCATCCAGAAGCTCATGCTCCGGTTTCTATTGATCAACTGACCATCTAAGAAGTACTTCCAATCTCCGCTATTCCTCAAGGCATTGTTAATGACTATCATAATATTGCAGTTGCACTCATGAATAATGATCCGCTTTTGGTATTCTTTACCAAATCTTCACGGATTATTGTTCATGAATAATGATCCGCTTTGGTATTCCTTTGCCAAATCTTCACGGATTATTGTTTCTCTCAATGTGCACGCTATAAATCAACCACATGAACTTAAGGAAAATGACTACCTCATCCGCTCAAAGACATTATTGGTGAATCTTCCGATCGCCTCTACATGTTTACTTTTAAGGAAGAATGCATTGATGTTGAGGAATCATTTGTTCCGGTTCATTCAAAGGATCAATGTACATCCGATTGTATGTTGTTTTCACGTGTTGGGCATTTGACACAAGTTGATGACTTCGAGTTAATCATTTATCACTTATTTGAGATTGAAGTCGACTTTCACAAAGGCGTGTTCTTATTTGATAACTTGCTCGGGCTTAAGAATTTGAGTTGAAGACTTGGTTTATCTAGTTACCGCAATGGGTGGATGGTTGAAGACCTAGTTAACTATCACTATTAGGAGTTACGTTGTTTTACTCAAAGGTCACATGCATGACGATGTGGATAATCTCAAGAGGTGTTAATGTCTCATACTTTGTTTGAGTAGTGAGTACTTAGAGATTTGCTTGAAGCATAATTCTCGACACCATTCTTCCATCTTTAAGTGCAAGCTTAAGACACAAATGCGGGAATTCGACTTCGCTTCAAGTTTGGTATATCGGATTTTTCTTCAACAAGTGGTCACTCAAATTGTCTACATATGGGTTGATAAAGATAGTCGAGAGAGTTTATGTAGCAATTGATTCTCACAAGATTCATTTGGGCTATTTGAGTTCTTCTCACAAGATTTCAAGTTTATGGATTTATTATGGAAGGTTTGGTGATTCCGAGGTATCAAAACCGATCTAGAAGTGGCTTTTAGAAGGATACTTGCTTTGTTCCAACTATTTGGAATTAAATGGTTCTCCTATAGCCTTTATCGTATGTGTTACTTCCAACTGCTCAAAGGCTTCTAAAGAAATGTGAGGAGAATATATGGTAAACGTTTCCGAGATGATATTGCTTATCGACATCTTGAAAAGATATGTTTAATGGTAAAGTGCATCAGCTATTGCTTCATGTACACTTGGTATGATGATTCCAATGAGAGTGCAAACGATTAATGGGAAGAGATACATTTTAGTAGTTGTTGATGACTACTCTAGATTTACTTGGGTCAAGTTTTGAGGACAAAGGATGAAACTCCATGTCATCATCAAACTTATCAAATAACTTGTGTTCGACTCAACAACACGGTTAGAATTGTTTGAACAGAAATGACACGAGTTTGTTAATCGAGACTTAAGTCAATTTTATGAAAGTGTTGGAATCACCATCAAAGAAGTGTTCCACGAACTCCTCAATGTAACGGTGTAGTTGAAAGAACAAATCAAAGACTTGTAGAAGCCGCAAGAACAATGCTAATTTATTCAAGGTTCCAATGTTTCTATGGGTCAAGCTATTGCCACCGCATGCTACACCCAAAATCGCTCTCTTATACACACCTCTCATGGAAAACTCCATATGAACTTGTTCATAAACGAAACCCCGATCTATCCTACCTTCGTGTGTTTGGTGCTTTGTGCTATCCAACAAATGACGGTCAAGATTTAGGTAAATTAAGAGCTAAAGCAGATATTGGAGTTTCAGTTGGTTATGCACCAAACAAGAAGGGTTACCGAATCTACAACAAGAGAACCCGTAATATCATAGAAACAATTCACGCTACGCTCGATGAACCGACCGGTCAAATGGCTCCTGGATAATCCAGCTCAGACCCGCACTTCAAAACAGTCCCATTGGTTTATCCTTGTACCAAACTCTTCTCAAGCAACTCCATATGTACCTCCATCCGAAGATGATTTAAAGAAATTGTTTGATCCTATGTTTGATGAACATTATGAGCCAAGTGCTAATGAACTGTTGATCCCTACATCGTAGGTCGCTCATATTCCGTGAATGAAGTCAATCCTTCGCCTCAATATCATTAAGTCAAGAAGCGCCGATCACGATCCTTCCGTCTCATCAACAAATCATCAATCTTCAAATGTACATCATGGAACTGCTCTCGCATCAATGATGAAGTTAATCCCTTTGCTACTCCCAAGATGCTTCATTTGAAAACATATTTGCTCCCGAATCTTCATCGTAACCATCTTCTTCGTGAGACATCGACTCGCTACTTCACCCCTCAACAACTACCACATGAACACCTTAGAAAATGGACTCACGATCATCCATTAGACAACATCATTGGAAATCCTCTCGTCCAAAGATCAACACGGAAACAACTTGCAACCGATGCCTTATGGTGCTTCTTCAACTCCGTACTATCTAAGATCGAACCAAAAGATGTTAAAACCGCCATGAATGAAGATAGCGGTTCAATGCCATGCAAGAAGAAATTCATGAGTTTGATCGACTTGATGTATGGGAGTTAGTACCGCCCAGATTGTGCTATGATTATTGCTCTAAAATGGATCTTCAAAGTGAAACTTGATGAGCATGGTGATGTGTTGAAGAACAAGGCTCGATTAGTTGCTAAAGGATACCGTCAAGAGGAGGTATTGACTTTGAAGAATCTTTTGCTCCAGCTTGCTCGAATCGAGGCAATCGTAATCTTTTGGCTAATGCCGCTAGTAAGAACATGGTAGTCTATCGATGGATGTAAAGACGGCATTCCCGAACGGAGATCTTAAAGAAGTCGCTTATGTCGCCAACCCGAAGGATTTGTGAATCAAGAGCATCCTACCCACGCTTATCGTTGAAGAAGGCTCTTTATGGTTTAAAGCAAGCTCCAAGGGCATGGTATGATACGCTATCAAAGTTTCTTCTATCTACCGGATTTAGCAAAGGAGTAGTTGATCCAACATTGTTCACCGTGAAGTCGAAAACATTTAATTCATGTTCAAATTTATGTTGATGATATCATCTTTGCCTCGACCGACCCCAATGAGTGTGACCGTTTTCAAATGAAATGAGTTCAAAATTTCAAATGTCAATGATGGGACAAATGTCATTTTTCTTGGGATTACAAATTTCACAAAGTCCCGAGGCATTTTCATAAATCAATCTAAATATGCAAATGAGATCTTAAAGAAATTTGGATTTGATTCAAGTGACCATGTTGACACTCCCATGATTGATCGAACCAAACTAGATGAGGACCACTCGTGGATCATGGTAGACCAAACAAAATATCGTAGTATGATTGATCCTCGATGTACCTCACGACTAGTAGACCGTACATCTTGTTCGTTGTTTGCATGTGTGCTAGATACCGTGCTAAGCCTACTAAAAGCACCTTGAAGCGGTTAAACGGGTCTTTCGGTATCTCCAAGGAACCATCAATATGGGACTTTGGTACCGAAAGACACCGGTATGTCACTAACAAAGAAATGCAGATGCCGATCATGCAGGTGTCAAGATACTCGTCAAGCACGTCCGGAGGTGCTCGCTTTTGGGTGATAAGCTTGTGAGTCGGTCTTCAAAGAAGCAAATGAGTACTTCTATTTCTCTACAGAGGTGAATACATAGCCATGTCATCTTGTTGTGCTCAAATCTTATGGATGAGATCTCAATTATCCGACTATGGCTTTGAATTCAACAAAATCCCTATGTATCGTGATAATAAAAGTGCTATTGCTCTCTCATGCAACAACGCTCAACACTCAAAGAGCAAAGCATATCGACATTCGACATCATTTCATCGGGGAACAAGTGGAAAAGGTGTGGTGGAACTCTATTTTGTGAGGATCGAATACCGCCTAGCGACATCTTCACCAAAGCTCTTCCAAGAGAACGTTTGAGTTTATTCTTCCACGACTTGGCTTGAAAAGCCTTCAACCGTAAACACTCAAACGCCTTCGTGGAGGAAGATGAGGAGTAAAAGGTTTCCTTCATCTATCTCTTGTATAATATTTGAAAACAAAATACAAAATTATAAAACCTTCAAAAATCAAATAGAAAATATAAAACTTTCAAAATCCATAAAATTTGAAAATTCAAAAATCTTCAAAAATATTGTCATATTTGTCATGTTTTTCTCGATTCGATAATATCTACGGTCTTTGTCGTCATTCAAAGAATGACACGGACTTTAGATATTGTTCGAATTTTATTTAAAAAAAAAAAAAAAAAAAAAAAAAAAATCAAAAATCAAAAATATTTTTGGGAGAAAGAGAAAAAATGGTTTATTGTCATTTCAGCAAGAACTCCGCTTTTCAAAGAAAGAACAGAGCCATACTTTATCATGTTTTCAAAATTCCATGCTCGATTCTATAAACATTTATCTCATTGAAACTAATCTTTTGAAAAATAACTCGAACTCTATTTTTGATAATCATCCGGACTTATTTGTCAAAATATCAATCTCTCAATCAACAACCTATGTCATTGATTGAGGGGAGAATGATTTCAATTAAATTAAAAGTTATTTGGCATTCAATTGTTTTCAAAAGATATTCATGCATGTTTTATCAATGGAGTTTAAAGTCTTAATATCCGATCCTTATCGCTTAAAATGCTTTCATAATCAAGTCACAATTCTCCTTAAAGCTTTCAAAATCAATTTAAATCAATAAGAGATCACAAATCTCAAATGATTTGATAATTGTGATCGGGAGAATTTGTGATTTAAATTGGATTTAAACCGATAATTCGGTAAATGGTTTTATAAGGATGTACAAGCTATCCTTCCCACATGTGACAAACGATTTCAAATTTTCCATGCACATGTTGAGGGGGAGCATCTATCTTAAACCTTTGATTTGAAACGTGATCAATTTATCTCAATGTGCATGTTCCTCTAGTATGTGCAAAATCTCTTCAAACCTTGATGCACATATTGAGGGGAGCAAACTTATGAAAACCTCATCCTTCCCGAAAATGCTTTATCTACTTGATTTGATTAGGGAAGTGATGATTGATATCTTTAGAAAATGGAAATCAAAGAAGTTAAATCCTCTTGCCTCCGTGTGCAAAACGATTTCAATCACTTGATGCACATGTTGAGGGGAGCTCTTGTTCTAAAAATATCAAAAACAATTCAGTACAAAATGTTTTGATAATATATCACAAGTATCCGGATTGATTTTCAAATGGTTTTCAATTGGTTCAAATGGCGATGAACAATACCAAATAGATCGACCAAATTTACTTTATGTACGGTGATATAAGGATGATAAGGTTAGGTATTTGTTCCCATGATCCGCCGTAACCGGAGGGATCTACCCAAGGACAATCCACTAGTTAGTGTAGAAGTCCTTAGGAATGATGATAAAAGGAGAAAATGAGATATGGGAAGAGTGCGGATCGAGATAGAGCTAGTAATCGGAATAAACCCAACAAGGTTCTAGCTATGAAGTCTCGTAAGCAATCAAGGGGTTGAAGAATGAAAAGAATTGAATGAGAAAAGGGTGAAAAGAAATATCCTCCATTTATTCAACCATAGGGCGTAAACCGGTTCAATTCATATGCTACCGATGGTAACATCGGTATTGAAGACAAGACGTCATGGACCCAAAGGATGCTCTCGCACTACAACTTCCCAAACCACTAAAGTTCCTCTTATAAGGACTTGTTTCATTCTCACGGGAACCTACATAATCTATCGACTTTCTCTTAGAGATTGTTGATATTGAAGAAGGAGACCTCTCCCTAGTCTCCCAAGACAGAACCAAATATGCACATATTGAGTCTAGAGCCACGAGATCATCAATAAATCTCATTAGGACAATTTCAATGAAGACTCTTTGTTTCACACAATGTGGAAAAGAGATTATATCTTGATTCCTACGCATTATCCTTGTGGTATTGCTGTAACATCCGAGTGATATGCAAACATATTCACAATGAAGATGGAAAGCCTTCGAGCCAACATCTAACAAGCTCTCGGTAGGTGGCATGTGAGATCTATCAAATAGATCAACCATGTGACAACCGAATGAAACAATGGGCGATTCAATCTTTTGAATCAATCTCGGTTCAGTTATGGATTTACGGATACCTTTGAAAACCGGTCTTTGTGCTTAAAACTCTTTTCTTTAGCAAATCGACCGTGTACGGATATTTCAAATCAAAAGGTGTTTTATGATTGATAATTGATGTTCATTAAAACCTTCGTTGTATTGCAAAACAATTTCTATTTAGTAATACGCGATTGTTTTTCAAATATCTTTTCATCAATCGCTGAATTTCTATTCACCGGTTCACTCACTCCGTGTTGTCTTCTTTGAGACGCCCAGTTTAAGAACAACTAGAGCACCGCGAAACCTCACAAGGAAATTCTTCGAATTATACCGATCACAGCAAGATTTGTATCGATGAACGGGGAACCGTGGGCGTACTCAATTCAACGAAGTGATCAAAGACACTTTCGTGCGATTTATTGCTAATCATTGTATGCAGTACGCCCCACGTTTGTAATGATCGTAATGAAGCGGTCAATCCATAGCCGCATGCCCACTTAACACATTCATCTCAAAAGAAATCATGATTAGTGCATCAATGACTCGATATTTTCACTCCATGCTTCGCTACGCCGCCAATATCATGAATCAACGAAAGCTTCCGCTACTCTGATGAGAAGATTTCTTGATCCAGAATGTGAGCATGTCGGTCCGAATGTCACAACTTCACAAAATTCCAACACCACAATGGATGTCTCAGAGATTTTTGTTAGCTGATGGTCTCAAAAGCTGGCTCAAATTTATTATCACGTGGATCAGTAAAAGACCTCCACTTGTATTAACCGAACATGCAATGAGTAGAATCAATGACTACGAGCTTCAGAGCAAAGTGCTACATCAAGATTGCAAGAACAATTGTTAATGTAATATCTGTTTGTATTCAATGTAATTTTAGTATATGTTTGAGGTGACCTCCTTGGGGAGATTGTTAGAATTAGAAATTCCGTGTATTAAAGAGTCACCACCTCAAGTATATGTAATCGTTAGAAAGCTCGTAGTCATAGTTATTTTAAGCTAAGTAGTATTTAGTTAAGTAACACCGTGGAGGACGGACGGGTCTTTACCCACTGTATGCCTGATCCATAGCCCGTTGTGTGGCATTTTATTGTAAGACTATAAATACTCTCTACCTCCCAAGGTAGAGAGTTGGAGCTCATAATAAGATTTTTCTTTCTCTCACTAAAGTTCCCAAACCTCTAACTTTCTCTCTCTAAAAACCTCTTATACGCCTACTTTGTATCATGGTTTGATGTGTATGTGAAATCCAATATCTTACAAAACCAATTGATTATAACAAATGGAACAAAATTAACGGAATTACTTTTGTTAATCAAAAAGAAAAGTCAAAGTTTTCCATCACACCAAGTGTTTCAAACAAAGAGTCAAGACTGCTTCAAAACTGCTCCAAAACCGCTTGTTGTCTCAAATTTCTTCGAACATTGAACAAATGTCTTCAAACAATGCTTTTAACACAAGCGAGAAGTATTTTAGAAAATGTGAAAACTAGAATTATGGATCTTCAAGACATCATAAAACTAAAACCAATATTACAACAAACATCCGTTTAATAGTTTTGATAATGAAAATAAAAAGTATTTTGAAACTCAAATTGCCCCTCACCGAATAACATCAACTCAAGGGTAATTCATTTTGAACAAGCCTTTTGAAAGAAACAATTGACTTTGTCAAGGACCATAAACCGGTAAAGCAAGCTAATGAAAGTGTTGAACACATCAAAGTTTTGGAAAATTTAAATGACTCTCTTCAAGATGTTCGACTCACCGATATTATGTCCATTATTTTACAAACATATTCTGCTTAAGATCATGAAAGACTCCACCGAGACTCTAAAATTGTTTCAAAATATGAAAAGCACTTGAGAAACTTGAAAAGAAAATGTCTCATATTTTAAACAACTTGATCGAAAACCGAGGAATGCAAGTATGACAAACTGTCAGATGAGCGTGCCTACAATGACATGAAAGCAAAAACGATCTTTTGAGGGCTCACCGAATGTCAAAAGGAAAGGCATTGGATACTAAGTTTACAAAACCATTGATCGAGGAGAAAGCAAATGTTCCAAAACCGGTTTTAAAACCAAAATGTCTGCTTTTGGCCTCTCCAAAAGTCAATGAGAAAATGATTTATCCAAACCAGTACCCACCGCCTTGCCTAAACAAAATGTTGAAAAGGAAAAGCGGTTATCGAGAAACCAAAAGTTTTAGCTCCCGGCCTTTTTAAGATGAGTACCACTAATGCGCCGCCTCCACATCTAAAACATATGGAACAAACGACATAAGTTTAGACAAGCACTCAAAGAGACTAGGAAAGCCGAAACCACTTCCTAGATAAAATTGTGAATCCTAATGAGTGTGCCTTACCTTCTATAGGACTAGGAAGCACCTCTAGGAGCAGCAGACTAAAGCCTAAGAGCAATACAAGGAACAATAGAGTCTCGCTTGCCTCTAAGAGTAGTCGCTTGAATAAAGAGAAGAAAGTAGAAGAACACCCTAGATTTTACCGCTTTGTAATAAGAAAGACATTTCATCCGAATGTAATGAACCTATGAAACTTGCTAAGTCTAATGAATGTGTTGAATCTCTTTGTTTAACTTGCAAGAAATATTTAACTAATGTTCATGATGATTGTGTTTCTAAGAATGAGATTTCTAAGCTCATTAAGAAGAATGTTCCAAAAGAACTTATGCTAAACGAATAGGAAGACTAGTTGCAGACTTAGGCTTTACACTACCGATAGGGAGCATAATGTTTAGTTTAGGGATGACATTTGAAACCCACGGTAGAACTTTCACACCCGTAATGGTAGAATGAGTGATGAACTGCCTTACCAATAGATAACTTCTATGAGTGTGATCGGATTTTACCTCTAACCCAAAGGAACCAAAATCAAAACGGTTTCCAAAATCTTCTTCTTCATTATTGGCGTGTCATCGAAATATGTCTTTGGATCGTCGACTGGTTGCTCCAAGCACATGACCGAATCAAGTCACGATCAATTTCGTCTAGAAATTCATGGAACCGACGCTTTGGAAATGATCATGTAGCAACTATCATGGGTTATGGAGATCTACCTTTGGAAATTATTTGATCACTCGGGTTTACTATGTCGAAGGGTTGGGACACAATTTGTTTTCGATCAGGCCTGTGATGCGATTTAGAGGTTGCTTTAGGAAAATGCTTGCTTCATTAGAAACTTGAATGGCACCGATCTCTTAATCGGGAATCGTGATACAAACTTGTATGCTATCGACATTAACCAAATGGCCTCTTCATCACCAATATGTCTTATGACAAGAGCATCCGAACAAAGTCCTGGTTGTGGCATGACGGTTATCCCATCTCAATTTCGACACCATCAACAAAATTGCCAAAGACAACATCGCCAATGGACTTCCAAAGTTCAAATACACCAAGGATCACTTATGTCCATCATGCGAACAAGGAAAAGCAAAAGAGCATCATATAAACCCAAGCCCGCACTCTAGTTCGAAGCAAGGTTGCATATGTTGCACATGGACTTATGTGGCCCAATGAGAGTTGAAAGCATTAATGGGAAAAGTATATTCTTGTTATCGCCGATGATTATTCAAGATATACATGGGTTAGGTTTTGAGATCAAAAGACGAAGCACCGTGCATCATCATCACCTTCCCGAAACGTATTCAAGTACTTCTTCAAGCTCCTGTAAGAGTTGTAAGAATGCATAATGGCATAGAATTCACAAATCGAGTTAAGAGCTTATTTTGAAGATGTTGGAATAACTCATCGACATCGCTTGTTAGAACTCCACAAGCAGAATGGGGTAGTTGAAAGAAGAAATCGAACTTTTGTGGAAGTCGCCGCACAATGCTAATTTATTCTAGTGCACCATTATTTCTATGGGTCGATGTCACGCCAACGCTTGTTTTACTCGTAACCGATCCCTAATCCATCCAAGATTCAATAAAACCCCATATGAAATAGTGAGCACCGAAAACCGGATATCTCTTACTTTCACGTGTTTGGCGCTTTGTGCTATCCGAAAACGACAAAGAAGATCTAGGAAAACGAAAGCTAAAGGTGATATTGGAATCTTCATTGATATTCGATAGCTCGAGGGCATTCTGTGGTTTATAATGTAAGAACTAGGAGGATCATGGAGACGATGAATGTGAATTTTGACGAACTTTCACAAATGGCTTCGAGAGACTCGCCTAGAACCCGCACCAAACCCGCAGACTTCGACACATCGCTTTAGGACTCAGACATCAAAGAGCTCCATCAACTTTTGCCGACACACCTCATGAACAAGAATGGGAGAAATTCTTCAGTTAATGTTCGATGAATACTATGGTGGAACTTGACAAATGCATCAAACCATCATTCTGCCGCACCCGCTCAACATCATCTACCACTACCAACAAGATGCATCTACAACGGTCAAAACCAATGCACCAACTCCATCAACATCATCTACATCTACCCCCGCAACTCCAACTCTTCAAACAGCTTTTACCAAAGAAGCTGATGAGCAAAACCAAAACATATCATTTCAAGAAGAACCTACACAAAACCGTAACGATGCAACGTTAGATGAAGACTTATTTGAAAAACCGCTTGCTACGGAATCACCGAATCATCTTCAAACTTACGAGAACCATCTAACTCGCACTCAGATAATCTACGGTATCCTTCTACTCAAGTGGACTAAAGACCATCCGATTGAACAAGTTATTGGTGAACCTTCAAGGCCAATTCAAACGAGACGCCAACTTGCCACCGATTGCGACTTATGCATTTACCTTTGCTCAATTAGCAATATAGAGCCAAAGAACATTCGCGAGGCAATGGCGTAACCCGCATGGATAGAAGCAATGCAGAGGAACTTCTCCAATACCGCCTACATGACTTGGGATATGGTTCCAAGACTAATTGACATTCGCCATTGATCTCAAATGGTTATGGAAGAACAAAAGGGATGAAGAGATGACCGAATTTGCAACAAAGCTCGCCTTGTGGCCAAAGGATACGACAGAAGAAGGGATAGACTTTGAAGAGTCATTCGAGCGGTAGCAAGACTTGAGGCGTCAGATTTTCTTAGCCTATGCACCACAAAATGGACTTTTGAATGGAACTCGAAAGAAGAAGTATACGTGAGTCACCGAAGGCTTCATAGACATGGAACATCCGTACTCACGCCTACAAACTCAAAAGGCAATCTATGGTTTAAAGCAAGCTCCGAGAGCGTGGTATGACGAATCGTCTCTTCCTTATCCTAAACAATTTCACCAAAGGAACGGTTGATCCTACCTTGTTTACACAAAATGCAAAATGACATTTTGATTGTTCGATTTACGTGGACATCATCTTTGGGTCCACTAATCCAAATCTTTCAAAACATTTTGAAAATCTCATGAAAAGCAAATTTGAAATGTCCATGATGGGGAACTAAAGTTTTTCTTGGTTTACAAATACATTAGTCCCCACGTGGAATTTTTATTAATCAAGCTAAATATACAACCGAGATTTTAAAAATCATGGTATGGATAATTGTGACTGTTGGAACACCAATGGTAACTTCACCAAAATTTGGAGCCGATTTGTTTGGGAAACCTATTGATCCAAGAAATATCGAGCATGATTGGTTCTCTCATGTATCTTATCGCTAGTCGAATTCGATATTCATTTTGTCGTTTGCTTATTAGCACGGTTTCGTGCAAAGCCTACCGAATCGCACCTCAAAGAGGTTAAAAGGATCTTCGGCACCAAGACATCCATTCACATGGGACTTTGGTATCCGAAGGAACTGATTTGATCTAATTGCCTTTTCGGATGCGAACCACCCAGTGACCAAGTTACGAAAAAAGTACATCGAGGAGCACAATTTTGGGTGAAAAGTTAGTAAGTCGGTCTTCAAAGAAACAAGATTGCACTACACTTTCAACCACCTGAAGCTAAGTATGTGTCTCTATCTCGTGTTGTGCTCAAGTTCTATGGATGAGAATACAACTCACGATTATGGCTTTACTTTCGATAAAATACATATGTATTGTGACTCGAAAAGTGCCATAGCCATATCATGCAATCATGCTCATCACTCAAAGACTAAGCATATCGAGTCCGCTATCACTTCATAAAAGAACATGTGAAGAAGGTATCGTTGAATTATTCTTCGTGAAGACAGATTACCAACTCGCCGATCTATTTACTAAAGCCCTTCCAAAAGAAAGGTTTGATGATTTAGTTCGACAAATTGAATGCGGCCCAACCCCGAGGAGTTAGAACGCCTTCTCGAATCTTCTTGAAAATGAATTTCCAAAGTCACAGTAAATATTTTTGAAAACAAAATACAAAATTTGAAAACCAACAAAAGCAAAATATAAAAATATAAAACTTTCAAAAATACAAAACAATAGAAAATCAAAATACAAAATATTCTTCTCACGACATGTCTCTCGATAATCGATATTCAGACGTTTCTAAAATGTCATTCAACAATGATACGGGTATGTACAGATGCTTGAGCGAGAGTTCTTAAGTGTTTTCCAAAACATGTCATTTCTCAAAATTTCTTCAAAATGGCTTTCGATACTTCAAGACGAAACCCGGACTAAAATGATGACTTTTGATTATTTTCAAATCAAAACTCGTGTTTTTAAAGAAAAATCAAGTGTACGCTTTAGTGCACTACATTTAAAATGGTGAGAATCATCATCATCTTGAGCACCTCTTTCAAGATTGTTCAAAATTTTCAAAATCTTTCAAAATATTTTGTGCTCAAGATAACTCCTCTAAAACCCTTTAATTGATTATGCTTTATTAAAGGGAGTATAAAACAAAATGTTCCAAATTCATGCTTAAATCAAACCGCTTGTCTCCCAAAAGATTCTAAAATGTTGTTTAATCCGTTGATATAAAAATATCACGATTATGCTATTTTTGAGGGGAGGAGACGTGATTAAAATGTGATCAAAAGTTTAATGATCATTGTTTGATTCTCAAAAGATCTCGACTCACGGAACCATTGAATTGACGAGGAATAATGTACCATCTCGAGAAACTTTCTATGGACTTTCATGACCAGACGGTAATAATTTCAAGCTAGTTCTCTAGTGATGTAAACGTGTCTCGAATCGGTCTAGTTCATTTAAAGTCGATCAATTCAAAAGTGCGAACTCTACCCTCTATGTGCGTTTCACAAAACTTATAAGCACATGTGAAGGGGAGTGTTTCAAAATATAAACTCTCAAGTGTTCCAACATGTTTTCTATCAAAACACTTTGAGAGATTTTCAAGAAAATGGTTTTATGGCAACAATAGGACAGTCATGGAGTTATAAAGTGACTAAAGATAGGAAATTGTCCTATGATCCGCCAGAGTCGGAGGGATCTACCCAAGGACATCTCCAATAGTTTAGAACTAGAAGTCCTTAGGTATGATTGAAAAAAGGAGTAATGTGAGAAAGGAGAAAGAAGGGGTTGAAGAATTAAAAAGAAAAGTAATGAAAAGGGGTGAAAAGAAATAGCCCTCCATATTCAACCTTAGGGCAGAAACCGGGTTCAATTCATCTGCTACTAGTTGTCACTAGATGACACTGGTATTGAAGACAAAGACGTCACGGACCCAGTGACGCACTCCACCTAACCTTCTAGCCACTCAATTCCTCTTAAAAGGATTTGTTTCATTCTCACTAGGAACCCTATGTAATCTATCGACTTTCTCTTAGAGATCGTTGGTATTGAAGAAGGAGACCCTCTCCCTAGTCTCCGCTCAGGAAAACCAAAATGCACTAATTGAGTCTAGAGCCACGAGATTCATCAAAAGATCTCATAGGAACACTTGACATGACATCGCTTGTTGTTCATCAATAAGGGCACAAGTGATATATTCTAGAGTCTCACGACATCTTAGCAATCGCCGTAACATTTATGAGAAGTTTCACATCCGTGATCTTCATGATTGAATGGAAATTCTCGCCGTGGTCAACATCACTGTGTCATTCTTGTAACTCCCGCATGGATAAACGGTCACAATCATGGAGTGATGCTTGGTGTACCTCAACGACTCATCTGAATCAGATGTACTTGGTACATCGCGTTATCTCACTTGTGGGACTCCATCAGAACGGCCTTGTGAGAATTAGAGACGTGTTTTCACACTATGTCGTTAACACCCTCGAAATTCAAACTTATAAGTGCCGGAACCGCTTATTACTAACCTGCTTTTAAGTTTTCTTTATATGGAAGCTCAGAGCGGATTGATCGTGCAGATTCTCCACATGCTCATACCAACAACACATGAAAGTTCTCATCAAAATCAAAGGCAACATAAAGTTAAAGATGATTCTTCACAATGTCAAAGAATCTACAAAGTTTAAAGACTCAAGAACTACATCATTGGTAACCAAAAGACAAATAGAAGTGTGAGCATGTTGGAGAAAGACGGAGACACCAAACCAACGAAGTTGACAACGGCGAACAATCATATTAATTGATCACAAAGCATGAAGGAACAAAGAATCAAGACTATTCTATATCTACACACAAAGTTCAAGCTCGAGAAAAGTAAAGAACTAATCAAGTGGAGCATCATTTAAATGACCACCCCTTAGGGGAGATTGTTAGCCTTAATAGTTTTTATTAGAAGTGATGGTCATTCATATTTAGGAACTTTGTAACGCGTGTTAGATATAATGATTGAATAGTGAACGGGTCGTGATTGGGCTAAGCTAAATGGGTATTAGTTTAGTTAAGCTAGCCTTGAATAAGTTCATTTAAACCAATCCAATCCAAGCCCATCCACGAGGCCCATGGAAAGCCTTTAGGGCATCTAGTGCTTGTACTATATAAACCCGTCAAAGTCTCATTTGAGGGTGTGCTTGTGTGTGTGTGTGTGTGTGTGTGGAATATTCAACATATTGTGTTCATATTTCTCTCCACATACACGGTTCATATATCAAGTCACCATCTTTCATCTTTGTTTCTCTTTTTACGCTAGTTTGTGTTTGTGTTTCACGTGGTTACGATAACGTGTTATACGTGTTGGGTTTGTGATAAGGTTGATAGATTTAAGGTCCTACAAAATTTATTTTTACTAAATACAATTTTAGATTAAAAAAAAAAAAAAAAAAAAAAAAACCGGACACCCACGACCCTACCCACCTTTTCCTCCTCTTTTCTTCTTTCTCTGAAACACTCAACCCCATTACCTGTCCATCCCAAACCTACTCACCCTATTCAAGAGCAAAGTGTAGTTAAATTTCATGTTAATGTTTTAAATTAGTCTCGGCTTTTGTAACCTTTCTTTTGTAATCTCAGGTTTCAAAGTTTAATGAAATTCAGTTTTTAGTTAAATGTTTGTTTAAGCTCTTTTAGTTCACTATTGTTTGTTTATTAAGCACTTTTTAAAATCATTTACTTAGTTTCAATTAATTTCAGCTTATTTCTCAGTTTACTCAAAATACAAAAAATCAAAAAATAACAAAGAAAAAAAGTACTTTAAATTCTACTTCACAAGTTGTTATAATCTTAGCTCTTGTTTTATATAAGCCTTTATAAGCTCTTTATAGCTTTTAAAGGTTTATTTTGTTTAAATTCAATTCACAATCAAAAGCTCATAATCAGTGAACAATAGTCAAAGAGAATCAGTTTTGGGTTAAGTATCTGATCTGGATCAGATATGGTACTGGTTTAAGCTCATTTGGTTTGGTTTTAGTAAGCTTGTGCAAGCCATAGTGGTTGGACTCAAACTATTTAGTTTCAATTTTATTTTAATCTGTCAATCTGCATAAGTAGTATAGCTTTAATCTGTTGGTGTTTATTGTTAATTTTGCATTCATATTTAGTTGTTAGATCATAATTTGATTGTTGCTTTGGTGTAGGATTAAGGTTTAGATAGTCTAGATTGCATTTAAGTTTAGTTAAGGGGTATTTGGCTTAAACAGTTTAAGTGTGTTAGAGGTTTAGCAATTAGTTAAGTGATGTTACTATAGTCTAATCTAGGTTAGTTAGCATCAATACAGTCATTAGTTTTCACTTTATTAGAATAAAAGTCAAAATCAGTTTAATCTTATCATAAATGCATATCAGTTTAGCTTTTAGATACCAAAAATTGCATTTAGGTTGAGAATTAGATAAATTAGCTAAATCTAGTTTAATTTCATCTTTATACATCATTATCATTTCACAAATTTGATTCAAATCTCACTTTAGTCAAAATTGCAATTCTGTCAACAAAAGTCAAAAAGTGAGAAAAGTAGTTTTTACAAAACTTTGTGGATTTTTCATGAGTGCAATTCTGATCCAAAGCTTTTGAGTTTTGGGATTTGCAACTTTAGCTGGTCAAGTGTTTAAAGCTTATTTTTGTGGAATTTTTGGAAGATCCTATAAGCTCTAAATAAGCTGTCCAAAACAGCTATTTTTCCCCTGTTAACAATCAGCATATAGTGATTGTGAACATGCCATCTTGCAGACTTAGCACAGAGTTCATATTAGCTTGTTAGGGTCTGAAAATTGGTCTAGTTGTTCATTGGTTGGTGATCTTGAGTACCTCATTTCTGGTTTTCAGTTTGGTTCACTAGATTAGCTTATAATTTAGCTTAAAGTATGTGTGAAAAGCTGTTTTTCAACTTAATAATCAATTAAGTCAAATCAGTTTAGCTTGCATCTTAGAGGTTTAGAATAGTTTATATTGGTTAATTTTAAGTAGTTTTAGCATAATCTAGTTGCTGTGATCATTTGGTGTACTTTTGAGGCCATTAGCTTATTTTAAGTGCTTATTTATAAGTACTTTTCACTACAGCCCCTTATGCGTGCACACTAGCATAGGTTTTCTGATTTTTCGTAGGTATAGAATATTAATTTATATTTTTCCTGAATTTTTCATAATTTTCTGGTTCTGTTTACTATTTTTCTCATTTAATCTTAGTTTTTAGTACTTTTTTATACAAATAATTCAGAAAAGCTTAAACAAAATACGTTTCTATTTTACCTAGATTTAGAAAAATACAAAAAGCAAAAAAATAATTTTCCCTATTTTTCCTAGTTAAATTTGTAATTTTTAGCAATTAAATTAGTTTTAATAGTTTTTAACTCATAGATATTAGAAAAATAATCAGAAAAATATAAAACCAATTTTAAAAAGTTTCTTTAGTTACTTTAGATTTTTAAAAATTAGTTCCATAATTTTCACACTTAATTTCATCATTTTTAGTTAATTAGTTTTATTTAGAACTTATAAATTAGTTTTTAATTCAAATAAATAAAAGAAAATTCATGAAAATTAGTTTTAAATCATAATTAAGTTTTAAATTGCTTTTTTAATTTAAAAATAATTTTAGGACTTAGGCTAGGCATATTTGCATTTTATTTACGTTTCTTTTAATACGTTTTAGTTTAATTCGCGTATTTAGGATTCCCCGTAGTGTAAATTCCCGTTTATACTTTACCATTTCCCGTAGTCTAGATAAATTCAAAATCCAAAAATCATTAAACCAATTCAAGTTATAAATCACAAAACTCAACGAATCCTTTCGTTCACACCTCGTTGGGACACGACCCGGGAAATCACTTTTCCGGTATCACTTTTATCACACCCGTAAGATTTGGCACGTTAACCCTTTTCCTAAAAGGTTGATTTTTCGGGTTTTACGGTTAATTTGATATATTGATATAGTGTTTATTTTCACCACTCACAAACACGAAATCAAATTTTGGCGCGCGCTACGGGAGGTGTGTTGCGACAATATCGTGAAGTTTTTTTCGATTAGTGACTTGAAGAACCTTCCTTGTGAAGTTATTGTTTTTGAAAAATACAAAAATACAAAAATATTTTTCTTTTCTTTGTATATATATAAAAGATTAAAAATACAAAAAGATGTTGCTTGTTGTTTTTAATAAAAAAGAATACACAATCAATATAACACTTCTCAACTTGAGTGTTATCATAATAAGTTCCCGAACCAAAGATTCAAAACTTGCCTTTGTGTCACTTGCGTGAATACGCTTGTGATTATTGGTTTAAGTTCCTTGTGTTTTGCCTTGGTCTTGTTTTAATTGAAAGTGTTGTTTTTGAAAGTGCATGTGCACTCGTCTTCGTCATAAAACACCAAAAATACTCGTCTTTATCCTCATGACCATTAGATTCTCTTCTTAACCCTCTATATGTTTAATTCTAATGACGACGATCATCTTCGGTGCATGGAAAAGGATCAACATCATTCTCACAAGTGTGTGTGTGTGAGCGGCGTGGAAGGCCTAGTTCAAGCGAATTTTGCAATTTGTGCGAATTATCCATCAAAAAGTCTTTTCAAAGTTATTTCGACCACCCGCCACAACCCGAACCCGTTCAAACTTCGGAGTTTCCTCAAGCACCCACCGAAGGTTACGAGGATGATTTCTTTGAATTTAGAGCCCGTAATCTAATTGAACAAATTCAAGCCAATGAAAAAAGGTCGAGAATTAGAATTGATTACGATGAACCCGTTCAAGCGCGGAGACCATAACGGAAGTGGTGGAAATTGCTAGCTCTAAGAGCACACCACTTGTCCCACCTCCGGAATCTTGAGCGTTTTACCGGCGATTTCTTTAGGGCCGAAATGACATGATTCAAAACTTCTTAATTGAACTTCGTCAAGATTCAACCTCGGGAAATACCGCTTTACCTACCATATATGATGTTGTTGAACCCTCGATTCCTATTCCCGAACCCGAAATATCTTCGTTTGATCAAAATTATTGCTACGGTTGTGGAGACTTGTAACCACAAGGTTTTTGTTGTTACAAATGTATGTGCGAGTGGTGTGGAAACTATCTTGTCAATGGATGTTGTTCGATTTGTGCCGAGAATTCATTTTCTTATGATCCTAACCAGGACTCTTTCAATTTTCCTCAAAACAATTTCAACTACCCTCCACAAAATTTATACGAACCAGAACCATATTTTCATCATTTCAATGATCAAACATCGTTTCAAAATTTCTCTCCCCAATACCCTCATTGTGCTAAGTGTGGGGGTCCTCATGATGATTATCAATGTCAATCGTGGATTTCCGGATTTGGCAACATCCAACCCCCACAGTTTTCGGTCATTGATCAATTTCCTCGTATAATTCTTGAATAACTTTCTGAGGAACAAGCTGCTCGCAACGAAAGATTACTAGCCGATGAGCGAGCAGCTCAAAAGCGTCTCCTATTTAACAAGGCTTGCCGTCTCGATGACGAGGATGAGGAAGATTGGTTGACGATTAAGGACAAGGTGCATATCTCAAGCCCACAAAGTACCGCACATGTCCACTCTCCACCCTCATATTGCTTATCTACAATACAACCTTCGGATAACCTTTTAATGGGGGACGAACATCTTAGCACTATTCCGGAAACGGAACCGTCTTGTGTTGAGAACCTTGTCCCAACCCCAAATGAGTCCGAGGTTATCTCCGGTAATATGTGTGATGATCCTCTTGTTGATGATTCTTCTCTTCCTCTTGACATTCCAAACGATCATGTCGAGATGTTCTCCGATTCTGACAACGATTGTACTTTGTTTGACGATTCTTTATCTTATGGAGACATCGATTATGTCGAGGAGTTACCTTCTGAGCTAGTTAGCTTAGAGGAAGTGAGAGATTCTGATGATCTGGAAATTGAGGATGAGATACTTCGTGAAAATTGCTCTATGTAAATCTCCTTGTTTCTAAGATCGAATCATTTTGTGCTAAACCAGCTTCAACTCCTATCCCCATTGAGGATAGTGACTCTATCTTGGAAAAGCCCGAACCATTTTATGAGCTTGAGGCTTTTTCCAATGATTCTCTTCCGGAATTTGAAGTATTCCGCTTTGAGGACGATCGTACTAAAAAGGAAAGTAGTGGCATTCCTACTTTTCATCTTTCTCTTCCTGAGTATGAGTCATCCACATTTGAATTGCTTCCTCCTTCCAAAAGGAGTATACTTTTTCATGAGGAGTTCGTCGGTGAACTCGTTCACATCAATCCTCTCCCTTCGGGAATTGAGGATGAGCTTTTTGAGCAAAATGCTCCTTACCTTCTTTCATCCATGAGTAACTTATCTACCCTTGAGGATTTTACCGTGGTTGATACTTGCGTTTCATTCCTCTCCGAGGACAAAGTTTTCAAACTCGGTATCTTACCTTTCAAGGGAGTTCACTCTCGAATATTTCTTAAGTCCAACATGGATGTTGTGACTTCTAAAGTGGTGGATAAGATTTCTGAACATTCCGTTAATGTTCCTCAATCTAATCTTTTGCCCACCCATCCCACCCGTTGTCATGTAATTGACACTTTGCCTTCTCCACCCATTTCTTCTCCATGTCTTAACTCCTACGAGAGTGAAGATACCATCTTTGACCCCGGCATTTCTCTTTCTCTTGAGCCGGTTGTATCTCATCGGAGTGGAACTTTCATCACATCCAATGTTTATCCAAACCACTTGACCATTGAATTCGGGGTCGAGTCAAGTTAGCGACTCGGTTAACAAAAACAGTAGCATTCCATGGGTGTTCACCCATGTTTCTGACTTCTTTCTATTTTCTAACAACTAAGTGTGGGGGGAAACCTCCACAAGTGTTTACTTCCTGTGTGTTTGCTCATGTTTTCAGGAATCCCTTTGATCGTGATGATTGATGCGCTTGTTTTCAATCCGGCGCCCAATATCCGACCAATTTTGCTAACGTTTATCCGGGATATGCTTTAAAAATCCTTTTGTGTAAAATGATAGATTTCGTCCACACACTTGGTTAGTGGTATTACCTTTTCCGTTCGATAGTATCGGCTTGGTAGGGACTTTGAATATTGAGGGCAATATTCGGTTCTAAGAGTGGGGAAATTCATCTAATTTTGTCACATTTGTACCCTTTAGTCCCTAGTACCCCCGTTTTGACCAAAATTTAAAAAATTTTGCATAAAAAAAGAAGTGCTTTGCACGAAAATATCGGTGTTAATAATAGTTTAGTCTTGATTATGTTAGAACAAAGGGAATCCTAACTCTGCTAGAGTGTTTATCTAGCTGCTCTTTTAACAATTAGGCTAAGTTTTTACGAGTTGTGCAAATGAAAATGCTAAGCGTGGATTGGTTGGTTCTCTTTAGAGCTTATATAAGTAATCTATGGCTTTTTCTCCTAGAAGCTAACTAATTGAACCTAAAATACGTGCTCGTTGTCAAACTTTTGAACATTTAAATCGTCTTGTTACAACAAAAAGTTTTTAAGCAAAATTGATATAGAGCTCAAGTTCAACTTTTTATTTATATTTTTGGAAAAACATACTTTTTTAAAATCGGAATAATGTTTCAAAATGAAACTATTGTAAAAGTGCTTGAATGATGCAAAAATAAATTGCAAGTCAAAAAGAAAAAAAAAAGTGAAAAAATGAAAAAGTGAAAAAAAAAACAAATAGAAAAATGAAAAATGAAAAAATATGAGTTCCTCGAATAAAAGTATTGTTGCTTATCAATAAATGTGCGAAACTTGCTTTTTCTTAAATTTAAATCGGAAGTTGAACTCGGATTCGTCAAAGTTGTCTAAAAGTTTGACGGTGATTTAGAAATTCTTGAAATCAAAGACCCCGAAAGCTCCGATACTATTCTCGAGGGTGAAAACCTAGCCTCCTTAAATGGACAAGCTGAGAAGAAAGTCGCTACATGGAGTGATCTCACCTTTGAATCTCGAACTTCTAAATTATCGTCGGTTGTTATCCATTTAGGTTTAGTCTTAACTTAACGGTAGCCTCATAAATCTTTGGAATTGAATTCCGCTAATTCGGTACTATTCTCCGTGAGGTGTCAAAAGCCGGTCACCTAAAGCCAACTGGTTTGGGATGTGCGAGAAGAAAGTCGCTACATGGAAGAGGCCCTTTCGATCCTTAGACTTTCGTAGTTTCCGGGAAGTTAAGATTTTAGTTAAGTTTATAACAACCATAACAAGGTCGGTTTCAATGGTCAAACTTTTGAAAATGAACACACGAACTTAAATTGTATAAACTGTGGGAGTAAAAAGTTAAGTCTCGACTTACATAGATTATTGGTATAAGTAGTGTTAGCATTTTGCCAAAACGTTTGCACAATAAGTTAAGACTTAGTTTGAGAGTATAAAAAAGAGGATGACGATTACAATTCCCTGGAGACACCCATTATGCTTGAATCCCGTTCCATGATACCACTTTTTGTTAATCAAGCATGTTGTTTACTTTCAGTCTAGTTTTAATTTCTCGCATCGAATAAAAAAGGTCAAAATGGGGTATGCTTGTGAATTTCATTCATTACTTTACATGATTGATTGCTAGGGAGTAGCAATTGCCTAGTGTGGGGGAATTTGATGAGTGCTTATTCACTCATCATTTTTACCCACCTAAGACCTCAAAAATGACCATAAACACCCAAATATGATCAAAATATGTAACAAATGTCCTCGGAGTGTGTTTTATGTCTTGCAGGTACAAAAGGATTGAAAACAGAGCGAAAACGAGTAAAATCAAGCCAAAATCAGAAAAGTGCTGAGAAGCCGGTGCCGAGATGTGATTTTCTACGATCATAGATCAATTGAAGACCCGGACACGTTTTTAGAGTGGGTTTGGGAAACCCGTTTTAAAACCTAACCAAAACAAAAATGACCATTTTGCCCGTCAAAACCAAAAATCCAAAAATACCCATTTCAACTAAAACCAACTTTTGCAAAATTTATTTTTCCTAAATACAATTTTAGTTTTCAAAAAAAAAAAAAAAAAAAAAAAAAAACCACCGCAACACCCACCACCCTACCCACCTTTTCCTCCTCTTTTCTTCTTTCTCTCGAAACACTCAACCCCATTACCCTGTCCATCCCAAACCTACTCACCCACTCTTTTCCCTCTTTCCAAAGACCACCAAGGGCTCATATTATCTCCATTTGGTACCTACTAATTGGATGGAGGAGATTGGTGTTGGAAAATTTAGTGCACTTGTGAGATTAGTTTACACCTTGTAATCGGTTAGGAGTGCAGGAGTGTACACCCATAAGGTCCATGAACACCACAGCTTCTAATAGTGGTTTGTATTGGTAGTGCTTGGTGAAAGTACTATTGGGTTACCACGATTTTCGATGTTTCCATGAAGCGATGCTTCCATCGGATCGGTGTTTCCACCGATGTGGTGTTTCACCGAAGTAGTGTTTAGGCGAAGCGGTGGTGTTTCCACCGGCGATGTAACCACCGATAGCACTATGAAAGTAATCGATGATAGTCTCGCTTGTAGCGGTTTTGACCTATTCAAGTGGCGGTTTAAACGCATTATGACCATGTTTAATTGGTCATGTAACCACTAACGGCTATAATGGGGATAATTAGGGGCTATTAATGGGCGATTAATACTCATAATTCCATTGACTAGTCTAGAGTATTTTCCTATAAATAGGAGATCTGTTTTCAGATGATAAAAAAAACACAAGTGAAAATACGTGTGAAAACAATACAGCAAACATAAACACTTATTAGCGAAAGGGTTATAGAATTGTTCCTAATTCTCTAACGCATTTGGTCTTATCCCAAGTAGATATTCGTGATACCGGGCATTAGGGTCGAATAGTTTACTTTGGAAAGTGATCACACGATTCAAGTGATGTCCGGTAACCACCTAGTGGTATCTTACATATCGTACGACCTTTGTTTTGTTTCTGCGAGCAGTTGAGCATATCTGCTCAAGATTGATTATCTTACCACGCTGGTGGAACCGGCCCCAACAATCAAAGTAAACTATTTTGTGATAATCAATGGCAACTTTGCAATGAAACACATGGCTTCAAACTTTGCCAAGCTTGATAAGTTTGAAGGGTGGACTTTAGGAGGTGGCGAAGAAGATGCACTTCTTCTGTCAAGCATGAGTGTGGTGTATGTGCTAACCACACCTATTCACGATGATGGGGATGATGCTACTGTGGAGCGGATCGGGAGGAGGAGCAAATGGGAGAATGATGACTACATTTGCAGAGGTCTAATTCTCAATGGTATGTCTGATTCTCTTTTTGACATTTATCAAAACTTTGAATCTTCCAAAGAACTGTGGGACTCCTTGGATGCCAAATATATGGCTGAGGATGCATTAAGTAAGAAGTTTCTAGTTAGTAATTTCACAAATTACAAAATGACTGATTCAAGGCCAGTTATGGAACAATACAATGAACTTCTTGGAATACTTGAAAGCTTTACACAACATAATATGCACATGGATGAGTCTATTTCAGTCTCCTGTGTAATTGACAAACTCCCTCCTTCTTGGAAAGATTTCAAGCATACCTTGAAACATAAGAAAGAGGAGTTAACTCTGGTTGAGTTGGGTAGTCATCTGCGCATTGAGGAATCTCTCAAGGTGCGGGATAATGACAAGCGAAAGAGTAGCAATACTCTTGGTGCATCTGTTGTCAATATGGTGGAGCATAATAACTCCACGGTACAATGACAACAAAGGCAAGCATAAATATCATGATAACACAAGGCGGATCCTAACAAGAAGGCAACACCTACTTGTTGGAAGTGTGGCAAAACTGGTCACACTAAAAGGGACTGCAAGGGTGTTAAAGTTGGTGGTAAAGCCAATGGATCATGTACTAATGGTTTAGGGAGTGGTGTTATCTGAATCTCATTATGTGCAGGATGATGATATTGTGTGGTGGGTTGACTCTGGTCCAACAGTTCATGTGTGTAAAGATAGAAGTTGGTTTAAGACTTATGAGTCACTGAATGATGGTTCTATTCTTCACATGGGAAATGAGTCAACAGCCTTGGTGCATGGTCATGGTTGTGTAGATCTTAAGTTTAGTTCTGGAAAGATTGTAACTTTGTTTAATGTTATTCATGTTCCTAATATAAGGAAGAACTTGGTTTCAAGTAGTGTTTTGAATAATCATGGATATAAACAAGTTATTGAATCTGATAAATTTGTCTTGTCTAAATGTGGTGTTTTTATTGGTTTTGTTATTTATGTAATCAAATGTTCGGGCTTAATGTTTCCACGATAGTTTATCTGTTTCCATGATAATGTTAATTCACCTTTGTGACCACCAGCGACCGGTCGACTCTACCCTTTGGCATGCTAGACTTGGCCATGTACACTATAAGAGAATGCAAGATTGTCTAAGGATGGGTTAATCCCAGCATTTGACATGGACAACTGAAAAGTGTAAAACTTGCATGTTGACCAAGATAACTAAGAAACCCTTTCGTGGTGTTAGTCGTGAGCCGAGCTCTTAGAGGCGATACACGATGACTTGTGTGATTTGCATGCCACTCCATCTTTGGGGAATAAGAAGTACTTTGACATTTATTGATGATGCTTCTAGATTTTGTTATGTTTATTTGTTACATTCTAAGGATGAAGCATTAGATAAATTCAAAGTGTTTAACACTTGAAGTTGAATTACAACTTGGGTCTTTGATCAAAGATTAAGGGCCGATAGGGAGGTGAGTACATGGATACTCTGTATTTTCGATCTGTTGGTATAATCAATGAAACGACGCCCCTTATACTCCTCGGCAAAATGGTATTTACGAAAGGAAAAGCAGTCTCAAGGAGATAGTTAATTCCATGTTGTCCTATTCAGGATCGAGTCAAGGTTCTAAGGTGAAGCTATGTTAACGACTTGCTATTTATTAAATAGGGTTCCCAACAAAGGAACAAGGTTACCCTTATGAACTGTGGACTAAAAGGAAACCCAACCTGAACTATCTCAAGGTTTGGGGTTGTAGGGTTGTTGTAAGACTCCCTGATCCAAAGTTGAAAACTTTGGGTGAAAGAGGCATTGATTGCATCTTTGTTGGATATGCTGATCATTCTAAGGCTTTTAGGTTCTATGTTATTGAACCTAATGAATATGTTTCAATTAACTCCATAATTGAATCAAGGGATGAAAACTTTGATGAGAATCGATTCTCATCAGTCCCTAGGCCAAGTATGAGGATTCCTAATGGAACTCATAACACTGGTGTATCGAGGTCCCTCGATGAAGAAACATCGATGGTCCACGATGAGGTTGTGGTAAACAACCTAAACATATGTAGAAAGAGCAAAAGGTCGGGACTCCAAAGTCATTTGGACTCGAGTTTCAAATCGTATTTAGTTGAAGGAACAAGGAATGAGGTCTCGACCAATACTCCTATTGCTTCATTGTTGAGGATGATCCCAAGACATTTGAAGAAGCAATGAAGTCACGAGATATTGCTTTACGGAAAGAAGCAATCAATGATGAGATGGATTCCATCATGGGGAACAACACTTGGGTGTTGGTTGATCTACCACAGTTGCAAACCTTAAGGTTGCAAATGGATTTTCAAAAGAAAAATGAAGGTAGATGGAACTATTGAAAAGTTCAAGGCTAGACTAGTCATTCAAGGCTTTAAACAAAAGTCGGGATAGACTATTTTGATACTTATGCCCTGGCTGGCTCGTCGATTACCATAAGGCTGGCGATTGCTATGGCATCTATTCACAATCGATTATTCATCGAGATGGATGTGAAGACGCTTTCTTGAATGGTGAATTGGAAGAGGAGGTTTATATGAACCAACCTCGGGGCTTCATCATGCACGGCAATGAAAACAAGGTGTGTAAGCGATTAAGTCTCTTTATGGACTTAGCGAGGCACCTAACAATAGCATCAAAATTTGATGAAGTGGTTTTGTCTAGTGGTTATGTTCTTAACCAAGTGACAAATATGTATATAGCAAATTTTATGAATACGGTAAAGGTCATCATTTGTCTATATGTTGATGACATGTTGATCTTTAGCCGACCAAAATCGGTTGATCGACAAAGGAATTTTGTCATCGGGGTTCTCCATGAAAGACATGGGGAGGCTGATGTTATCCTTGGTATAAGGATTAAACATGAAAGTAAAAGAATTTCTATCTCTAAGTCTCATTATATTGAGAAGGTGTTAAGGAAATTCAATTACTTTGATTGTATACAATGAGTACACCTATGGATACTTGTGAGAAGTTGATGCTAACAATGGCAAAGTCGTGTCTCAACTTGAGTATTCTAGGGTAATTGGCTACTTGATGTATGCCATGACTTGTACAAGACACGATATTGATTTTGCGTTGGGAAAATTGAGCGGTATACTAGTAATCCTAGTGCTCATCAACGGCAAGTAGTTCAAGGGTATTGAAGTATTTGAAGAGAACTATGGATTATAGTCTCTCAAATCTTGGTTACCCATCGTGTTGGAAGGATACACTGATGTTAGTTGGATCGATAACATCGAAGACAATTCGTCTACCGATGGTGGGTATTCCTACTTGGTGGAGGTGCAATTTCTTGGGCATCCAAAAGCAAACTTGCATCACCGGTTCAACAATGGAATACGAATTTGTGGCTTTGGCGGTGCTGGTAAAGAAGCTGAATGGTTGAAAAACTTGCTTCTTGAGATTCCATTGTGGCCTAAACCTATAGCACCTATTTCTATCCGTTGTGATAGTGCAGCTACATTGGCTAAGGCTTATAGCCAGATGTACAATGGTAAGTCTAGACACATGGGTGTCAGACATAGCATGATTCGTGAGCTTATCAAGAATGGGGTGGTGTCTATAGAGTTTGTTAGATCTCAACAGAACTTAGTTGATCACTTGACGAAGGGATTAGCTAGAGACTTGGTTATAAAGTCTGCTAAAGGGATGGGTTTAAGTCTAACTTAGTCCTTTGAATGCTAAGACACCCAACTCCTCCTAAGGAAACTTGGGAGCCGAGTTCAATGTGGAAAGGCGAACATTGATTAATGACTGGAGCACATGTTTTATTTACATCCCAAGGTTATGCTCGAACCTCTTGAAAGGAGGATGAAGTCTTTACTTCTTAATGGTTAATTTTCTTTGAAAAAGTGCTTGGAGCATGACTAAAGAGGAACCACCTATGTAAATGTTGAAGTTTTGCCGCTTTAGGAAGCTTTGGACTTTAGCTTCTACAACATTTATGAATTTGGATATGGACACATGGCTTGTATAGTGTCGAAGGCGATAAGTGTTTGAAAACTTGTGTGTAGTTATCTTGGTATTCAAATGGGTTGAAGGGTTCATTTCTTAGAACACCACGATTCTCGAATATTTGAGCGTGTAATTACTAAGATGGAAATTCAATCCTCGGGACATTTTCATTTATGCACATGTTTTGCTTGATGTTTGTTTTTCATGCAAAGGAAGAGAACTAAATTTGGGGAGGATTGTTGGAAAATTTAGTGCACTTGTGGGATTAGTTTACACCTTGTAATGGGTTGGGAGGTGCGAGTGTACACCCATAAGGTCCATGAACACCGACTCTAATAGTGGTTTGTATTGGTAGTGCTTGGTGAAATCTTGTTGTGGTTACCACCGATTTTCGTGTTTCCACTAAGCGATACTTCCTTTGGATCGATGTTTCCAGTAGTGTTTACACTAAAGCGTTGGTGTTTCCTTGAGCGATGTAACCCTTGATAGCACTATGAAAGTCTTGATGATAGTCTTGCTTGTAGCGGTTTGACCTATTCAAGTGGCGGTTTAAAGCGCATTATGACCATGTTTAATTGGTTATGTAACCACTAACGGCTATAATGGGGATAATTATGAGGCTATTAATGGGCCGATTAATACTCATAATTCCATTGACTAGTCTAGAGTATTTTCCTATAAATAGGAGATCTGTTTTCAGATGATAAAAAAAACACAAGTGAAAATACGTGTAAAAATAATACAGCAAACATAAACACTTATTAACGAAAGGGTTATAGAATTGTGCCTAATTCTCTAACTGCATTTGGTCTTATCCTAAGTAGATATTCGTGATACCCAGGCATTAGGGTCGAATAGTTTACTTTGGAAAGTGATCACACGATTCCAAGTGATATCCGGTAACCACCTAGTGGTATCTGTTATTGCTGACCTTTGTTTTGTTTCTGCTGAACAGTTGAGCATATCTGCTGAAGATTGATTGTCTTACCCTACTGCTGGGAAACTGACCTCAACAATTGGCACAAAAGAAGCACAAACTTGGTTTTGACTGTTTGCCCTCACACAGGAAGCACAACAGTGAAGGATTAGAAGACTTTCTAGTTGTAGTATAAATAGACATTGTATGCCAATGTAGAAGGCACCTTTTTATTCAGTAGCAAAGTGTAGTTTAATTTCATGTTAATGTTTTAAATTAGTCTCAGCTTTAGTAACCTTTCTTTTGTAATCTCAGCTTTCAAAGTTTAATGAAATTCAGTTTTTAGTTAAATGTTTGTTTAAGCTCTTTTAATTCACTATTGTTTGTTTATTAAGCACTTTTTAAAATCATTTACTTAGTTTCAATTAATTTCAGCTTATTTCTCAGTTTACTCAAAAATACAAAAAAATCATAAAAATAACAAATAAAAAAAAAGTACTTTAAATTCTACTTCGTAAGTTGTTATAATCTTAGCTACTGTTTTATATAAGCCTTTATAAGCTCTTTATACCTTTTTAAAGGTTTATTTTGTTTGGAATTCAATTCACAATCAAAAGCTCATAATCAGTGAACAATAGTCAAAGAGAATCAGTTTTGGGTTAAGTATCTGATCTGGATCAGATATGGTACTGGTTTAAGCTCATTTGGTTTGGTTTTAGTAAGCTTGTGCAAGCCATAGTGGTTGGACTCATGTGAGTTATTTAGTTTCAGTTTTATTTTAATCTGTCAATCTGCATAAGTAGTATAGCTTTAATCTGTTGGTGTTTATTGTTAATTTTGCATTCATATTTAGTTGTTAGATCATAATTTGATTGTTGCTTTGGTGTAGGATTAAGGTTTAGATAGTCTAGATTGCATTTAAGTTTAGTTAAGGGGTATTTGGCTTAAACAGTTTAAGTGTGTTAGAGGTTTAGCAATTAGTTAAGTGTTGTCACTATAGTCTAATATAGGTTAGTTAGCATAAATACAGTCATTAGTTTTCACTTCATTAGAATAAAAGTCAAAATCAGTTTAATCTTATCATAAATTCATATCAGCTTAGTTTTTAGATACCAAAAATTGCATTTAGATTGAGAATTAGATAAATTAGCTAAATATAGTTTAATTTCATCTTTATACATCATTATCATTTCACAAATTTGATTCAAATCTCACTTAAGTCAAAATTGCAATTCTGTCAACAAAAGTCAAAAAGTGAAAAAAGTAGTTTTTACAAAACTTTGTGGATTTTTCATGAGTGCAATTCTGATCCAAAGCTTTTGAGATTTTGGGATTTACAACTTTCTCTGGTCACGTGTTTAAGGCTTATTTTTGTGGAATTTTTTGAAGATCCTATAAGCTCTAAATAAGCTGTCCAAAACAGTTGTTTTTCCCCTGTTCACAATCAGCATATAGTGATTGTGAACAGGCCATCTTGCAGACTTAGCACAGAGTTCATATTAGCTTCTTAGGGTCTGAAAATTGGTCTAGTTGTTCATTGGTTGGTGATCTTGAGTACCTCATTTCTAGTTTTCAGTTTGGTTCACTAGATTAGCTTATAATTTAGCTTAAAGTAGGTGTGAAAAGCTGTTTTTCAACTTAATAATCAATTAAGTCAAATCAGTTTAGCTTGCATCTTAGAGGTTTAGAATAGTTTATATTGGTCAATTTTAAGTAGTTTTAGCATACTCTAGCTGTTGTGATCATTTGGTGTACTTTTGAAGCCGTTAGCTTATTTTAAGTGCTTATTTATAAGCACTTTTCACTACAGCCCCTTATGCGTGCATACTAGCATAGGTTTTCTGATTATTCGTAGGTTTAGAATATTAATTTAGATTTTTCCTGAATTTTTTATAATTTTCTGGTTCTGTTTACTATTTTTCTCATTTAATCTTAGTTTTTAGTACTTTTTAATACAAATAATTCAGAAAGGCTTAAAAAAATACGTTTCTATTTTTCCTAGATTAAGAAAAATACAAAAAGCAAAAAAATAATTTTTCCCTATTTTTCCTAGTTAAATTTGTAATTTTTAGCAATAAAATTTGTTTTAATAGTTTTTAATTCATAGATATTAGAAAAATAATCAGAAAAACCAATTTTCAATAGTTTCTTTAGTTACTTTAGATTTTTAAAAATTAGTTCCATAATTTTCACACTTAATTTCATCATTTTTAGTTAATTAGTTTTATTCAGAACTTATAAATTAGTTTTTAATTCAAATAAATAAAAGAAAATTCATAAAAATTAGTTTTAAATCATAATTAAGTTTTAAATTGCTTTTTTAATTTAAAAATAATTTTAGGACTTAGGTTAGGCATATTTGCATTTTATTTACGTTTCTTTTAATACGTTTTAGTTTAATTCGCGTATTTAGGATTCCCCGTAGTGTAAATTCCCTTTTATACTTTCCCATTTCCCGTAGTCTAGATAAAATCAAAATCCAAAAATCATTAAACCAATTCAAGTTATAAATCACAAAACTCAGCGAATCCTTCCATTCGCACCTCGTTGGGACACGACCAGGAAATCACTTTTCCTATCATCACTTTATCACACCCGTAAGATTTGGCACGTTAACCCTTTTCCAAAAAGGTTGATTTGTCGGGTTTTACTATTAATTTGATATATTGATATTGTGTTTATTTTCACCACTCACAAACACGAAATCAATGACAGTTGTGATTCCTTGCGTTACATTATCGAGCTGAGTTCATAGCCCCTACTTTACTTGTTTTGAATCACTTTTGGGGGAGAATACCTGATTGTGTTATTAAATTCCAATATTTTCAAATGATTTGATATCTTGAGAACTTTATGTGCTTCGCTAAACAACTTGTTCAGTTATTTCAAGTTTTTAAATGTTGTGGTTAAATGTTTGTTTTATTATTTTGGACAAGCTTGTGTGCGGATATAATTGCGTTAGGAGCACTAGTGGTTTCTGGTTATTCTGTGTGATATTTCTGTGTGATGTTTCTGTGTGGTTCTCGCGTCATGGATTTAATCCACTTGACGTGAGAGTGCTCATGTTTTAGCTCCAGCTGGTAGGCATACATGTTGTACATATATATTTCGGAGATGAAGATTTGTAGATGAAGAGTGTAGGGTTGATTATGGGTGGTTACCTGACTAACCATGTGTTTGATTGTGATATATCTGTTTGCCCTAAGCTTTATTATTGTTGCCCACTTGTCCTATCCGTTTACCAAATGCACAACAAAACTTATTTACTACCTCATTACAAATCTATGAACTCACCAACCTTGTGTTGACATTTTTAGCATGTATTTTCAGGTTTTGTGCGAAAGCTTACTTTGGAGGCTTTTGGCATGGCATGGCATGGTCATAGAATACTTTGTTATATTTGGGACCGCTTTATTATTTATTATGGGCCTGTATTTCCGCACTATTTTTGAATAATGTAAACTTTATACATTTGTTTATGAAATTTCTTAATGTAAAACCGTTGTTGTATACTTTGTGTTGTGAAACCCCACGACCCGAATGCTTCCGTTGTGCCAAATTTGGGGGTGTTACAGTAACTTAGTAGAGACTATAAATACAAGCCCTATTTCCGCATTTTAAACAGATCCTCTCAACACACAACAACCAGATACGATTAAGGGCTTCAAGGAGGACGATTTCTAGCAGCTAAAAATTCATTTCCAAAAGAGAATTCACGCTTATCATCACACAAGTTTTAGTATTTCATATTACATTTGTGTATTTAATTCATGTCTTAACTTATGATGTCAAATATTGAATTTTCTGCATGCTTTAATATGAGAGGCTAAACACCTTATGAATTGTTATTGTTATGATGCACTTTTCTCGCTTTACATGTATACTTTCTTTGTTTTTTTAGGACACCCTTGTTTTTGTAGTATCTAGGAAGCTAGGAGAATTGACCATATGACCCTAGTAAATCATGTTGCCAGTAGTTGTAAGAATTGACCATAGGACTATCATTGTCTTGCGTGAGAATTTTACCCAGCGGTCACCTTCCAAATGAAAATGCTTAAGAATTTAGGGGAAACCTAGGATCCAACCATCCAGGTTTAATTAAATAAGTCTTAGATCGTAGAGGAACTTAATGACTATTCCATTTTGTAAACCCACGAACTCTTGTAATCATTAGGTTACGGAATGGGACGTTATGGAAAATAAGACTAGACAAATTGACCAACTGAGTCTAGTGATTTTAACCACCACATGTGGAGAGATAGAAAACATTAATTAGAAAACCTAATCATCGCATAAAACATTTCTCTCTACTGATAATCTTTTCACGTTTATTTGCTTTCAATTTTATTTCATTTCTTTAGTTTATAATCATTCAATATAAAACCCACTTTAAAACTAGTGACGCTAGAACTTAAATTAGATCCACACGCATAGCTCTTGGTACGACCTCGGCTTTACCAAATACTACACTACACATGACCAGGTACACTGCCCGTCAGTGCATTAGGTAGAACACAGGTAGACGAGACTTTATAAATATTAAAACCTTGTCATGAATCCTGCATCAAAAGTCCTTCAACTATTAATTATAATCTATCTAGTTATGAAATACTTACTTGTCTTAATCATGTATTTATCTAACCTAGAGACATTAAGTTCACTAGTCCTAATAGTTGAATTTGTTAAGGGTCATTCCAAGTGGTTTTCCTTAGCTAGGGGCCGTTTCAGGTGGTTTTCCCTGCATTCTACTATAACGATGCAGATTTTAGGTCTAAAATATAATTCAAGAAACCACATTTAGAAGCGTTAAGTTACAGGAATCAAATCACATTCACTAAGGTCTAAAAGATATGTAAAAACTCAATCAAGCAAGTAAACGAGTCTTCAGCGATAAACATAATCAATATCCAACGAGAAAAGTAAGTAATAAAAGTAAACAAATAAAAAATCAAATGGTATTCATAAACTTGGCTAACACCTAAGGATGTTAGCCAATAACCTTAGTAGCAATATACAAAGGCATAATCAAAATGATAAAGTATGATTTATAATGAAAACGACATGCTAACCGAATGATTAATCGAAGATATGATGTTACAAAGATTTATCCTATGGAATGATGATGTTTATAGGACCTTCTTGGCTCCTACAATCATCTCGAAATCGAGTTTGGTGGTAAAAAGTGTAACCTAAGTCGAAACTTAGGTTTTCTACATATAGTCTCTAGATTTAGCCATATATGACGTACTGGATTAGTCCAATATGGCTTATCAGGGTATTTTAGCGTGCACTCCATGAATAAAGTATTTTGATAAACATCTTAATCGCATTCCAATACGACGTATTGATGATCTTGAATCTGGCGTATCAACGACTTTTAAGTCATGGATGTCTTGTAAAGTTAAGGCTTGAATCTGAAATTTTGGTATCTAAACAATAGATTTTCTTTGATTTCTTTTTGTAAGCTCCAAAACACGTTATTTTCCTCAACTTTCATTGATTGATCCAATACTACTGAGATTTACAAAAGTGAATGATTGAGGATCAATTCTCACATAAATAGTATAAAAGAAGCAATATAAAAGGGATAAATGATGCGTATAATTAGTACTTATTTGATGTCATTAAGTATGATCCCCCTTAGGTGTTGCCTAGATAGTAGGGATTGTTTTTGTTAAACTGTATGATGATACGAGGTTTCCTCTGAGAGTCTGGCTTGTTTTGGCTTCCCATTTATGCTTGGAGTGATATTTATTTATCAGGCCCAATGAGTGTTGGGTGAATTTGCACATTGTGGCGCCTAGCCTTTTTGCCTTTGTGATGAGTTGGTTGCTTGAGTAACATACCCCTTTCTTTCTCTACGAGTGTGAAGTTTGGCTTTTTGTCTCAGTCACTCCAACATGTTTGAGCTTGTTTGTTCTCCTCGTCTTTTGTGGTGTTGTGAAGATTACTTTCATGAGTCCTTCCCTTGCTATGATCATGTTGGAGTTCACTCATTTTTCCATACCCTGGGTTTGTCTTTGAAGATTTTTCCTCACTTTCCTTGCAAGATAAGTTTTCATCTTCGACCAGTATGTTGGTGTTGTCAGACATTGATTCCTTGTAAAGGATATCATTTTTTCGTAACCCATATTGGTGCGGTTATCCAAGTGAGGTGTGCAAAAGGTGTTTTTGATGTGTCAGGGTCACTGAAGCGCCTTTATGTGTCAGAGCCATAGCCTGTGATTTCCTCCCACTACAGTCTTTTGAAGGTAACCTCCTCCGTTGCGGCTTCAAGTGTGGCATCTAGACCTAGTTATTCACTTTTAATGGTGCCTAACCCCACTTCTATTGGGAATTCAATGACAGATTTGATGGTTGAAACCTCCATGCTAAGATTTTGCATTGCTTTTCTCCCCAGCAACACATTATACTTGGATGTGGACCTTAAAATATGGAATTGCAACATGATTGTCTTTGATAGCGGGTATGTTACCAATATGAGTTTCAGGCTAATGATGCCCTGGGTGAAGAACGCCCCCAGTGAAAATGATTAGCAATTTTTTTATGGCCTGAGATTGTTTTAGACGTATTCTTCTAGCTTGCTGATGCAGTGATCATACATTATGTTAACCGAGCTTCCTCCATCCATGTATACCTGCTCACTTTGTGTGAGGCTATGATTGGTGATATGACGACTAGGTTGGAAGATGGGGTGAAGGAATCTGACGGAATGCTTTGTGAACGGACTTGTTTCTAGCTCGTTATAGCATAGCTACCTTTGTCCTTCTCAGGTAGGGCCGTTATTATCATGCAGATGTAGCCCATTGGTTCTTCAGGGCCAATAGTAGTTGTTTTCTTAGCTGCTGGAAATAGGGCTGTAAATGAACTGAACGTTCAGTGAACATTTCATGCACCATTCGGTAAAAAGTTTGTTTATTTTCGTTTATTTATTGAATGAACGAAAAATGAACAATATTTTACATTTGTTTAGTTAAATAAACGAACATGAACATAAGTCGCATCCGTTCATTTATGTTCATGAACGGCCGATTATGCGTCCGTTAACGTTCGTTTATGTTCATTTATTTATTTATGTTCGTATATCATATTGTTTAATTGTGTATAATTTTAAAATTGGTTTGCTTAAACAAAACAACACTTATAAAATAATATATTGTGCATAATTAAGTAAATTTAATGTTTGTTTGTCTATGTTCATTTATGTTCGATCGTTTATGTTCGTTTAACGTTTGTTTAGTGTCTTAATGAATGAACATAAACGAACACGAACAACTCATTTTCTTAATAAACGAACATGAACTATAAAATTCTTCCATTTAAGCGTTCGTGTCCGTTTATTTGTTCAGTTTAAATTAAATGAACGAACATGAACAAGGCTTCGTTCGTGTTCGTCTGGTTCGTTTACAGCCCTAGCTGGGAGCAAGTGATCCAACTTGTCCTAGTTGATTTCTTTCTTTATTTCCCTCTTGAGTTCTCTTAAATAGTTTGTGTCGTGCCCGTGGTCGTTGAAAAACCTGCAGACCAATCTCTCTTCTCTATTGATGCCACATGGAAGTGGACGTAGCCTATTCCAGGTATCTGATATTCTTTCAGCCATGAGGATTTCTTCTGGCATATTTGACAAGGTATTGATGATACTATTTCTTGTTTCGATGTGCTCATTTTTCCTTAGGTCACTTCTATCAGTTTCCCTTCCAGGGCGACCGAGCTTTATTCTTGATCGATTTCTATGATGTTTTTTTCCATTCTCATTGCGGTTTCCTTTGGAGGCTTCCTTTCCATTTCGCCATTTGGAATTTAATTTTTTACGTTTGATAAAATCTCTTGCCAGTTCTAAACACTCCATATATGTTTTGGGTGGCCTGCAACCAATTTCTTCTAAAAACTGTCCTTTAACCATCCTTGAGATGAAGGCTCCGATCAGCTATTAGTCACTGAGGCCTGGGATCTTCATGGTTTCATTGTTGAATCGCTCGGAGAAGTCCTTAAATGATTCATTGAGGCCTTCTCTTAGTAACTGGAGGTCGACGAAGTTGCATGTGTAGTCTCACATTGGCTGGAAATTGGAAAGGTTTTTGTCTTTCAGGTCTTGCCATCCTGAGATGTTATTCCCAACCTGACTTTTGAACTAGGCTACTGCCGAGTCGGCGAGGGTTTGTTAGAACAAGTGGCAAGCTATTGGGTCATTTCAGGCGTATGTTTTAATTGCCCCTTTAAATGCCCATATGTGAGATTCAAGGTCGCCTACGCCTTTGTATATGCCTACGCTCTTAGGCAGAACTACGTCGTTAGGGAGTTCATAGTCAGATATCCAGTGATCAAACTTTCCCTGGCTATCAGTATGGCTTTCAGGTGATCGGGTTTCGATGACCCTGAGTGGTGTTTGTCTTTCCCTTCAGAAAGTATCTTAGTGAGTAGTCTAACTAGGTTTTCCCCTTCAGTAGGCGTTCGACCGGGGATGGTGCAAGGGGTGTGTTGCTCTTAAGTGATGCACTAAGTATGGATACCAGGTTGTCACGTTGGGCTGGGCTCATAGTTATGTTAACTTGGGAATTCGTATTAGGTGGTGGGGTACCATGAGTATTAAGTATCTTGTTATGCGGGGAAAGAATTAGTAGGATGAAATGCGTTTACCTGAGAACTAGCCACCCTTCTTTCTTCTGCGAGTTGTTCGAGTAAGGCGATCGGTGGCATGACCATGATGTATTACAACCCTTCTTCTTGATGTACCCTAGAACCTTTCCTGTGTTAGACACCGGTCTTGTGAAGCCATCCACCCACGACTATACATGGGCCTCTATGAGCTACTTTGACATCTGGTTTCCTGAGCTGGCCTGACTAGAGGATTAAGTCTGAGAACTTGATGTTCGTCATGGGACCGTGTAGTTACTGTGGAATCCTAGAAGGGGGTTTGAATAGTTTTACCAATTTAAAACTTCCTTTTAAATATTTAGATCGACTTATGTCAATCTATTTGGATGTGTGTTGGATGTTGATGAACAAACATATAGAAGTATGTAACGAAAAGATAAGAGTAAGAAGCATAAAACCACAACACGAGTATTTATAGTGGTTCGTACAAGCACAACTTCCTTGCCTACTCCACTCCCGAGTCACCTACTCGAGTTCGTAAACACTACACGACACCAACTCCTTATGGCGGAGAAGCCTTCACAACGTCGGCTACTCTTTTTCCAGTACTAGGCTAACCACCGGGTTCTTTCACACCAAGGTGAACCACACCTATCACAACGTCGCCTACCCTTTATTAGGTACTAGGCTAAGCACCTAGTTCCATTGCAATGGAGGAACTACTACCCAACACTACACCAATGACTAATCCCAAAGGATACCAACTCCTTATTGCTACATCACCAAGGATATCAATATCCTTGGATCTAATACTAATCTATCTTGTACATCGAAACATACCATATCGAATGTACATCTAAGGCACCTTTCACTAATGCCTTTAAATAGATCTTCAAGACACCCTTCACTAATGTCTTGCGTCTTGACTTCTAGGCACCCTTCACTAATGCCTATAATACGGATGATCGACACCTTTCACTAATGTCTTCGTCTTGACACTTGAGACATCTTTCACTAATGTCTTCAACACTACACTTCTTATAAGAAAGAAAAGAATTATCAACAAGAGGACTTCAGTAGTCTTGATGATGAGGAAGTATGGAAACTCATGGACTTGAGCTTGCTTGACTTCAAAGGTGGTGATCTCGCTTTTAAAAGGAACCTAGAGGATCACACAAAAACAAAACTACAAACATAGATCACTTGGATATGGGGTTAGAGAGTTTTAAACTCAAGGAGAAAGTATGTGAGAAAAGGGTGAGAAACAATGAAGAAATGGCTCACTATTTATAGAGGAAAAATGTCTACTGTTCCCCGGATCCCATGGATCCCTCCCACAAGGGATCCGTCTAGCATAAAGCTAGGGATCCGTGGAACGCTCCTCTATACCCATGGGTATTTTGGTTATGGGTCATGGGTCATGGGTTATGGGTTGATCCATGGGCCTTTTACTATATACAATGTATCTTAAGAGTGCAATGCACCTAGTCACATGGGTATGGGTCAATACCATGGGTTGTGGATATTATCCATATATGATATAAGCATGATGTCATGCAATGGGTTATGGGTCAAGCTCCATGGGTCATGGACTTTGGGTTGTACCCAACTACATTCAATGTATTTGGTTAATAGGTTATGATACTTAAGTTTCTACCCATTTATATTACCCAATATACTACATACTAGTTATGTGTATATTTTACCCAAATATGTAAACACTAGTTGTTGTACATATGTAATATTAAATCATAAAATCACTTATACTTTTTTTAGTGTTTTATGTGAAAATGTGAATATGTTAGAAACTATTAGTTCAAATCATTTCGTATTTTATTTGTTTAGTTAAAATGATTATCGTTTGTTATCGACAAAACATTAGAAGATCGTAAAATATAAATAAACGTTTTTACGGCTTATTTGTATTAACAATCTCCCCTTTGTTGATGACAAAACATAAAATTATTTTAAGGAAAAGCTAAAATTGAAAGTTTAAATTTGTAGTTTTACTTTCTTCTCCCCTTTTGTCGAAACAAAAAGAGCTTCGAAACGAAACTAACACATTGTTTTAGGAAAAACATGTGAAAAAATAAATAGAGAGAAAGTAACGCGAAAGGATCTCGTCTTTAATCCCCCTTGACAAGTCCATCCCTATGTGAGGGCATCAAGAAAATAATACTAATCTAGTTCATTTGCAACTAAGTTTGCAAAAGATTTCGTCTTTGTGACGAATGTGCTCCCCTTTATGATTGCAATTTTGCAAAGGGATGTCATGAAATGCAATCCTAATATTGCAAGTAGTTTTGCAATGTATTGCTTTGACACAAAGCTCCCCCTAGCTTTAGGGTGTCAAGCTCTTCATGTTTAAATTGAAAAACTACAAAACAAAGGTTAGAAAACAAGAATAATGCATAATTTCCTGCAAATATGATCCCAGTTGATAAAAAAGCAGTTTTCTGTATCACGGATCCCACGGTTCCCTCTTTGTATTCCTCGCCTGGTTTAAGAACCATGAAATGTACACATATGTTTTTAATCATTGTGCATATGTGTTTTTATCATCTCACTCATCTTAACTTATACAATTATGTGCCAACAGCCAAATGTCAAGTAACCTGCCACTATCAATTATTATTCGACATGTTACATAAATTATAAAATAGACTAGGAGCAAACTTCTATTATATAATTCATCTTATACAAGTGCATTTGTATTCTTCACCTTCACGATAAACCAATTTGCATCCAATATTAATAGTTTAGTACATAATTAAGAACAAATAAAAACATAAATATAAACCTTAAAATTTTCATATATACAAAATGTTCAATGACTTAAACACATGTGCATTCATTGTCAATTCATCATTTTCATTACGTAAATACATGTGCATTTGTTTCAAATTCTTATGTTCATAACATAAACATATGTGCATTATTTGACTACCACATATTCAAGAGCAAATGCAACAAAACTGAATCTATATCAAGTGATGTAAACGAATGTTTAATCATAGAAATTAGCATAATGCATATGTATCTGAATCTTAGTATGTGCAGGATGATGATGTTTCATGGTGGGTTGACTCTGGTGCAACAGTTCATGTGTGCAAAGATAGAATTTGGTTCAAGAATTATGAGTCACTGAATGATGGTTCTATTCTTCACATGGGAAATGAGTCAACAGCCTTGGTGCATGGTCGTGGTTGTGTAGATCTTAATTTTAGTTCTGAAAAGATTGTAGCTTTGTTTAATGTTATTCATGTTCCTGATATAAGGAAGAACTTGGTTTCAAGTAGTGTTTTGAATAATCATGGATATAAACAAGTTATTGAATCCAATAAATTTGTCTTGTCTAAACATGGTGTGTTATTGGTTTTGGCTATTTGTGTAACCAAATATTCAGGCTTAATATTGTCACTGATAGTGTTAATTCAGCCTTTATGACCACCACTGACCAGACTGACTCTACCCTTTGGCATGCTAGGCTTGGCCATGTACACTATAAAAGGATGCAAGATATGTCTAAGGATGGTTTAATCCCATCATTTGACATGGATAATGAAAAGTTTAAAACTTGCATGTTGACCAAGATAACTAAGAAACCTTTTTAGGGTGTTACTCATGAAACTAAGCTCTTGGAGCTAATATACAGTGACCTATGTGTTTGCATGCCACTCCCTCCTTGGGGAATAAGAAGTACTTTGTGACATTTATTGATGATGCTTCTAGGTTTTGTTATGCCTATCTATTACATACTAAGGATGAAGCATTAGATAAATTCAAAGTATTTAAAACTGAAGTTGAATTGCAACTTCGGTCCCTGATCAAAAGATTAAGGACTGATAGGGGAGGTAAGTACATGGATAATGTGTACTTTCAGTCTGTTGGTATAATCCATGAAACAATTGCTCCCTATACTCCTCAGCAAAATAGTATTTCTAAAAGGAAAAACAGGGTACTGAAGGAGATGGTTAATTCCATGTTGTCCTATTCCGGATTGAGTCAAGGGTTCCGTGGTGAAGCTATGTTAACACCTTGCTATTTATTAAATAGGTTTCCCAATAAAAGGAACAATGTTACCCCTTATGAACTCTATACTAAAAGGAAACCCAACCTGAACTATCTCAAGGTTTGGGGTTGTAGAGGCATTATGAACTCCACGATCCAAAGTCGAAAACTTTGGGTGAAAGAGGCATTGATTGCATCTTTGTTGGATATGCTGAGCATTCTAAGGCTTTTAGGTTCTATGTTATTGAACCTAATGAATATGTTTCAATTAACGCCATAACTGAATCAAGGGATGCAATGTTTGATGGGAATAGATTCTCATCAGTCCCTAGACCAAGTCAAAGGATTCCTAATGACATTGGCATATCCGAGGTCCCTGATGAAGTACCATCAGAGGTCCCTGATGAGGTTGTGGTTCAACAACTGAACACATGCTCAAAAGAGCAAAGGGTCGGGACTCCAAAGTCATTTGGACACGAGTTTCAATTATACTTAATTGAAGGAACTAAGGATGAGGTCTCGACCAATACTCATATTGCTTCATTGTTGAGGATGATCCCAAGACATTTGAAGAAGCAATGAAGTCCCGAGGATATTGCTTTGGAAAGAAGCAATAAATGAAGAGATGGATTCCATCATGGGCAACAACACTTGGGTGTTGGTTGATCTACCACTGGATGCAAACCTTTGGGTTGCAAATGGATTTTCAAAAGAAAATGAAGGTAGATGGAAATATTGAAAGTTCAAGGCTAGACTAGTTATTCGGGGCTTTAAACAAAAGTCGGGAATAGACTATTTTGATACTTTTGCCCTTTGGCTCGTGTCGATTACCATAAGGCTGCTGATTGCTTTGGCATCTATTCGCATCGATTATTCATTAGATGGATGTGAAAACAGCTTTCTTGAATGGTAAACTGGATGAGGAAGTTTACATGAACCAACCTCTGGGCTTCTTCATGACTGGCAATGAAAACAAGGTGTGTAAACTGATTAAGTCTCTTTATGGACTAAAGCAGGCACCTAAGCAATGGCATCAAAAATTTGATGAAGTGATTTTGTTTAGTGTTTATGTTCTTAACCAAGCTGACAAATGTGTATATAGCAAATTTGATGAATCTGATAAAGGAGTCATCATTTGTCTATATGTTGATGACATCTTGATTTTGGCATTGACCAAAATCAGTTGACTGAAAAAATTTTTTCATCAAGGTTCTCCATGAAGGACATTGGGGAGGCGATGTTATCCTTGGTATAAGGATTAAACATGAAAGTAAAAGAATTTCTATCTTTCGGTCTCATTATATTGAGAAGGTGTTGAGGAAATTCAATTACTTTGATTGTACTCGATGAGTACACTATGGATACTTGTGAGAAGGCGATGCCTAATAATGACAAAATTGTATCTCAACTTGAGTATTCTAGGGTAATTGCACGATGTATGCCATGACTTGTAAAAGACATATTGCTTTTTAGTGGGTAAATTGAGCGGGTATACTAGTAATCCTAGTGCTCATCACATGGCGAGGTTCGAGGGTACTCAAGCATCTAAAGAGAACTAGGGATTATAGTATCTTATATCTTGGTTATCCTTGAGTGTTAGAAGGATACAGCGATGCAAGTTGGATCGGTAACATGAAGACAATTCGTCTACTAGTGGATGGGTATTCTACTTGGTGGAGTGCAATTTCTTAGGCATCCAAGAAGCAAACTTGCATCACAAGTTCAACAATGGAATCGAATTTGTGGCTTTAGCAGCTGTTGATAAAGAAGCTGAATGGTTGAAAAACTTGCTTCTTGAGATTCCATTGTGGCCAAAACCTATAGCACCTATTTCTAGCCTTTGTGATAGTGCAGCTACATTGGCAAAGGCTTATAGTCATATGTACAATGGGAAGTCTAGACGCTTAGGTGGCAGACATAGCATGATTCATGAGCTTATCAAGAATGGGGTGGTATCTATAGAGTTTGTTAGATCTCAACAAAATTTAGCTGATCACTTGACGAAGGGATTGACTAGAGACTTGGTTTTAAAGTCTGCTAAAGGGATGGGTTTAAGTCTAACTTAGTCCTTTGAATGCTAAGACACTGACTCCTCACGAGGAAACTTAGGGCTGGGTTCAATGTGGAAAGCGAATATTCGGTGGACTAGAGCACATGTTGTCTTGAGAACTTCTTGAAAGGAGGATGAAGTCTTTACTTCTTAATGGTTAATTTCTTTGAAAAAGTGTTTGGTAGGAGCATGAATAAAGAGGAACCACCTATGTGAATGTTGAAGTTTTTCCGCTTCAGGGAGCTTTGGACTTTTGGCCTTGCAACATTTATGAATTTGGATATAGACACATGGCTTGTATAGTGTCAAGAGCTTTTAAGTGTTTGAAAACTTGTGTGTATTTTATCTTCAGGTATGGGTTGAAGGGTTCAATTCTTAGAACACCCTGATTCTCGAATATTTGAACATGTAATGTACTAAGATGGAAATTCAATCCTCAGGATATTTTCATTTATGCACATGTTTTGTTTGATGTTTGATATTCATACAAAGAAGTGAACTAAATTTGAGGAGGATTGTTGGAAAATTTAGTGCACTTGTGGGATTAGTTCACACACGGTAATGGATTAGGAGAGTGCGGTGTACACCCATAAGGTCCATGAACACCACGACTCTATAGTGGTGAGATTAGGTGTTAGTCTTGGTAGTACTAAGTTAGTACTGATAGTGCTAAGTTAGTACTGATAGCCAGTGTTAATACTGGTAGTGCTAAGTTAGTATGGGTAGGTAGTGAAACTACTGCTAGTGCTAAGTTAGTGCGGCTAGGCAGTGTTTCTACTGCTAGTGCTAAGTTAGAACGGCTAGGCAGTGTTTCTACTGCTAGCGCTATGTAACTACTGCTAGTACTGTAATCAGCTTGTAATAGACATTGACCTATTCAAGTGGCAGTTACAGCTGCATAATGACCATGTTTAAATTGGTCATGTAACCACTATTAGCTATAATGGGGATAATTATGAGGTGATTAATGAGCTGATTAATCCTCATAATTCCATTTGACTAGTTAAGAGTAATTTCCTATAAATAGGAAATCTGATTATGCATGAAAGGAAGACAGAAAACGATAAACACTTGTAAGCAAAAGTTTATTGATTTGTACCTAAATCACTTACACACATTTGGTCTTATCCCAAGTAGATATTCGTCATACCCATGCATTAGGGTCGAATAGTTTACTTTGGAAAGTGATTACACGATTTCAAGTGATATCCGGTAACCACCTAGTGGGATTGCAGTGCTACTGATTATCTTACTCTGCTGTTGGGAATAACCACTAACAATTTTAACATTTTAGTTCAGTATATACACATACAAGAATTTGCCCATGAAAATTGTGATATAAGTACAACTAATACTTATGCACGAGTTTTTCATTATGCATTAATATTCATTATAATTTGGTAAAATATTTGTAAAAATTTATGTTAGGTAACTCAAGATTTAATTTTATTTGGCTGATAAAGATGTTGATGTTGTTAGTTAAATTTCACTACTGATATTATGTTGTACACATGATGCAAGTTTAATAGCACATAATTAGCGTTGATAAAGTTAAAGTATATTCCTTAAAGTTTTTTAAAAATGTTTTTATAGCTATCCTTATATAAATAAATAAGAATTACACGAGTCATTGTTATAAGTACAATCACGTATATTTATTTTTATATTAAAGTAACCCGTGCTTACAATTTGCTAATTGTATTTCCGTTTTCAGTAATTTAGCCGTATTTGAAATGTAAACTCATGTCAACATAGGCTAAACTTTTAAAAATGAAAACAATGAATCTTTATTGAACGTATATAGTAAAAAAATTGATACTTATAATCTTATGCAAATTTATATGTTGTTATTTTAAAACAACATGTACATTATAATTTTTAAGATATAAAGTATAAATGGTATAAAAGTATAAGGGTATATTTGTTTATAATCGAAGTTATTAAAAAGCATTATGAGCATAATATTACACTAGCTATTTATTTTTAAAGTTCAACAACTAAAGTTTTATTAATTACCTCCTCTTTTTAAGTTTTTGTTTCACAAATTTATCACCTTTATTTTTTATGTTTTTATCAATAAAATTTCTCAGTGAATTTATTAAATTTGATAAAATCAATTTAATTTTGACTTTTATTAACCAATCGCGTCATGTGATTTTCTTCACGTGGTAAATTGAGCTCTCTATTAGTTAATTATTTTTCAATAAGGTAAATAATAATCAACAAGAAATGATATAATTCTTTTATTATATAAAAGATTACTTAAAACAAATTAATTTATGTAATAATTAATCATTATTATCTTTTATATATTCTCACAGTATGTCTAATGTTATAGCTTCGAGCTATTTTTATGATGCATTCAAGACTTATGTAAACGAAATGATTTTGTAAAGAGAGCGTGACTACTTTTCAAGATTCGCTAATGAGTCGATCGAAATTGAAGTTCTAAATAAAGGTGAAATGAAATAGCTATCACTATACAAACAATATTTTTAGATTTTTAGCACTGGACAATTGATTCTACAAACAAACGGTAAAATATTTTCAATTGGATTGAATGCTTTATTTTATATATAAAAATGGAATGGACTTTATAAAATTTTCTCTACTTTTCATTTGCCAAGTCCTTATTACATGAAATTTGAGACTAATGTAGATCATACAATATTTCATATTGCGAATGAAGAATAATAGTTTGCTTTTCGTACACAGCTCCATAGGTAATTTTCCATCTCAATATGTTTTGTTTTCCATCTCAATTTGAGACTAATGTAGATCATACCAAATGACAGAGATGTATAGAATTACAAAAGGGCTGTCATTGTTAATTTACACAAACACAAGAAAATTTTGAATTTTTTCTATTTGGTTTTACGAAAGAGAAGTGGAAATGTCATATTTTACAATTCAAAGTTTGAATTTTATGTGTAGTCAAAAGTTTTCTAGAGCCCACCAAAAGTTTTCTTACTACCACCACATGTCATAGTTATCTCGAGACCACCAAAATTTGTCATTCTAGAGCTAACAAAAATATAACACCCTTTAGTATAATTGTGAGGTCCAAGAAGATAGAAGCCAACAACATCACCAATTTGACATTTTTGTGATATATCGTGTAAAAGTTTGAAACTTTGAAAGATATTCAAGTTTCAAAATATGTAAATTGAACATATCAGGTAAAAACTTTTTCAAACATTACGTACCAAAACAATATCACATTTGAGTTTTGCTTCAAACCCATTATCAACTTTTACTAAGCATAAACTGCTTGGCCACTCTTTACCCATATCTTACCAGGTCTAAAAAATATAAAAAAAAGAGTATAAAGTAACCTTGAATGCAATATTTCCTTTTAGTTAATTTACTAACAATGGTTCGGTTCGGTTTCTTTGGCGTTTCTAAAAGGTTTAACATCTCAACCATTCACAGAAGTTTAATTTTTTTTTTGAAAAGTTTTCAATTCAAGATACCCATTTTTTCGAGGAATGTTTAAAATTTCTCGAGCATCTGAAACTTTTTAGAAGAGTTGTAACCTTTAAACCCAAAAAACAAATTTAGGAAAGACTCGAAAAATTAGATATAAAAAAACAAATTAAAAATCAGAGTTATAAAAACTATAAAATAGAATCAGATTTATAAAAAATACTACAGAAAAAGCAAGATTCTTTTTAAAAATAATCTGATTTAAAGATTAAAAAAAATAAGAACTCATATTTATATGAAAAAAAGACTCAAAACCATTCATTATAAAACTCCAACGACAGCAATAGCAGCGGCAGCAACAACGGGGATGGCAAAAGCATCATCGACGGTGTTTCTAGCTACTTCAGTTTCTTCCGGCGAGCGCGGTTTTTCCGGCGTAATAGGCACCTGTAGCAAAAAGAAAAAACCAAATTGTTAATAGATAAAGATCTATAAAAAAAACTTATGGATCTATAAATAAAAGTTATAGATCTATAAAAAAAATACTTTAAAATCTTAATAAATGTTTATAAATCTATTAAAAACCTAAAAATAAGTAACTCAAAACGAAAAAAAAGAAACCCCAAAACGGTAGTCCGGTGGAGGGTTATGGCGGTGTAGTGGAGATGCGGCGGTGAAGAATGATGCAGGTGGTGGGGGCTTCGGTGGTGATGGGTTTTAGGCTGTGGTGGGCATTTGATGGTGATGGGGTTATTATGTCAATTATATGGTGTGTTTGTGCTAGACAGAGATTTGTGTTAGAGAGAGAGATTGTGTTAAAGAGAGAGATCGTTGCAAGTAAAAAAGGACAAAGTGTATATTTGTGTTATGTGTTTGTGTTTGTGGTTCGGATTTTATATTATCTAGGCTTGGGTGGCTGAATCTTGGTTTGGTGGGTGGTTCGGTTTTAGGCATTGGATATGCCTCCTTTATAAGGGAGTATATATATATATATATACTAGCCGAGTACCCGCGTCTAGCGGCAGCGGTGTCTATTTTTCGACATTACTTTAGCGGCGAGTAATTTTTTTCGACAAATTTTATTTGTAGCGTTAGAGAATCCTTGGTTATGTTCGTCTATGTGGGTTATTACTTTTGTGTATTTGTGTGAGTGGGTTAGAGTTAATAGTCGTTGAGGCGTGTATTATGTGCGCTATATTTTATTTTATAGTAGGACTATTGTGGAGACATTCAAGCCAATTTTTGGAGACGCTAAGAAAAGCGACGACTAATACTTGGTACATCAAGTTATCCTTTGCACGGTGTCAATTGAGATGCCAGTGGTTGCCAGAAACCAGAAAATCATCTAGTTAGCACACAAGCGACAATTTTATTGAATGAAAGTTTCATCTCTCAATGTCAAATAAATGTAACCAAAACTCGATGACAAATAATTGATGATTCACTTTTTTTGTTGACCATTTTTTTTCTTTGATTGAAGCCTTAATAAAGTCTTGGATGATAATTAAAGTAAAATTAGTAGCTGGTTTGGGTTGTAGATTATGTCTATGCTAAGTAAATAGTTACCAAGTCTGTCTTTTATATTTTTTTGTCTCATTTTTTACGTAATTATATACGGGTTTTTCTAACTTAGCCTTGAAGACACAAGTTAAACACACCAACACTATCATTATTATATATTACCAATTTTTTTCTACTTTTTTAAATAACTAAAACTTTTTCAAATTATTTATTTGTACAAGCATTGACAATAACTTTTCATCTATACATGATCTTATCAAAATACATATAAATATATTATTTTTATAATAATGTATCTGACCAACTTTCATAGATGAGATCTTGGCAACAAATCCGACCCATGATATGCATTTTGGCCTTTTTTATTTTATTTTAATATATAGTATTTTATATTGTTATTAAAAATTAAAAATATATATATATATATATCAAAATTAAAACTAAAGAAATAATATTATATGTTAGGTTGGGTTGTTGATAAATGGTAAAAAAAATATAGATTAGTTGTATATATCGGTTATGCAGGTGAAGGAAAAAAATAATATTTTATTAAAAAATTGTGTTATGATAGATTGTTAGTAAAGATAATCTTGTGAACATATACAATTTTTCACTTTTTTCAAAGTAAAAGAAATTCGCAAGTAAAAGTCAATGTGGTTGATGAAGTATTTTTGTACCAAAATTTTTTCTTCTAAACAAAATAAATAATGTGATGTAAACGTCATATGTGTCGATTGTTTTACACAAATTTATCAAATAGTTTTTGCCCAATCACTTAATTTAAACAAATTGTTCTAAGTCTCATTTTGCAACATATATGCCGGAGTTCTTTTTGGTCCCGCACTTAATTTAAACAAATTGTTCTAAGTCTCCTTCCAACATCTTTTTTTCCTTTAATTTCAAGCCATCGACCCATCATCCATCACTGTTATGCCACATGATGATTTACTTTTATTTTTTTAAACCCAACTCCCAACACACTACCTTATTTTTCACTTTGAATCAATTGTTTCTTTCATTCGGTTCAAAGTAATACACCAACAATAATAAATAAAGCAACACATATACAGAAAAAAATATATCAAGATAACTTTTTTCAGAGAAACGATGTACTATTAAGTTAAGGAACAAAACAAAAAACTCTAAACATATGCAAAAGACATCAACAATTTATATTTTGTTTGTTATTTATTGAAATAAAAATAAAAATAAACTACATACAACTAACTGAAATATATTTTAAGTGCACAATATGTTTATTAACCATAGAGTATCCTAAAATAAAAAAAAAGGTAAGCTATCATAGATAGGTTCTCATGGATTATCTAGTTTGGTTACTAAACTAAAGAACAATATATGTAACTGTTAAAAACAAAAGCGTGTATATATGAACAGCCAAACAAAGCCCAATATGCATTTTATTAGGGTTTATAGGGTCTTCTCTCATTTTGTATATCCGCCATTGTAGACCACTAAAGCCATCAAAACACACTAAACACACGGATACACAAACTCGCGGACATATCTAAACACGCAAATAAACTCTAGACACACAAACACATAAGCGAAAAGTACAAAATCAAAAAGAAAAAGAAAAAAATCCAACCGTGAAATTTGGTGGTGGTGGTGGCGAGGCTAACGGTAGAGATTGGAGTATGGTTGTGGCGTCGTGTGGTTGAAATTTTGGTGGCATGGCGCGAAACCATCGACTCACCGTGCACGGAGCTCTTAACAATAACAAAACAACATAAGAAAAAAGACAAGAAAAATAAAAATGCTTTGCACACAACATATTAAAATACAAACAAATCACGACACCTCAGAACACTATAACCTCATCACTTGTTGAAACCCCAAGCTCAACACCCGTATGAGAACCATAACCATATCAACTGAAACACACCATCATTCTTTGGTTACACCGCATCAAACCAAAGCACATCCACAGCACCAAAATTAGGTGTAAATCTTCTATATTTTTTTTAAGGTATTGATCTATAAAAAAAACCTTCAAAACTTGATAAATATACATGGATCTATTAAAACATTCAAAAAAATACCCCAAACCTTTTTGGTAGCCGTCGGTCTTGGTGGTTCGTCTCGGTGGTCATGAATATATGGTGGTAAGGACTTCGGTGGAGGTGTAGGTTTCGATGGAGGGGTAGTTTGGCTGCTGTGGTCGTGGGGTTGGTGGTGACGTTCGGTGGTGGTGGTGTCGGGTGGTGGTGGTGTTTGTATTGTGGTGGAAGAGATGAGAGTGTTGTGTGTGTTTGTTAGTTGTAAATAGCATAGAACATTATGTTTAACTTGAATGTAAATTTGTGTTGCTACGTTTCATAAATTTACATTGAATGTACAATTGTGTTCTTAGTAAATAGTATATATACTGACCTAGTCATGATTGATTAGTTTCGGTTCCAATTGATTAGTTTCCTTTCTCGTCATTAGAGTTGACCGGAGGTTCAATATTATAGAGATTGACGAAATTGGTTTTCACTTTCAAAGAAAACCATTTTCCTTTATATTAGAAGATATATATATATATATATATATATATATATATATATATATATATATATACATATATATATATATATATATATATATATATATATATATATATATATATATATATATATATATATATATATATATATATATATATACTTTATTTTCGAACCATCATAACATGAGCTGCGAGAACCCATTTCCACCTTTGGATTAGCAGTCAATGGTTAATATAATAGAATGGCATATATGTAATTAAATGAAACATTTTTCTGGAAAATTTAATGAAAAGGGTAGAATTGGTATTTTATGATACACTATCTCATTAAAATAGAGCTAAAAAGCAGGATTTTTTAAACTTCCCGATATACTTGATTTTCAACTTGCGACCTATCTCATTAATTCGGTGGTTATTATATAGCCAAAAACACACATTAACTCACCTACAACACATTAAACACCCAAATCCTCTCCAAAAAAACACGATCATCAATTTTTTAAAGAAAAACCCGATCGGAAAAAGGTATGATCATCAATGTTATTTAATTGTATTGTAATTATTTATTTCTTTGTGTATCTTGGTGTTTTATGTTACGATTGAAGATGTAATTGCATATCTGTTTCTATGAATTTTTATGGTAATATGCTTTAAATACAATTTTTTTTTTGTTATTGTTGTGATCAGTAATGGTAATCATCATAAATCTATATATATATTTTTCAATTAAGCGTTATGCATAATTGTTTTACTTGATTGTTTGTTATAGTTTTGATCGTGTTTGACCCGTTTTTTTTTTTTTTTTTTTTTTTTTTTTTTTGGATGCGTGTTTCATAATGTATTATCATGGTTGTTTGAGATTTGTTTTCTTTTTTCTCTGTTTGATCGTGATTGATAATTGTTTGACTTTTTTTTTGTTCTCTGTTTCTATGTTTGATGTGCTAGATGTGTGGGTGAAAAACATGTTTGTGTGGGTGAAAACATGTATGTGTGGTTTAGTAAGTTCATAAGTAACATGGGTGTTTACATAAGTTTGGTTTAGTAAGTTCATGAGTTATCAGGGGTGTTTGCAAAAGTAGTGATGTGTGAGTTACATAAGTTTTATTGACATAAGTGTTTGCATTTGTAACATGGGTCATTTACAAAGGTTTTGTATCAGGGGTGTTTGCAAATGTAGACGATGTGTGAGTTACATAAGTGTTATTGACATAAGTGTTTGCATTTGTAACATGGGTGTTTACATAAGTTTGGTTTATTAAGATCATGAGTTATCAGGGGTGTTTGCAAATGTAGTGATGTGTGAGTTACATAAGTGTTTGCATTTGTAACATGGGTCATTTACAAAGGTTTTGTATCAGGGGTGTTTGCAAATGTAGACGATGTGTGAGTTACATAAGTGTTATTGACATAAGTGTGGTTTAGTAAGTTCATAAGTAACATGGGTGTTTACATAAGTTTGGTTTAGTAAGTTCGTGACTTATCAGGGGTGTTTACATAAATGTGATTTATCATGGGTGTTTGCATAAGTGTGGTTTATTAACATGGCTGATTTACATAAGAGTGAGTTACAAGTGAAACTCAATTTTTGAATAGTAGGTCAGAAGAAAATGGTGAATACAAAAAGAAGGGGAAAAGGCAAAGAGGCGGTTAATGTTGTAGAGGAGGAGATAAATGTTGAAGAAGAGGAGATCGATGACGACTTTGTTGATGAACAATGGAACAATTTAGGTAATTTTCTGACAGTGTTGACAGCATGGGTGTTTGGAATAAGACTGATTAACAATCTTTGAATGTATATCTTGCAAGTTTAAGAAGAAGTGGGCGGAATAAAGGAGCAGCAGACTTGATGTTACCAAGGTACATAAGTGTTATTTAATATCTTGATGGTGTGCTGATTGCAATATATTACTTTGTTTGGTTTAATGGTAACTAATTTGATATGTATTTTATGTGTTTTGTATGGCGTATGTGAAGATGGGCGGAAGATCGTCAAGCAGGAAAGGTTCGGCGACCTAAAGGAAGAAGGTTGAAAGTTCAAAACTGTTGAAATTGAGAATGTTCCCCAAGCGAGAAGAGGGCGAAGGGTGAAAGTTCAAAAGCGATGTCGGTCAAACATATCGGTTCAGACCGAACAAGTCCGAAAAACTTTTCAATGTGATCCAAAACCTATCGCCAAAGCGAAGGCATGTCGGAAGAATGGGGTTTGGGCGTTGTTGGAATTAAGTTAGATGGTATTCCCATAGGATTGGATTTTATGTTCTGACAATTTCAATCCGGATAGTATGGAAATTAAGATGGGTAAATTAAGATGTTATCGGAATAGAAGATTTACCCGTCTTAGTTTCCATACTATCGGTTGAGTGTCATCAATCAATCTGTAATACCATCTAACAAATTCAACAACTCAACCATTCTCGATTTTCTGCTGGCGATCGGAACTGAATCGCGTGGTTACCGGACTTGTTGAATCGCCTGGCGATATGCTGACGCTTATCGCTGCTATGCCGCCTCTGTTGGTCTCAGCGCAACTTTGGCAACTCGCTGAGGCTGTTGAGCTCACCACTGTTGACGATCTTCGCATCGTCGCATAAACACATAAAATCATATCAAGTGGTTACCGATGTCAAACAATATCTGCCAGCTATCTGTCGCCGCGCATCGACAAATAACGCTGTTATGATGTCTGCCGTCCTTGTTCAGTTCACTGGGCATGTGCGTTCGAGGTGTCGGTCTTCACTGCCTGTCGATGCTGAAGAATGCACGGTGTTCCAGTTCGTTCATCGACAGTTGTCGTCTCTCGTTATCTCTCCTACGTGCAACCGCTGGATGCTTTCATGTGTTCACCGTTCGGTCGTTTCAGGTGAGTTTCGCTGTGACGTCGCTGATGATGCCACGCTATGATGGCGCGCGCGTCACGTTTGCGCAGGACGATCGTGAACACTGCCAGGCACTATGGTTTGCCGTGTTGCCGAACACTGGGCGGCGCCGTGTGTGCTCGCGCATTGATGCGCGCCGATGCTGGCGCTGTGGATTGCCATGAATCGTGTGTGCTGGCGGCGCTGTGTTTTCCCGGACGCCGTGCGTGATGTGCGGGCAAACAGGCGAGCCCGTGTTGCTGGTGCGCGCTGCTGTGGTTGCTGTGTGTCTGCATTGTCTGCCGATGCAAAACTGTGATGACCCGTGTTACTGGCTGCTGTGTGTTTCACATCACATCGTTTTGCAAACACCCCGATAACTCATGAACTTACTAAACCAAACTTATGTAAACACCATGTGCTTATGAACTGCTAAACCGCACATACATGTTTTCACGGCGCACATGTTTTTCACCCCACATCAGCACATCAACTCGAAAGCGGAGAACAAAAGTCGAACAATTATCAATCACGCGTCAACGAGAGAAAACAAATCTCAAACAACCATGATAATACATTATGAAACTGCGTCAAAAAGGATCAAACAACGCATCAAAACTATAACAAACAATCAAGTAAAACAATTATGCATAACGTTTAATTGAAAAATATATATATATATATATATATATATATATATATATATATATATATATATTTATGATGATTACCATTACTAATCACAACAATAACCAAAAAAATTGTATTTAAAGCATATTACCATAAAATTCATAAAACAGACATCAATTACATCTTCATGTAACATAAAACACCAACATACACAAAGAAATAAATAATTAGAATACAATTAAATAACATTGATGATCATACCTTTCGATCGGGTTTTCTTTGAAAAATTGATGATCGGTGTTTTCTTTGGAAGGATTTGGGTGTTTAATGTGTTGTAGGTGAGTTAATGTGTGTTTTTGGCTATATAATAACCAGGAATTAATGAGATAGGCTGCAAGTTGAAAATCAAGTATGTCGGGAAGTTTAAAAAATCCGTTTTTAGCTCCATTTTAATGAGATAGTGTATCATAAAATACCAATTCTACCTTTTCATTAAATTTTACATGAAAAATGTTTCATTTAATTACCTATATGCCATTCTATTATATTAACCATTGATCAAGCTAATCGAAGGTGGAAAATGGGTTCTCATGAGTTCTGGTTAAGGATGGTTCAAAATAAAGCCTATATATATATATATATATATATATATATATATATATATATATATATATATATATATATATATATATATATATATATATATATATATATATATATATATAGTGAAACTTTATTTTGAACCATCCTTAACCATGAGCTGAAGAACTCTTCCACCCAATCAGAATTTAGGAAACTTATTTTCTTTTATTTTATTTTTCATAAATCGTGGGGGCCTTATAGTAATTTTAACATTCATTTGAATTATCCAGGATTTATTTTCAGTTTCAAATTATGCTACAAACATGGAAATAATTTTAACCGGTTTCAAATTATATTTTTTTTTCCAGATCCTGTGAAAGTACGTGTTGTCTTCTTCATTCTCATAAACCCTAATTCAATTTCAATACCTCCTTAAACAAAAAATAACCTATATACTCTTCCATCAATCATCATGGTTAATATTGTCGACCAAGAACATGTGGGTTCTAGCGATAATCAACACCACAACGAACGTGATATTGTGTTATTTGAGGATCCAATTGATATAGACGATGTAGACATTGATCAAGACGAAAACATTGGTATCTTTAATTCTTTTATAAGCAACATCTACGTTTACATATTATCAGATTCATTGTTTTGTACGTTATTTAATATCATGTAATTTGTTTTTTGTCCCGTTTTTTATTGTTGTTGTTGCATGTTGTTTTGTTTTGTTTTTTGTTTTTTGTTTTTTTTTTTTGTTTTTTTTTAATCAGATTCATTGCGTGGTAGGTTATTCATCCCATCGTACGTGGTTAAACATGCATGTTTTTGTTACATGTTATCAGATTCATTGCGTTTAAAGTGTTAGTTGTTAGGTTATTGATCTAAGCTATCCTGTTTAAACATTGATGTTTTTGTTTTTAGGTATTCATTTTTTATTTGGACAGTTATGTTTTCGTATATGTAAATTTGGTTCTTAAATTTGGACAGTTATGTTTTCGTATATGTAAATTTGGTTTTTTTTTAATACTATGTGCATGCATGGTAAACTGATATATTTGTTTGTTTTTTTGTAGATGCTAATGAGATCGATGTGTTCGACATTGACCCAGTGTATTCCATCACCCATGGGACCAAATATTATGTGTAAAGCGTTCACTGCTAATGAGAAGCCTAAACGGGGTCATATATTTGCTACTTTTGATGAAGCATTGAAAGCGTGACAGTGTACGCCGCTAAGGCTAGGTTTGGCATTAAATAAATCGAGAACAAAAAAAAAAACAAGCAGTGGTGTTGTAACACAGATACTTGGTATGCAATAGGCATGGTAAACCGAGGAAGCCTGTTGAAACCAATACTCTAATTGAAGTCCCTAATCCAGTTGTTCAAGAGGGTGGTGATGGAGATGGTAAAAAAAAGAAATCGGAGATCGAAAACTCAAGTAACTAATTGTAAAGCAAAGATGTGTTTAAAACACATTATAGGAACAAATTCATACCAGCTACTAACGTTTACCGAGAATCATAACCATAAATTAATTGACCAGTCTAATATGGATCTTAGCAAAGCTAGGCGACAGTTGGAATTTGGTGATCATATGTTCATTCACCGTGCTTCTTTGTCTAATATTGGTCCCACGAAGGCCCATAGGTGAGAGTAGTATATTGTTGGGTGGATTTGATTTAATCGTGGGATGCCCGTCGACCGAACAATTTTAGGCGTGGGATGAATTTGTTCATTAGAAAAGGGATGCTCAAATCTTGGTCGACAAAATGCTAAAAAGGCAGGAGCATGTCCACAGGTTTTCATTCTTTCATCATGCTTGTAAAAGATGACTTGTGTCATATGTTTTGGGCCGATGAGGGCGATGAAGTGCAATTACGTTGCTTTTGGTGGCGTTGTTTCTTTTGATGCTACGTTCGAAACTAATAAGTAAGTTCTAAACCATATTTTTTGTAGGGAAAAAAATCATATGTAAAACATATATGTTTTATCTTTGTAACTTTTCTTTCCGTCGTTATCTGGTATGACATGATTTTTGTACCCTTTACCGGTGTAGACCACCACCAAAAATGTGTTACGTTTGGTCGCTCTATTGTCCAACGAAAATATGATTCTTATTGTTGGATGCTCGAAGCATTTTGAAGGTTCACAAAAACAACCACCTTTGGCTCTTCTTGACCAAGATCTTTGCATGATAAAGTTGTTGTTAAGATGTTACAGACTCACATCATAGATTGTGCATGTGGCACATCACTCAGAAGCTTCCTGGCAAGGTATATTTATTCTGGTTAAATATTTTACATTAATGAAAATTTACTAAAACCAATTAAATACCATTTACAGGTGTTGGGTGACCTTGAAGACGACTCTGAATTCAGGAAAGAGTTTCACAAACTTGTATGGAATATGTACATTAGTCCGCAAGTTTTTGAAGAAAGATGGAATGATTTGATTGCGAAGTACAATCTTGGTCAGAACAATTGGCTAAATGACATGTATGCAATAAGGGACATATGTGTTCCAGGTTATTTTGACAAAATTCCAATGTGTGGTTTGATGAAGACGACTTCATGTTCCGAAAGTTCAAACGCCTTTTTTGAGGTTTATTCTAATCCAGGGAACTCGCTTGTTCATTTTATGTTGTGTTTTGAATCAACAATGGAAGCGAGGTACACTCAACGTGTGTTAGACAACACAACGGTTGAAAAGACTCTGTAATGTTGACACAATTAGCTATTGGCGTCATGCATGTGAGGTTTACCATACTGCTTTTTAGGGATGTGCAACATGAAATACGTAAAGCGTTGTATGCATGTGCACAAATTGGTGCCCATACGGAAGGGGATGTTGATTATTGTGTCATACGCCATAAGGACAAGAGAAACAATACGGTCGTGGATGCAACGGTAAGTATCTTTTTTTCAAATTATATAACTTAAATTTTTATTGTTCAATGTAACATGCATGCACATTCGTAACACATTACTTAAACATTTATGTTTCATATACGTAAACATCGATGATCCATTTTAACATGCACGCACATTACTTAAACATTTATGTTTCATATACTTAAACATTTATGTATTCAATTTAACATTGATGGTTCAGTTAAACATTTAGCTGATCATATTTATTGTTACAGGTTTCGGTTAATAAGTTGGATGGTACCGTAGAATGCTCGTGTGGTCATTTCAATCGACATGGAATTTTGTGCAGACATGTTTGATGTGTTTTTAACATTAATGGGGTAACCACAATTCCATCAAGATACATAGCAAATCGTTGGCGTCAAAATGTGCTACCCGCGCATTTACGTGAAAAGAGACATCGTTATGGACCGTGTATTGAAACCGAGATTATTGCATCTAAAATTCTTTCCACGGTTGAGGAATCTATAAATCTTATTAGAACCGACCCGACTTGCTATCGATTTGCTTTCAAAGTTCCAAGGGTTGAAGCTAGATATCGAGGCTAATGTACCCGCACCACCGCCATCAAAACAAAGATGCAATGTATGAAGATCTTTCGGGTGTTCTTGTTCCTCCCAAAGTCAATATCAAGAATCCAAAAAGTATAGTGTAAAGGGTTCGGCGAATTAAAGCTTCGTGAAAAGGAATAGCGCAAAGAAAGCAAGAACGAGCAGAAACGAGCCTTCAAACGACGTACATGTAGTGCGTGTGGTGAATTGGGTCATAATCGACGATCAAAAAAATGCAAGAAGTACCAGGCAACCGAAGTATCTTCTGCCGACGAGCAAGATGACCCGGATGGTGATTCTGATGAATTTAATGAAGACAACCAATCTCGAGAATCAGAAGATTCTTACCAATCACATGAATCTGAAGATTTCGGAGATACTGATGAAGAGGCGGACGACTAGTGCTTTTATAAGGGATTATTATTCCCTTTTTGTTTTTCAAATAAATTTACTATGCATAATTGTTTACTATCTTTTGTTGGTTCTTAGGTTTAGAGGTTTGATTTTTGGAACATTTATCTTTTAAGTTATTTTATTGTTTTGGACCATTTATTTTATTGAAGATTTCGAAGGTATTCTATTTGATTGAACAAGCACGTTTAATTTAATTTATTCACTCGAACAGTCATGTTTACGCATGAAAGTTTATTAGGTCAGTCAACATACAGTTATGGTTTTCAGGAACATACATGTTTAAACATGCATACATATTTTCTTTTATATAATAAATCAAGTTTGTTAACATACATGTCTAGTTTGTTAACATACATGTTTTTTTAACATACATGTTTTTTTAACATACATGTTTATTTAAATAAAACAATTGTGTTAACATACGTGTCCAGTTTGTTAACAAACATGTTTTTTAACATACATGTTTTTTTAATAAAACAATAGTGTTAACATACGTGTTTCAATTTTGTTAACAAACCAGTGTGTTAACATACATGTGTCAGGTTTTTAAACATACATGCTTTTTGGCATACATATATGTTTTCTTGCATACATACATGTTAATAAACAACAAACAGAATGCATCTTGAAGAAATACCCAAACAAACACAAAATTCCTAATTCAGATAAAAAGCTTCAAGTACCCATCAGCAAAACACAAAACAAACCATACGATCGTGTTCCGATCAGAAATCCATAAATTCAAGTACCCATCAACAAAACACAAAACAAACAAACCATACGATCATTGTCGATATGCTAAACAAGATAAAAAAGATGAAATACTAATGTTCAGATACGACTTCATTCATTTACGTTGACGTGGTACTTTCCTAGCTTTCATGTTAGCACTTGGGGCCTGCATATCCGCCAACTCTTTCTTGATTTTGTCCTTCTGGCGTTGCATTACGCTGGGAGTAGACGGCAGTACTTTCTTGAAGCTTGGACAATTGTGATGTCTGCTTTTTTCCCTCTTCTACAATCCCGCACTTCCAATAAATCATTTGCCCACCCATATAATGTTCCATGTGACGCATAGCAAATATACCACAGTTGTTAGGTCTGTTATCAGTCTCCCACTCAAACTCAGGCCTACGAACTTCAACTTTATAAATCGCTCCTGCATTCACATGTTTCATGCTCGCAAGTATTCGGCAAAGTTAAATGTTGCATTCATAGATCTTTTCAATAAATATACCATATAATCTATACTTACTATTATATTTCCTTTAAACAAGTACGTGCCGAGATTTCAAGAACTCTCGGTCCGATGCATTCTTGAATGAACAACTTTGGCGGTCCGTTTTTATTTCTCATCCGATTGTTGTCAAACACGTTCACTTCGGTACTTCAAATTAATGCACAACACGTACTTGTGGGAACCATTACTTATTGGTATGAAAGCTGCGGTTTTTAACATATACCATACAAAGCGGTCACCATCATTTTCTGGGATACATTCAAAACACCCTTGTTCATCAAAAAGAACCGAACATCCTAGATTCTACAATACTATAAACACGAATATATACTATCTACATCCTAGATTCTACAATAATACCCTTGTTACCGACTAAATCCCAACATAATACATACAACCTAGATAACGCCCAACACAACTTAGATTCTACAATACATACATAAAATATCAAACACATACCTAAAATATCAAACACATTAAATTGCGGTTTCAAAATCAACCATCATTTTACCAGAATACATACAAACACCTTTGTTCCTAAATAACGCCCAACACAACCTAGATTCTACAATAATACAAACACAGCATACATACTATAAAAACTAATTATAACTTACAATATCAACCATCATTTTACCAGAATACATACAAACACCTTTGTTCCTAAATAACGCCCAACACAACCTAGATTCTACAATAATACAAACACAGCATAAATACTATAAAAACTAATTATAACTTACAATGTCAACATCAGAAAGTAGTTTCTTTCCCCTACGTGCAGCCCACATCTCTGCATACATCAGAAACTGCTTCACACAAGCATCTGCCTCTGTGTCGCTTGTATTGAATTTCTTTTTATCCTGTGCACATTTGTTTATTAGCTTACCACTGTATATTTTATTATTCAAAGCAACTAAGTCTCATAGTATATAACTTACAGCAACAAAAGTCGGAAAGAAAAACCGGGAATATGAGCAACTGTCTTTATATATCTCTAGTGAATTCAGAAATGCAGACCATGCGTTGATAACCTCATCATCAATGTTTGCACCATCCACTAGAGTGTACATTTGTTGCATTGTTGCTTTTACCATTTCCGCCTCAAACATAACCTCATTGTAAGCAAAATTTTCAGTTAATATCACTCTTATATTATAAATCTAATTTATTTAAAACAAACTTGATTACCTTAGATCTCCGCCACTCTTCTTAATCAGATATATATCAATCTGTTTCTCTTCCGCTCTTAGCGCATTATCGATGCCAAGCACTCTCGGAAAGTACGGTGAAACCATAAGGTCTGATTTTGTAATCCTACGCTTCACGCGACCCTCCTCCGGTTTCAACACACTTATCGGGACTGCATTCATCGCTTCACTCCTGTCAACATGCTTGTTTACCCTTTTCGCTTGCATTTTCTTTCCGATTCCAGCTCCTCCAGATCCTCTAGCTTCTACATATACTTCATCTTCTTTTTGCTCCTTTCTTGACCCACTTCCTTCCATGTTATCCTGCGTTGCGAAAACCGGATCCTGTGTCAAGCCAATACTGAAACTCGTTCCATCGAAATTCCATGCATCTTCATTGCCATAAAATTCTGCGCATACCTTATCCGATGATCTAAAAACTTCCACTTGTGTTTCTGGACCCATCATGAATGCGGTGAATCAAAGGGATCTTGGTTCGTTTCAACTATGCATTCTTTAGACTTCAAACCATCGTCCATGATTTGTCAACACCATCGGTATTGCACCCTCCTCGCGGATTGTGTAATAAGCAACGCAGCGGTATTGTTGATTTAAATCAAATATCAACAAGCTACCGAGGAACATTGCAAGACCCGCATCCAAAGTTTTTCAAAACATGTACGCCACGCCTTATAGCCTCTATAACTTCGGCGATTCCATACGAATCCCTACATAAATGCATACAATATGTATAAATAACACATACGCACAACAAATAGTGCATAATTTGATTAACTATCATATATTACCTCCTCATCATCAGGCATTCGGTCCGCATCTTCTTCTACATATGCACCCGCTAGTTCACACATGCCCAGTCCTTCCCCATCATTTTCCGCTTTTTCCCTCACTTTCAACAATTCAAATGTCCAGAATTTTGTAGTCGGTCTAATGCGACGAACATTGAAGCCCTTACAAACTGTTCCATCCACGTACGCCATCTGTTTCATACATAATTCTCAATTAAAAAACACTTATGATACAAAAATAATAATTCATACTTTCAATTGTTCTAAACTGAAAAACAGTTCTGAACTTACAGTTAGAATCGAAATTGGTCCCAAAAAATAATTGTTCGAGTTATCTCGCTTCCACCCTTCCTTGCATGTTTGGAGACCTCTCCAAAAATACTCACACCAATTAATTTTGAACAACTCCGAATCACTTCTTAAATGGTCCTAGACACCTAAATCACAAACTCCTTTTCCCCTAACACCACCCATAACATTGGCAAATAGGACAATGAAATTTAGCTTAAAGTTCATGTCCGCATCTTTCACATACTAATTCTATCTTTAACATTCCTGTTGAAATTTCCTTTTTCCTTCAAATTGATCATTCGATTCGTAGCATCTCAACATCCCTTTCGACTTCAAAGACCATGATATCATAACCATCGTTCCTAATTCCCGCAACTCTCAATCAACTCCTTGTTATCGAATAGAAGATTTACCCATCTTAATTTCCATACTATCCGGATTGAAATTATCAGCAACATAAAATTCAATACTATTGGGAATACCATCTAACTTAAATTCCAACAACGCTCCAAACCCCATTCTCTCCAGACATGCCTTCTGTTTTGGCGATAGGTTTTGGATCACATTGAAATTTTTTTTCGGACTTGTTCGGGTCTGGAACTGATATGTTTGACTGACATCGCCTTTTGAACTTTCACCCTTCGTCCTCTTTTGTTTGGGAACATTCTCAATTTCAACAGCTTTTGAACTTTCAACCTTCTTCCTTTTAGGCTGCTGAACCCTTTCCTGTTTGACGATCTTCCGCCCATCTTCACATACGTCATACAAAACACATAAAATACATATCAAATTAGTTACCATTAAACCAAACAAAGTAATACATTGCACTGTACAGCCACGCGTATTAAATAATACTTATGTACCTTTGGTAACATCAGTGTCTGCCGTTCCTTTATTCCGTCCACTTCTTCTTAAACCTGCAACATATACATTCAAAGATTGTTAATCAGTCTTATTCCAAACACCCATGCTGTCAACACTGCCAGAAAATTACCTGAATTGTTCCATTGTTCATCAACAAAGTCGTCATCGATCTCCTCTTCTTCAACATTTATCTCCTCCTCTACAACATTAACCGCCTCTTTTCCTTTTCCCCTTCTTTTTGTATTCACCATTTTCTTCTGACCTACTATTCAAAAATTGAGTTTCACTTGTAACTCACTCTTATGTAAATCACCCATGTTAATAAACCACACTTATGCAAACACCCCTGATAAATCACATTTATGTAAACACCCCTGATAAGTCATGAACTTACTAAACCAAACTTATGTAAACACCCATGTTACTTATGAACTTACTAAACCACACTTATGTCAATAACACTTATGTAACTCACACATCGTCTACATTTGCAAACACCCCTGATACAAAACCTTTGTAAATGACCCATGTTACAAATGCAAACACTTATGTAACTCACACATCACTACATTTGCAAACACCCCTGATAACTCATGATCTTAATGAACCAAACTTATGTAAACACCCATGTTACAAATGCAAACACTTATGTCAATAATACTTATGTAACTCACACATCGTCTACATTTGCAAACACCCCTGATACAAAACCTTTGTAAATGACCCATGTTACAAATGCAAACACTTATGTCAATAACACTTATGTAACTCACACATCACTACTTTTGCAAACACCCCTGATAACTCATGAACTTACTAAACCAAACTTATGTAAACACCCATGTTACTTATGAACTTACTAAACCACACATACATGTTTTCACCCACACATACATGTTTTTCACCCACACATCTAGCACATCAAACATAGAAACAGAGAACAAAAAAAAAAGTCAAACAATTATCAATCACGCATCAAACAGAGAAAAAAAAAAAGAAAACAAATCTCAAACAACCATGATAATACATTATGAAACACGCATCAAAAAAAAAAAAAAAAAAAACGGATCAAACACGCATCAAAACTATAACAAACAATCAAGTAAAACAATTATGCATAACGTTTAATTGAAAAATATATATATATTTATGATGATTACCATTCTTGATCACAACAATAACCAAAAAAAATTGTATTTAAAACATATTACCATAAAAATTCATAGAAACAGACATGCAATTACATCTTCAATCGCAACATAAAACACCAAGATACACAAAGAAATAAATAATTACAATACAATTAAATAACATTGATGATCATACCTTTTTCCGATCGGGGTTTTCTTTGAAAAAATTGATGATCGGTGTTTTTCTTTGGAGAGGATTTGGGTGTTTAATGTGTTGTAGGTGAGTTAATGTGTGTTTTTTGGCTATATAATAACTACCGGAATTAATGAGATAGGCTGCAAGTTGAAAATCAAGTATATCGGGGAAGTTTAAAAAAAAATCCCGTTTTTTTAGCTCCATTTTAATGAGATAGTGTATCATAAAATACCAATTCTACCCTTTTCATTAAATTTTCCTGGAAAAATGTTTCATTTAATTACATATATGTCATTCTATTATATTAACCATTGATCAAGCTAATCGAAAGGTGGAAAATGGGTTCTCGCAGTTCTCGCGGTTAAGGATGGTTCTGAAAATAAAGCCCCTCTATATATATATAGGGTAAAGTTAAAAAAAAAGATAAATATTCGTAAAAAGAATAAAATATATATATTTTTTTTTAAATTCACCAAAAACTCTAAAAAATTCCCACAAGATCGGTATGTTGGTGCACAAAACTTTGTGAAAACATTTTTTATAATTTTGAGTTTTGATCGTTTTTAATGCACAAAAAGCAATTTTGATGCACACAATTTTTAACTTATTTTAGTTTGATCGCAATGTTATTTTGATGAAAAAGTCAAAAGAAGTTGGGTGTAAAAACCAATTTTGATGCACAAAAACGACTTAATTGCAGACGTATTTTTTCATAATTTTTTTCGGAAAAATATCCACTTTTAGAAAAAGTTTTCACAACTTTTCACGCACCATCATACCCGATCTTGTGGGATTTTTGGGAATTTTTCGAGAACTTTTTGATAATTTTTTAATCTTTTACGGATATTTGTCTTTTTATTTGATCGTTATCCTATATAGGACAAAAATCAAATAAAAGACAAATATCCGTAAAAAGATAAGATTTTTTTTCTAAAAGTTCTCGAAAAATTCTACAAGATCGGGTATGATGATGCATGAAAAAGTTGTTAAAAGCTTTTTTAAAGTATATATTTTTCCAAAAAACTTATGAAAAATACGCTATGCATTAAATTGTTTTTGTGCATTAAAATTGTTTTTGCACCCAACTTCTTTTCGACTTTTTCATCAAAATAACATTCACAGATCTAACTAAAACAAGTTGAAAATTTTGTGCATCAAAATTGTTTTTGTGCATTAAAAAGTATCAAAACTCAAAATTATAAAAAATATTTTCACAAAAGTTTCATGCATCAACAATACCTGATCTTGTGAAATTTTTTTGAAATTTTTGGAGAATTTTTAAAAATAAGTAAATCTTTTTTATTTTTTTTACCGATATTTGTCTTTTTATTTTAACTTACCAAACGTAGAGAAAATTCCTAGAAAAAACGCCAAGAAGTAAGCCTTTGTTGTAGCGACCAGATATGGCCATTTGAGAATGAACAAACGATAGTGACGACTTTTGCATAAATAAGTTGCACTTTTCTATACTAATTTATGCAAAATTAAGTTGACACTTTTCTCTCATCACGTTAGCATTTATTCCATTTACCTTTATATCCTTAGCAAGACTTAGGGGTTGTTTCTTTTTTTTTATAAATGAAGTGCTGAGGGGATATGGTGTCTGATTTGATATATCAATCTGTTAGTAAAGAAAAGTTTTATGTGAAAATGATGTTTCTTTTTCACACTGAATTAGCATCTTAAAAACATCAAATGACTATATTATCCTCATTTTCAATTACTTGCATTCCTATCAAACCATATCACAAGTAATTTTGATTGACAAAATTGAGAATAGATCTACTTTAACCAAATCTCATAACTATTTTTGTCTTCCAAGCAAAACAAATAACAAGATCCAACTGTCGTAGATCCAAGGGTATATAAAATCTGTTTTCAAAACAACTATGTAGCACAAGCTTCAACCCCTCAAAACAACTATAAAATCTGTTTTCAAATCTGTTTTCAAAACAAGATCCAACAATCAATCGCAAGAACTTTTATCAAAGAAAAAAATAAATAATACTCCGTAAGATATTCAGAAATAAATGAAGAAGGAGAGCAGTGGGGTGAGGTGCGACGTGGGTATATGTGAGCGGTGAGACGTGGGGGACGACCATCGGATCAGAGATGACGATTGGGTAGGGATGTCCACGGGTAACATCTGGATTTAGAGGTTGTGTGTAGGTTTGAAAACGAAAGGGTATGAGGAAAGGTGTAGATGAGAGAGAAATAGTGAAGGGTATATGTGTCACATGGGATTTCATATGAGTGTCTGGATTGGGAGGACGCTCTTTTTGCTTCCTTCCACTCACAGACCAATTAAAGCAATAAGTGAAAAAAGAAACACCACTATATATGTGGTCCCACTACCAACTGGCCCCATATAACCCAATAAGTAGAAAAGAAACGGCCCCTTAGTATCACGGTTTTATCCTATAAATAATACCCATATACATAATCAAGGAACACCACTACAAAACCACAAACTATTGTAAGTATGAGATTAGAGACCGAAACCAAGACGGTAGTCGTCGATCATGATCACCAGTGTCACGACGACGCTATGGCACTATCGCATCCAGCGAGTCCAAAGAACCATCATCATCGTCCTCCGTTACTTGAAAGTACTCCACAAACTCCTGAATTGGTGATCATCTTTTCTTTGGTGGCATTTTTGTGCTTGTTTTTGTATCATTCTTCTCCTTTTGCACCATTCCCGATCCACCATACGAAACAACACAATAGTTCAGTAAGTATTTCGTCTTCATTTAACTTACAGTTTTTAGAAAATTGTCATAAATGTCATTTATAAACATTTATTTTGATATAAATTAGAACTAAAAAGTGTGTACACTTATTATGAGGCGGAGATGATACAGGAATCATAGCTGGATCCAAACACTCTGCAAACTGTATACACAAGTCTCCAAAGCAACCACACAAGATGAGACTTATGATGAACCAGAGCATGTCAAGATGTTATGCAATGTAGTTTCTGTATAGCTTGTATATAGTCAACTAGTTAAGCATAGTATGTAGTAGTATATATAGTGTTAGACTTGTCTTAGTTCTGTAACAAATTCATAATGCTTTAATGCAATCCAATTCATTTTTCACACATAATATATTTTCTCTCATTTCTTTATATGGTATCAGAGACTCTACCACCACAAACTGTGGTAGATAACTGCTCCGATGAATGTAACACAATTTTCCGGCCACAATAACTGATTTCTCCACCATAAACCACCGCAACAAACTTTCCCGCCAAAATTTTTCAACCATAACCACCACAAATTACCAGAATTCATCACAATCATCATCTTTCAATCCATCAATCTGCATCATAATCATCACAAATCACTCAAACACATCACAAAATCATCATACACCATAATCAATCAACACATCTACTGTTCATCTTCTTCATCACAACTGCTAATCAATCATGCCTGAATCAACATCAAGTTCACTCAATCGAACAACACAATCACTTAATGATATCTCATCACCACTTCATCCATTGTACTTTCATCCCAATGATCATCCTGGCATGATACTCATATCAAGAAAACTCACAGGATCAGAAAACTATGGCACTTGGAAAAGATCCATGCTAATTGCTCTTAGTGCTAAGAATAAGGTGAAACTGATTAATGGTGAATATGAAGAACCTCCTACATCATCAGAACTGAGAGTACATTGGGAGAGGGCTAATGACATGTTAATATCATGGATTCTCAACACAATTTCTGAACAGATTGGTAATAATCTCACATTCATCAATTCTACATATGCTCTTTGGAATGAACTTCTTGATCACTACTCACAACTGGATGGACATAGGATCTATCAACTTGCCAATGAAATTGTTGATCTCAAACAGTTAAACAGTTCCATTGAAGTGTATTATCAGAAGCTTAAAGGTCTTTGGGATGAACTTGATGCAATTGAAGCACCTTATGCATGCACCTATAAGCGTACCTGTGAAAATGGGAAAGAAAATGGTGAAAGGGAGCAGAGGAAAAGGCTAATCCAGTTTCTCATGGGCTTGGATGACAGCTACACTAACATCAGAGGTCGAACTTGTTGATGCAACCAATGCCTCATGTTTCTAAAGCCTACAACATGCTCAGACAAGAAGAGAAACAAAGGGACACACCCAAAGCAACCATACCTATCCCTACTGCATTGAACACATACAGAACCTATTCTAACCAATCTACACAATCAAGAAACACCACATCACCAACTTCCAACCAAACTGACAGAAGAAACAATTTCAAGAAAGGGGTGTTTTGTGCTTACTGCAAGAAAGAGGGACACTCAAAGGAAGAATGTTTCAAGTTGCTTGGCTATCCTTCTGGTCATCCTCTACACAACAAGTATCTCACACCATCCCAAAGAGCATCACAAGGGGCTAGAAACACAAGGTCTGTTCACATGGTCTCACATGATCCACTACCACAAATGGAATGCCCACTAGATCAACCAGCACCCTCTACTTCCACCAACTCAGATGATCTTGTCAGTGCCAGAATGGATCAGCTGCAAAATCAGCTCAATCAAGTGTTACTCATGATGCAGAATAACATATCAAACACCTCTGATTGCTCTACAACACCACCTATGGCAGGTATACTCTCCTTCAAACACACTATTCATATTCCTTCCAAGCTCACTGGTGTGCATTCATTCAAAACTATTGCTAGTATTCATTCATTTATTGCTTCAAATGTCACCAAACACACACTCCATATCTGGATCATTGACAGTGGTGCCACAGATCACATCTGCATCTCCCTTGCACTTATGCACAACACTATCACTCTTACCACACCAATTATTGTCTCACTACCAAATGGTCACACCACTAAGGTATACATCACTGGATCTGTCAAACTCAGCCCATCCCTCACCATTCACAATGTACTCTACATCCCAACATTCACCTATAACCTTATATCCATCAGTCAGTTGCTCTACAAAACCTTATTTTCAGTCACTTTCACACATAACAAGTTTACCTTTCAGGACCATAATGGGAACACAACTCAAGGAACACTTCATGGTAGACTTTACCTTCTCAACTCTACTTCAGCTCCAACAACATCACATGCTGTTTTCTCAAACTCAAGCAAATCCCACTTATGGCATGCAAGACTAGGCCATACCCCACTTTCTACCATCAAGCAAATTTCAAATTTCTCTTTTCCTGTATCATGTAATTCAGAAACAAAATGTACCATTTGTCCCTTAGCTAAACAACACATTTTACCTTTTCTTGTTAGTAACTCACATGCAAAATCAAAGTTTGATCTTATTCACATGGATGTTTGGGGTCCTTACAGACATTGTACTATCAATAAATGTACATATTTTCTCACAATTGTTGATGATCACTCCAGAGCCACTTGGACTTATCTCTTACCAAATAAAAACCATGTTGTGTCTACCTTCAAAGTTTTTTATCAGTCCATATTAAATCAATTTCAAACATCTATCAAAGTCATCAGAAGTGACAATGGCACATAATTCCTCAACTCCTCATTTCTTGAATTCACTCAATCAAAAGGCATCACACATCAAACATCATGCCCATATACACCTCAACAGAATTCTAGAGTTGAAAGAAAACACAGACATTTACTAGAAATGGCAAGAGCTATCCACTTTCAAGCTAATTTTCCAAAACACATGTGGGGTTATAGTCTTTTAGCATCTACTTACATCATCAACAGGCTCCCAACTAAAGTACTCAATAACCAAAGTCCATATGAAATCCTCTACACCAAACCACCACCACTAGATCACCTGAGAATCATTGGATGTCTAGCTCATGCTTACCATTACAGCTCAGACAAATTCAATCCTAAATCCATCCCCATTGTTCTCATTGGATACCCTCAAAATCAAAAAGGTTACCTCCTCTATGATCTCAACACCCACAAAGTCATCACAAGTAGAAATGTCCTCTTTGATGAGACTAAATTCCCCTTCCACATCACACCAAAACCTACCAGTACCTCATCCATTCCACCTACAACAGACACATCATACACTCCTATAATACCATCACCATTCTTCACTTCAACACCTCCTATCTCAACCTTCTCACCTACCACTGCACCAGTACCAACAGGCTCTTCTACACCTCTTTCAACCATCTCAACACCATTACCAACCTCTATACCAGAACCCTTACATCAACAACAACCACCAACAACCACACCACCATCACCTACCTCAACTCACACTCCATCAACAATCACACCACCAGACTCTGAACCACCACCCATGGTCACACATCCAGTGCCACCACCTCCTCCATCTACCCAGTCCATTCCCATTAGAACTTCCACAAGACATAAACAAGTCCCTACTAAACTTCAAGATTACCATTGTCAACTTCCAAAATCCAACATTCATCACTTCACTACATCCAAATATCACTACTCTCATTATTTAAGCTACTCTAACCTCAAATCCCATTCTCTACACCTCATACTTTCCATTGACAAAACACCGAACCAACCACTTTTTACAAGCATCTAAACAACCAAAATGGGTTGAAGCAATGAATAAAGAAATACTAGCATTAGAAGAGAATGACACTGGGAACTCACACAACCGCCTCAAGGAAAATCAGCCATTGAAGTAAATGGGTATTCAAAATCAAACTCAAAGTCGATGGAACCATAGAGATATAAGGCCGACTTGTGGCAAAGGGTTATCACCGAAGGAAGGAGTTGACTACCATGAAACCTTTGCTCCAGCTTGCTAAAATGTCAACTGTCGAACACTTCTCCCATTGCGATCACCAACACGGATCATTGAACAACTAGATGTCAACAATGCATTTCTACATGGTGATCTACATGAAGAAGTATACATGCATGTTCCACAAGGCTACAATCAGACACTCCCACCTAACACGGTCTACAAACTCAAGAAGTCTCTCTATGGTTTGAAACAGGCTAACAGGCAATGGTTTGAGAAGCTCACAACCTTTCTCATTTCTCTTGGTTTCACTCAGAGCTATGTGGATACTTCCTTGTTCACTCTTAAAAAGGATGGTCATTTCACATCTCTTTAGTCTATGTAGATGATATTCTCATAGCTGGCAACAGTTCTCACATCATTCAAACAGTCAAACAGAAACTCAATGACAAATTCAGCATCAAAGATTTGGGCCCACTACACTATTACTTAGGCATTGAGTTCTTAAGAAATGACAAGGGATTAGCCATGACTCAAAGGAAGTATGCTCTTGAACTCATCACTCATGCTGGCTTATTGGACACAAAACCTTCTGCAACACCCTTAGATCCAAACAAAAGATTAACAAAGGATGCTGGTGATATCTTACCTGATCCATCTCTTTACAGAACCTTAGTTGGTAAACTACTCTACTTAACCATTACCAGACCTGATCTTGCTTTCTCTGCACAAGCTCTTAGTCAATTTCTACAGGAACCTAGAACCACTCACATGAAAGCATTAATTAAGGTTCTCAGATATGTTAAGTTATCTCTTGCTCAAGGTCTCTACTTTCCACCACAACACCTTGTCCCTTTAGCTTATTGTGATGATGATTGGGTGCCTTGCCCTTTCACAAAGATCACCACCGGAAATGGCATTTTTCTGGTTCCAGTCTTATTTCATGGATGTCCAAGAAACAAACTGTGGTCTCAAGGTCTTCTACAGAAGCAGAGTACAGGGCACTAGCAGATACTACTTGTGAAATTACTTGGTTATCATGTCTACTCAAGGAATTTCAAATCTCAAGTCCAACTCCAGTTCCTATCATGTGTGATAATGCTTCAGCCATAGCTTTAGCTTCTAATCCAGTTCATCATGCTAGGACTAAACATATTGAGCTTGATTGTCATTTTGTTCGAGACAAGATAAAGGCTGGCCAAATCTCTCCTAAATTCATCTCTACCAAACACCAAGTTGCTGACATACTCACAAAAGGTCTCAGCAGACCTCTACACTATAATTGCCTATCCAAGTTAGGCATGTGTAATCCTTACACACTGCCAACTTGCGAGGGGGATGATGATACAGGAATCATAGCTGGATCCAAACACTCTGCAAACTGTATACACAAGTCTCCAAAGCAACCACACAAGATGAGACTTATGATGAACCAGAGCATGTCAAGATGTTATGCAATGTAGTTTCTGTATAGCTTGTATATAGTTAACTAGTTAAGCATAGTATGTAGTAGTATATATGTTAGACTTGTCTTAGTTCTGTAACAAATTCATAATGCTTTAATGCAATCCAATTCATTTTTCACACACAATATATTTTCTCTCATTTCTTTATATAATACAAAGATAACACCTGCACTAGCTAGTAGTCCAATAGTCGTGGACATGTTAGCATATATAAACGCGGATGTACATAGGTTCAAAACAGGCTAGTGTCCTTTAATCATGGCATTACACGATTGATACTAGTGAGGACCGTAATATAAGTCAACAGTTCCTGAACTTTTGAAAATTTTTAAGGCCATGGAAGAAATTAAATAACAAGGTCTTTCGAAAATGAATGTTATACATAAAGTGTCACAATTTATAAGATATAATGTAATTAGTTATCTAATCGTTCAGCATATTACTCATTTAAGATATTTTCTCATCTAAATAATTTTTTCTTCGTGAAAAATATGTGTACACATGCATATAATTGTCAACGGGACTTTGAGGCCCCTGAGCGGTCGTCCACCTTGCACACCCTCAAAGACGGCCCGATAAGTCAATAAGAGCCACCGACACTGTTTTACAGAAGATGACCGGTAGTAGAAGTTTACGGTTGGAAATATATAGAAATGTAATTAACACACAAATATTTTCATTTGAGTGTGCATTTAACAAATTTAGATAAATATTTCCATTCAAGTGCGCTTACGCGACAAATAAATATGGAACATCACAAAATCACATTAGTAATGCACATATTACAACCACATATTGGTGTGCACATAATTTATTGTGGTGTGCGTATCACCTCCTATTACGAATACTGTTTTTTGTTACGGATAGAACTACATATACTATATTAACAAATCATTTAATTCAATATATCAGGATGCAGATATAATGTGGTTTAGGGATCCATTTCCACATTTTCATGAGGATGGTGATTTCCAAATTGCCTGTGATTAGTTTGATGGAAACCCTATTGACCTAAATAACTCACCAAATGGAGGCTTTATCTATGTGAAGTCAAACAACAAGACAATCCAATTTTACAAATATTGGTGCGATTCGAAGTTAACTTATCCTGGTTTGAATGAACAAGACGTGTTCAATAAGATCAAATACGGTCCTTTCATACGTGACAATGGGCTACAAATGCGGTTCCTCGATACGGTATTTTTTGGAGGATTTTGTCAGCCAAGTAAGGATTTTGACAAAGTGTGCACTATGCATGCAAATTGCTGCGTTGGGTTAGAAAACAAGGTGCAAGATCTCGGACTCTTGCTCAAAGATTGGCGAAAATACACTAATTCAATTGCTAATCGGACTTCACTCCCTGGTTCTGTTTCTTGGACAGTTCCTCAATCGTGCAGGTACTTTTTATATATTTTTCGGCTAGTTATATCGTTATTTGATTGATTAATTAGTACTTTAGTAAATCTAGAATCAAAGAGATCAACCTTGGTGCATGCAATGCGCGCAACTGCATCTTTTACATGCTAAGCATATATGGTTTTTTTTGTTCAGGGGATCTATGCAAAGGCCTCGTGCTCCCAAGAAGAAAAATGATCACGATGGTAAGAGTTGACGGCTAATGGTTATGGCTTGTTTGACATAACATTCCAATATTTGTAAAGAATCCAAAATACATTAATTGTTTCATAATACTAGCCGGCCAATATATAACTTATCTTTTTGTCAACCCGTGCATGTATTATAACACGGTTTTCATAAACGATTTGCATAATAAAATGATTTTTGTAAATGTACATATATTGATATTGCCATATATCATGTGCTGTGATCTTAAGGTTATAAAATAGAAACAAGAAACTAGTAGCAGGATAAATCATTTCTCCGATTAAGCATTGCTAGATATCGATTTTTTTTTTTAGTAATAGGCTTAGAGTGACACATACACTTAAAAACTTCTACTAGTAGTCTATAAATGTTATATTGAAAATGTATATAAGATCATAAACCAACAAGCAAATAGGCTAAAGTTTGCATGGGAATTTGATGAATATCACCTAACCTAGAACATGCGTGATATATGTAGTGATGTTGAACTACATTATAAGCAATTAAAGTGCCATTTTATTTGTCAACAAATAATAAAGACGTAGTTATGTGAATTATAATGAACATAACGCCTACAAAACACAGAGTTATTGTACTTTGTCAATGATAAAACAAATGGTCTTTAAGAGAAGGGAATTGATTTGCATTCACATTTTTTATTGAGACACTCTACCTCTATACATTACATAGTTGTATAATGTTTATCGTGTAGTCTAACTGCTTGTACATTTAAGTGTTTTTATCAAATATAAAATGTGCAAATCACCTACCTTAAGATAAGGGTGATATGAGAACGAGGAAGAATAAAAAATGTGCTCCATAGTCATACACAATGAACAAACATATATTTCTATGTAGCAAGTTGGTGATAACTTTAAATAGAACAATTATTTTTATACTTTTGTTTCATAGATAAGATAACACTTCGCTATCATTTACGTTAGCATTTAGTTGACCATTTACTTTATATTCGTTAACAAGAATTAGTATTGGTTTCATCCAATAGAATATACTTATATACTAGCTGGTTTGCAGCCCACATACACAACAAAGAAACACCATATTCCAGACCACCAATCACCTTATGGGTTTAGAGACTGGAGCCAAGATCACGGTCATAGCTTATCAGCGTCGCAACTCTCTAGCACCATCATCGCCAACGGAGACCAATTACAACCACCATAACTCGAAATACCTCCTACAAACTCCTAAATTTGTGATCGTTTTTCTTTCGTGTTTTCGTGCTTGGTTTTGTATACGCAGTTCTATTATAATCCGTTTGCCATGAATCACCATAATAGTTCGGTATGTATTTCACGTTCATATGCAGTTTTAAATATACGTTAATTAGCTCGGTCTTGTGATAAGTTTAATAGAGTATGAACTACTTACTATGTTTCTCTTATCTTTGTGACGAATTTAAGTTAAGATCAATGGACATGAACTACTTTTTGCATATTGGATCTTTATATTCCAACCAAAAGAATCAATGTTATGTGTACTATTTCATAAGCTTATATTATGAGGTGTTTGCTTATTTGTGTTTCGGCTTATATTTCATAAGCCCAAATTTTTTGGTTTATTTTGAGACATGCGGTCTTATATTAACTTATTATGATATGATAAACTTGTATAAACTCATGTCTCATAAATAAGCCGAAAAATTAAGGCTTATGAAATATAAGCCAAAATCAAATAAGCTTTAATTATAAGCCCACATATAAGCTTAAACAAGTTCAAACATATATTTTGATTTCATTTCATAACTTCAAATATTTTTCATAAGTTCAAACATTACTAGCTGTACATTTTAGATTGGTGGGACAATGCCAGAATGGTCATAAATGGTTTTCTTAATTTGTACAAGAATTACTCTCCTCATAGAAAATGGTTTTGGGCTTTTGGTACGTTTTTTGAACGGTACCAAATAATAACGTCTCAAAAAATAAAATGTGTCTTATTAACCAATGAAGATGCTTATATGCTTATTGACATTTAAATTTGTTATTTACATGGATGGTCACGTTTTTCAAACTGTATCATGTCTAGTTATAAGACTTTAGAGTAAATTACATGGATGGTCCCCTGGTATGTCAAAAGTAACAACTTTCGTCTCGAAAGTTTGAAGTTGCACCGTAGTCCCTAAGTTGGTAAACAAATAACACCACCGATCCTTTGGTTTAACGGGCGCAAGTAGTTAGTTATAATTTACACGTTAGCCCTTTGGTTAAACATCGTTGCATCGCCTATCCTTACCCACCGCCTTTTTTTTACTTAAATCACGATAGATAAATCTATCTTTCACTCTCAAGATGGTTCCATCTATCCATCTCTCCGCCAAACCGACACCCACCTCTCGCCACACCACTCATCCCACCGGCCACCCTTGCCGTCTCACAGCCACCACTCCATCATTTCTTTTGATGCAAGAAACAAAGAATTAAAGGTTGAATCAGGTCTAGATGTGATGGCAGGTAACGGGTAAGATTTGATTAGGGTTGCGTGAAGTTTGTGATTGGGGTTTGTTGTTGTTTGAGTTCACCACCACAACCACCACCATCACAGCCGCTAGTCCATCACTCCACCTCTCTATCTCTGCTCCTTTCTTGGTATGTGAAACGTTAAATCGCCCCTTGTTACTTCTTGTTATCTAAATCGATTATAAAGGATTTATTATGTTTTCGTGGAATTAAAACAAGTTTAAGAAAACATGTTTGTAAAGTAGAATCGTGTGGTGAGATCAATAAAGTGGTGTTTGTTTAGTTTATATTTGGTTTGATTCGCAAACGACCCATCGAGTGTTTGTCTTTGTTGGTCACGAATCGGGTATGGTAACTCAGATATCTTTGAATTGGAGACCCCTTGTTGTCTCGACCCTTGGTGTCTCGGTTTGGTCTTGGTATGGATTTGGATTAGTTGTTTGACAATTGCGGTTGTCTTGGTTCGGCCTTAGACGAGGAGTGTTTGTTTTAGACTACTTTAAACATTTATGGTTGTTTGCTCTCGATGTAAACACACCACGGTGGTGTATGGCACGAGTTGACAACATAGCCACACAAGGTGTGTTGGTTTTGATTTGGTTCACACACCCAGGTGTGTTATCATTGTTGGTTATTGGTTTCTAGCCGATTGATTTGGCTTCTTTGTTTTGCTGGCCTGTTTCGACCCACATAGGGTGTTTGTTTGTGTCTTGGCTCGGTACAGCCACCAAGGATAAAAACGTATGAAAACGTAAGAAAAACGGATAAAAATGTATGAAAACGGACAAAAACGTAAAAAAAACGGACGAAATCGGATAAAATTGTAAGAAAACGTACCTAAAGTAGAAAAACTTTATATTATAAACATTCGTTATTATAGAGGATAGATGATGAACGGGCTTTAACCCAAAGGGCTAAAGTGTAAATTATAACGAACTCACTTAACACTAGTTAAGTGATGGACCGTGGTGTTATTTGTTTACCGATTTAGGGACTACCAAAGGCAACTTCAAACTTGAGGACGAAAGTTGTTACTTTTGTCATACCACAAGGACCATCCATGTAATTTACTCAAGACTTTATTATATAAAATTGATTGCGCATGGGTATAATAATAATACAGCTGAATATACAATTGTAAGGATAACTTATAGTCTACTCAAATTTCGCGAAACGAAGAAAACCCAATTGAATTTCCATAAGTAACAAGTTTTTTATATACCATGTTTTTCTCGACTAACCCAATGACAAACATGTGTCAAGTGTTATGCAATAAATAATAGTATCGGTAATAGCAATGGCTGAGGTTATCAAAATTGAGCGATGATAGTTTTCACAAAATAAATTCATTTCTCATAATGTTCTAACAACGTCTTATTGACCATTAGCATTTGACTTGCACCATATACCTCATGTAGTGGGTTTTTTTTTGTTGTATTGTTGGTGAATTGTGTGTTTAGTCTCCTGTGTTTTTGTCAAAGGTCTCTTGTATTTTCTTTGTTGGGCTATGAAATAATATTCTGCTTTTCAAAAAAAAAAAACATCTTATTCAATTTACATCTTTTATATAATAAAACAAAATTCCAAATGAGGACCTTTTCATTTCAAAAAATTCAACCTTCCTTATTAAATAATATTTTTTTAATTATTGTTTATTTATTTTAAAAGGTGCCAGGATCAACAATTTACAAAAAAATATATAAAAATAAAATAAATTAGAAATCGAATCTTAAAAATACACAAAATGTGAACATCGCGCGTGCGCGGGTCTTATAACTAGTAGATCATACATAGTTTCGTACATGTATGTTGCTTTGTGTAAAAGAACAAGCCTTTGCCTTAATATGTTACGGTATATTTGATAAATAAAATTTATGATTGTCGTTCAAATGTGCAAAGTACCTTCTTAGGAAGATTATGCTTAAGTCGTGCAGGAGCAAGTCGTATATGGAAGTTTCCATACTTGCTGCATTTGCTTAATTCAAATCTCATTTATATATGAAAAATAAATGAGAGACCTAAAAATCGTCATTAAAACTTGTGACTATGTGTTTAAGATGTGTTGACTTAGCTCGTTATATTGTGAAGCAGCGGATCATATTGTTACTAACGATCAACTATTGACATGCAACTTTAGTTATAAAACTAAGCCTAAAATTAAGTCTCCCATAACTATTAGAGTACTCGGTATGGGATACCGATAACATGCCATTCGTCCCAATTATGAACCAATAAGACGTTATTACCATACCGTCTTGCTGTGCCATGCATAATGCTAAATTTCAAGCCATTTGAATGACTCAAGCCATTGGTGATGTTGTGTGTGTATTGTGGTGAATGATTATTTTTAGTGGGATTTACATGACCCAATAACGTATTAGTGGTGTGTTATGAGGTGGGTGTTTAATTATTGGTATGTTATTGGGAAGTGATTGCTGGTACCGAGACGCCATACCAATAACGTGTTATCCGCTCTTCCCTCACCATGTGCTCTTATTATATATGATGCTTAAACCTGGCCAGCTAATATTGACCTCACATAGAATGACAATTTCATATTGATTTCTCTCTAATATTTTTTCCGTAGAAAAAGGGTATAAAATTAAAGATACATTTTAGGACCACTTTGATATTTGAAATCAATCTCTAATACGGAGTACATGTTTTTCATTTCCTTTATTTTGATAAATACTATACTATGTGTTTGTTTAAATTCAGTTTTTGATATTCTTTTATTAGGAGAACAAGATCGATGAACTAAAAAGCATACTAAAAAAGGCCGCGACAAGTGACAATACGATTATAATGACTACTCTAAACGATGCTTGGGCGGAACCAAACTCGATGTTTGATTTGTTTCTTGAGAGCTTTCAAACAGGGAATCAAACACAAAGGTTTCTAAATCACTTAGTTGTTGTAGCTTTGGATCAAAAGGCATACACTCGTTGCTTGAAGTTACATAATCATTGTTATTACCTTAGTACAGATGGTGTGGACTTTTCCGAAGAGGCGGATTTTATGGCAGCCGATTATTTGAAAATGATGTGGAGAAGAATCGATTTTCTCCGTAATGTACTTGACCTAGGGTCCAATTTCGTCTTCACGGTATTAAGTTTTCTTTCATTCGAGTATGCGATTAGAGAAAGAAGTAAAAAATATTAATTAATCATTTTATTTAATTAGGATGCAGATATAATGTGGTTTAGGGATCCATTTCCACACTTCCATAAAGATGGTGATTTCCAAATTGCTTGTGACTACTTTAGAGGCAACCCGATCGACCTAAACAATCTACCAAATGGAGGTTTTACTTATGTAAAGTCAAGCAACAAGACAATCCAATTCTACAAATACTGGTATGATTCAAGGTTAACTTATCCTGGTTTACATGACCAAGATGTGTTCAATAAGATCAAGTTCGACCCCTTCATCCGTGACAACGGGCTACAAATAAGGTTCCTTGATACGGCTTTCTTTGGTGGATTTTGCGAGCCAAGTAGGGATTTCGACAAAGTGTGCAGTATGCATGCAAATTGTTGTGTTGGGTTGGAGAACAAGGTTCATGATATCGGAATAATGCTCCAAGATTGGCGAAAATATATGCACTCGTTTCTGAATCATACCGCATTCCTCGAAACTGTTTCTTGGACAGTTCCTCAATCCTGCAGGTATTCTACATCTTTTGGCCTGTTTTACCGTTAGCATTATGAACCTTCCCTTAATAACAATTAGTATCAAACAAGTTACTTTTCATTTCATTTTTGCAATCTTTCACATCTAACTTTGCATAATTATTATTTTGCGTTTAAATCTATAAACGAAATTTTGCACATGATACTATTAAGTTCTATTGCAACGCAAAGGCGGTAAAAACTTGTTACATCAAAATATTACAGTAATATTTAACACCTTGAGAACCACTGTTCATTTACGCTCAGTTCTTGAGTTTTGAGTTGAGTAATCATGTTCGGAGGAAAAGAAAATAACTTACTTAAATTACATATATGCCCTTTAGTTGTTAATGTAAAATCTTTTAAAAAAGATATATTAGTCTTTACACAACATAACTTTCCCATTCCTTTCCCTTTCCTCCCATTTTTGGCAGAAAATTTTATAAACAAAAGTTCCTCCCCTTTTCCTTTCTGTTTCCCTTTCCTTTCTTTAAAAAAACTCAAAAATACAAATTTTTTTTAATTTCCTTTTCTTTCCTATCAAAGTGTAATTCGAGAACTAAGTGCTAAAGTAGCTTTTCAAGCAATTACAAAAAGGCCATTTAACTTTAGTAAAATGGTGAATGTATAAAAGCTTTAAAACTTATAGATTTTTATATTTAACACAACAAGAAATTTGCCTTTAAATCCAAAGCTTATATTTTAATTCATTTCAAATCATTTTAATTATTAATTATTACTACTTTTTTTTCTATTGAAAAGCACCTTATTATACTATTATCTTTAATGTTTTTATAGAAAACATTTGAAATAAAAATGAAACTATATATATTTTGGAAACCAAACTTAAATGTATTTACATTATTAGTAACGTCAAAAGCATTCACATAATTGTCTTTAAATATTTACTAGGCGACTATCCGTGCATACCAACGAAAATTTTTAGTGGCAGACAATTAATGATATGCTAATTTTAACGGCGAATATTTTTTTGCGACAAAATGTATTTTGCGTAGTCACTTTTAGTAGTATTTTTTATGTACGACTCGTGTTAAATCATGGACTCATGGGTAAAAAGAATGAGGCAGTTACATATATACTTACTAAACTTGCATATATAAGTAAAACATGCTTAACTTGCATTGTAACTCATACATTAAAAACTTGTATTATAAAAAAGTATGCAAATATTTAAATTTTAGCGAGTTTATATGCAAGTCTCAATTCATACATTTTACAAACTTATTTTGTGGGGCTCAATGAATATAATCAAATTTCAAATTTGAAAATAAATTTTCTATATATTTGAGTTGTCATTTCCAAGTTATTGATGATTCTAGTTTGATTTTTTGCAATAGTCCAAGTTGCAATTTGTCTGCTCCACTTTTTACAATTTTTACTATTGTTCAGTCATTTCATTAATATATGACAACGGTTGTGTGTGATATACCAAAAATCAAAACATTCAGAAGAGGATGAAGGTAAATAACTTCTAACAATATTTAATTACACCACCGATCTACATATAATAAAATCCATGAAAACATGATATCGAATGCTCATATGTAATAAACTACAGTCTACAAAGCATGTCATATACTCTTCAAGTTTTATAGCTTTTTGAAAGTTAAACGTTTCAACTTTCAATACATTTTTTATTTTCAAAAACTCAAAAAAAAGTTCAACGTGTAATATTCTTTAGTTTCAAAAGCTCAAAAGTTTAACCTTTTCAAAGTGAAACCATTCAAAAGAAATCAAATTTCTATAATTTCAAACGTTTAAGAGTTACCAAATTTGAAATTTCAAATTATTTAGAATTTTCAAAACCTTTTGACATTAGAATTTTAAATTTTCAATCTTATGGTTTTGAATTTTTCATTCCTTACATAATACTCCCTCCGTCCCATATTAAATGTCCACTTTGACTTTTCAAAGTCATTCTTTATTAACTTTGACTTTAAATATTTTTGTTTGTGTTATACAATACTTGATGCAAAATATATGGATGGATTGTGTTTTAAACATATTTTTCATTGGTATAATTTTCATCAAATATTATACAACACAAACTAAAATATTTAAAGTCAAAGTTGAAAAAGAAATACCTCAAAAGTCAAAACAGGACATTTAATGTGGGACGGAGGTAGTAAAATTTTGAAAGTAAAATCAGTTAACTTGTGATTTCTAAGTTTTAAGCCTATAAAAAAAATTATACTTTGATGTTTTATTAAACTTTAAAAACCTGCCATAATTGTTAATTTTAATTTCAAAGTCCCATATATTAGATTGTTTACCAACAAAATTTCGCTAACTTAATCAACATTATAATTTCGGTAAATTAAGTTTTAAGAGCACCTATATTTCACAAAAATACGCCATTGCAAATCACTAACAAAACACATGTATAAATTACCAGAAAGCATAGAATAGTTCTGGACAGAAAGCCAAATATCTAAATGTCGGTAGCAGATTTCAGCGACGTCCTCGACAAATCTGAGAAAAAAATTAGTATAAGAGGATAAAAAAAAATACATAGATCTATAAACAAAAATATATCAATCAATAAAAAAAAAAAACTTTAGAAAATGAAAAATTCATAAATCTATAAAAAGAAATATATCAATCCATAAAATAAATAGATCTATATACAATATGAACAAAAGCTTTGAAAAAAAAAAAAAAAAAAAAAAAACCGCTCAACACAACACAAGCGACAATGACGGCAACAACATTTTTCAGTGAGTCGGCGACGGCGAGAACGACAAGTGGCGGCTGTAACAAAAAAAACACCCAAAATTTATAGAAACTCAGAAGTTGCAGAATATTTTGTCAACAACGGCAAGTGACGGATAAAAAAGATTAAGAAAAATGTTATACCTTTTAAAACTAGAAAAACTTTCAAAACTTTAGACCATATAAAATATAAAGATAGATCTATAAAATAAATCTTTAGATTTATATGAAAAAAAAATAAAAAATAAAAAAAGAAAGACTTTCATAAAGATTTTGTTGTTGGGGTTTTCGAACTTTGGTAGTGGGTATCGGTGCTCAGTGGAGGTAGTGGTAGATGAGAAAGAGATCAGGGTGGGTGGGAGTGTTTTGGAGTGGCAGAGCTTTTGTGTATGTAATGGAGATGCATAATGTGGAAACTAGAAGGGGGTTGAATAGTTTTACCAATTAAAACTTCATTTTAAAATATTTAGATCAACTTATGTTAATCTATTTAGTTGTTTATGTTGGACGTTGATAGATAGATATAAACGTGTAATGAAAGATAAAGAGTAAGAGACACATAACCACGACACAAGTATTTATAGTGGTTCGGCTACAAGGACACCTTCCTTGCCCTACTCCACTCCCGAGTCACCTACTCGAGAGTTCGTAATCACTACACGACACCAACTCCTTATGGCGGAGAAGCCTTCACAACGTCGCCTACTCTTTTTCCGGTACTAGGCTAACCACCGGGTTCTTTCACACCAAGGTGAACCACACCTACCACAACGTCGCCTACCCTTTATCCGGTACTAGGCTAAGTACCGAGTTCCATTATAATGGAGGAACTATTACCCAACACAACACAACATCTAATCCCAAAGGAGACCCACTCCTTATTACAACACCATCAAGGATATCACCATCCTTGGAAACAAACTAATACTATATGAATAACGATGCACCTCATCGACTATACGACCTTGGCATTCTTTACTAATGCCACTTGATTTGATTCTTAGGCATTCTTCATCAATGTCTTTGACACAACGCTTGACACATTTCACTAATGTCTTCGTCTTGACACCTTTAGCATTCTTCACTAATGCTATTGACACGGACGTTAAACACCTTTTCACTAATGCTTTCGTCTTGACTCTTTCGGCATCTTTCACTAATGCCTTCGACACAACACTTCTATGGTGGAAGAAAGAACTATCAACAAGAGAACCTCAGTAGTCTTGATGATGACGAAGCATGACAACTCATGAACTTGAGCTTGCTCGACTTCAAGAAGTGGTGATCTCGCCTTTAAGAGGAACCTAGAGAATCACACAAAAACAAAAGACAAACTACATAGCAAGATCCCTTAGGATCAGTGGTTAGAGAGTTACAATACTTGGGGTAAGTATGTGTGAGAGTGGCAAACCAAAAGGAAGAAATTGTTCACTATTTAGAGAGGAGAAAGCTTATTGTTCCCCGGATCCGTGGGACGCTCCTCTTTGCCCATGAGTATTTTGGTTATGGGTCATGGGTTATGGGTTAATCCATGGGTATCTCTTTAGATACAATGTATCTAATGAGTGCAATGTACCTAGTCAAGTGGAGTTGGATCAAAACCATGGGTTATGGGTCAATACCATGGGTTGTAGTTTTTACCCATTTATAGTACATACTAGTTATGTATATATTTAACCAATATGTAAACACTAGTTGTTGTACATATGTATTACTAAATCATAAAATCACTTATACTTGTTTTAGTGTTAGAAAGCTATTGGTTCAAACTATTTACGTATTTTATTTGTTTCGTTAAAATGATTTTACGTTTGTCATCAACAAAACATTAGAAGATCGTAAATTATAAATAAACGTTTTTACGACTTACTTGTATTAACACATAATTTATTTTTCAAAAAAAAAAAAAAAAAAAAGTGTGATAACTTCTAGCTTTCAGTGAACATAAATGGTTATGCAAAATTCACAAGGGTGATTTGAAGATTTTAATGCATAATATTCTTAATATTAGCTTTTTTGGACTTGACTTCCTTTTTACAGCAGTTTCACTTTTTACTAATCATTCCTTACTATCAATGTTTCACATTCTCTCACATTTGACTTTTTTTCAACATTCAACATTTTCCACTTTGGCCATTTTCTCTTTATTATATTTAGTTTCGATTAAGTTTATTCTACGTATGCAATAGTTATGATTTTGTTATTTTTGCGTTTCCGTAATACATCACTCTAGTTGACAACTTTTATTTAATAATGTTTTCGCACATACTGCAAAGCGGGGATGAATATACCTCGTTTGATACATTGGTCATATCAAGATAACAATTAATCAAACTCAACAAATAAAGTAGTATGGAATCAAAAAGGTCAACATTGGTGCAATTCTACATGTTAATAATGTCCTTAAGCTACAAAGAATATTAGGTTGCTTTTGTAATTAAAAGTCATCATAATATAGCGAGCAAGTCCAATTGCAAAACCTTTTAATATGGCATTTAGAATGTTGAATATGGACTAACTTTGGATAGTTCATCATAAGGACAAAATTAACAGGTTGTACAATAAATAAATAATTATAATGCAAGGTTAACAATTTAACAAATTTAATGACAAATTGGTTTGGTTATATAAATATGATAACCAGTAGAATTGAGATCCTCTCATTTTATACTCTCTCATGTTCTTCTCATGTTGATATGTTATGAGAGCGGGTAAATTAATGGGCCTCATATTTTTTTTAATTGTAAACCCATTATTTTGTTTACTTTTATCTAATTCGTTTAATATGACAAATGTAAAATGGTAACAAACACACAACAAACTTCTTTACACCCACCAACCATCCTCGGTGTATCTTTTATTATAACAAGTCAAGAAGATAAGTCTCCAAACGGATGCTTACCAAACAATACAAAGACAAGATTGATCTCTACTAGGTAGACACCAATCAACCTTACTACAATATCACTCAGTCACTCAACCAACAAAGATCAAATGTGATTGATCTTTAGAACAATACTAACAACTTATATCAAAGTGATATCACTAACAAAAGAATACCAGACAGTGTGTGTAGAACAAGAGAGAATAACCAGAAGAAGATGATAATCTAACCCTAGAAGAGGGTTGACTATATATAAGCTGATGTTACATATCAGCCCTTCAAGATATCTTTATTATCAAAACTGATCTAAACTTATATTAGAACAAATGAAGTCTTCAACTTGTCATTAATAGTCCTTGTACTTTTAACATCCCCTCTCAAGTTGATAGACTTCAACCTTGATCAACAACATAATCCTTAGCCTGTTTGCCTCTTTTATCAACATCACAATCCTTTGCCTGCTTGCCTCCATTGAGAGATCCTGCAAACATATCAACCATACCAAGTTTTTTGCACAATACACAATGTTGTTTTTGACCAAGACACTTGGTTAAAATATCTGCAATCTGCATGCTAGTATGAATCTTAACAGTTTTAATCACACCTGCAGAAACTTTTTCTCTTACCAAATGTATATCCAACTCAAAATGTTTAGTTTTCTCATGAAAAACTGGGTTAGCAGCAATCTGTATAGCAGCACTATTATCACAAAAAACATCCACAGGCAATAAGCCTTTAATACCAAGACTACTTAACAAATTGCTCAACCAAATAACTACACAAGTAGTAGAAGCTAAGCTTCTATATTCAGCTTCAGCTGAGCTTCTAGACAAAGTAGACTGTTTCTTACTTTTCCAGGAAATAAGAGAATCACCCAGAAAAACACTAAATCCAGTAACAGATCTTCTAGTTATAGGACACTTTGCCCAGTCTGCATCAGCATAAGCTCTAAGTTTAAGATCAGAAACTTTATTGAATTGTAAACCAGAACCAGGAGAACCCTTAAGATATTTCAAAACTCTTAAAGCAGCTTTAAGATGAGACTGAAAAGGCTTATGCATATGTTGACTAAGGCAATGTACAGCATAACTAATATCTGGCCTAGTATTAGTCAGATATATCAACTTTCCCACTAGTTTTTGATAGTTAGTAACATTGTGTAAAACCTTATCAGTATCACTTTCAATACAACTCAACACAGAATTTTCAGGCAAAGGAGTATCCACAGGTTTAGCAGCTAACAACCCATACTCATATAATAATTCCATACAATATTTTCTTTGTGTCATACACACACCTCTTTCATTTTTCAAAACTTCAATACCAAGAAAATATTTCAACTCACCCAAATCCTTAATCATAAACTTGGTACTCAAAAATAGTTTAAACCTTTTAATTTCATCTTCATTGTTACCAGTTATGACAATATCATCAACATACACAAGCAAAGCAACAAACATGTTATCTTTCTGTTTAGTATACAGAGAATAATCAAATTTGCTTTGAACAAACCCATGTTCAACCAAGGCAGTAGTAAGTTTAGCATTCCACTGTCTTGGAGCTTGCTTAAGACCATACAAGGATTTATTAAGTTTGCAAACTTTATTATCATCACCACCATTAAACCCCTTTGGTAATATCATATAAACATCTTCATCTAAATCACCATACGGAAAGGCATTGTTAACATCCGGTTGATATAATGGCCAATTCATATTAACACAATACTAATTAAGCATCTCACAAGAACCATTTTAACAAGCTGGGCTAAAGTTTCATCATAATCAAAGCCTTCTCTTTGATTAAAACCTTTGCAACTAATCTAGCCTTATATCTATCAATCTCACCAAGAGACTTGTATTTTATTTTCCAAATCCACTTATACCCAATGGCATGTCTACCAAGAGGTAAAGTACATTCGATCCATGTATTATTTCTATTTAAAGCCTCAATTTCATTATTCATAGCTTGGACCAATTAGAATCTTTATGACTTCCTCATAAGTTTTAGGTTCAACAGATTTATTAAGAGTAGAAGCAAAGCACATATTATTCTTGTTAAGACCTCTATAACAAACATATTTTCAATACCATATCGACTTTAGAACTCATCACATAATCATTGAACCTAACAGAGTTTTAGTCTCTCCCGGACCTTCTTATAACAGTGTCTCGCACATCATCATTTTCAAATAAAGATTGAGTTGTTATGTTTTCGAATTATGTTCGGGAATGGATCGCCTCGGACGATCTTGGTCACCAACTTGGTTGCAGAATGCACATCTTCATGATACAAATGAGTAGTATCCGAGTCTCGTATCAACGAAGATGACAAACCGCCTTCCACAACCGATGTATCTTCCCTTCATCATTGGGACTTTGAGACTTAAGACTATCAAAAACTTCAAGTGATCCACTTCATTTGCATTTTACGCATCGGTGATATCACAGGTTTTCATTTTAAGTGGAAAAATGTTTTCATAAAATTTCACATCTCTAGCAAAAATACATTTACGGTATCTAAACTTAAAAGTTTATATGCCTTTTTAGTAGTAGAAAACCCAAGAGAATACATTTTTCGGACCTATAAGACATTTTATCATGATTGTTCAAAATAGTAGCAAAAGAGACATCCAAAAGACCTCAAATGGGAAAGATTTGGTTTCTTTTATATAACAACTCATAGGGACATTTACCATGTAAGGCGATGATGGCGACTGTTTATAAGATATCTGATTTAGAACACAATCGACCAAAACTTTAAAGGAATCCCCTTGAAACATAAGACTCCTTGCAACATTGAGCAAGTGTCTATGTTTCCTTCAACAATCCCATTCTCACGAGGTGTATGGACACATGAAGTTTGATGAATAATTCCAAGATCGAAAAACATATCATTCATTTTCTTATTAACAAATTCGGTTCCATTATCCGATCTTACGCTTTTATTTTTAAATCAAATTGATTCGAATCAAGTGAATGAAATTACGAAAACACCAAAACTTCATCCTTAGTTTTGACTAAGTATATCCATACGACTCTAGAAAATCATCAACAATAGTCAAAAATATTTGTATCCTTCTCCGCTTGTAACTCTATAAGGGCCCCATAAGTCAAGATGAATAAGATCACCAATATTCTGTGACTTATGATCGAACAAGGAAAAGGTTCCCTTGTTTGTTTTGCCCTATGATGATTTCACAAGCAGAGATAGTAGAATTCTTGGAAATACCAAGATCTTTTGAAGAACAGATAGAACAGGATCGTGAGGGTGACCCAATCTATTATGCCAAGTAAGTTTAGACACATTATAAGATATAACCATATTGCAATCGACCTAAAGACAAATTAGGTGCATGTCAAACAAGTAAAGACCATCAGACTGACTACCAGTCCCCAGAACAGTCTCCCTTTTCCAATCCTGAATGTAACATTTATCCTCATCAAAACCAACAAACAACTTACTATCTCTAATAAGCTTATTAACAGATAAAAGGCTCACACAATATCCAGGAACAACCAACACATCATAAAGAGTAACATTATTAGTTAACTTCAAGTTTCCAACATGACTAATAGTGGCAAGAGTCCCATTAGGATGACCAACAGTAATTTTAAGACTAGTAATATCCACAATATTGGTCATACCAATAGTAGAAACAGTTAGGTGCTGATTAGCACCTGAGTCAATGATCCAACCCAAAGAGATAGTACTAACAGACAGACTAGAATTAGCAAAAAAATATCTAGAAAAGTTAACATTAAACCAGACATTTCCATTAAAGAAAGAAGCTCTACCTGCCATATTAGCATGTATGCTTCTAGAAGGAGTTTCACTAATCAAGGATAACAACTTCTTCATCTGTTCAGAAGTAAAACCAGAAGAGTTGCCAGCAGATGAAGAAGTATACTTATTCTCATTTTGTTTAACATCGATGATTAGCGGTATAGTTTTGTTTAAAACATTTTGCTTATTAATGGATTATTGTTTTAACAAAACCGGGAGGAAACCCAATCAACTCATAGCATCATCAATAGTGTGTCCAATCTTACCACAGTTCTTACAATTGATTAGGATTAGGACCTCTATTAGCGATATTAGAATTAGTATTAGTGCCCCTAGTGTTATTATTATTAAACACTCTTCTATTGTTATTAAAAGACTTAGCAGCAAAAGAAGAAGCATTAAGTTTAGACTCAGAAACACTAGAGGACTCAGGCATCCCTCTGTGGGACTCCTCCCTAGATACAACAGCATAAGCATCTTTGACCTCAGGAAGAGGATCTCTAGTTAACAAAGCAGTTCTCACAGGTTGATAACAATCATCAAGACCCATAAGAAACTGCATCAGTTTCATTAACTGTTGATGCAGAACTAACTCAGTACTAGCATCACAAGTACATTTATGCTCACAAGTACATTTAGGCAACTTAGTGAGAGAATCAAATTCTCTCATAATGAATTAAGCCTATGATAATAATCGACAATGAACTACCACCTTGTTTAATGAAATTAATCTTTTGTAACAGTTATATATCACGAACCATCAACTTTATCATAAGTTTCTTTTAACTCTTGCCAAATGTACGGCATTCTCGAATAAACCAATCCTATATAAACATCATGAGAAATGAATTCATTATCCATGTCAAGACTATAGCATTACATCTATCCCATTGAGCAGACAAAACATCACTAGTAGTAAACAACTCTTTAAGACAAGTACCATCCACAAAACTATACTTATTCCTAGCTTGCAAAGCCAATTTCATAGCACCAAACCAGATTCTATAATTTTCAGTTCCAAGAAGTTTAAATGGAATAAGAGCAGTTCCACTATTATCATTAGTTTGAATATGAAGAGGATTACCAGCATCAAGGTTACTAATTAACACTTGAACATTACTACCACTAGGTTCATCTTCAATAGCCATAATAACCAGTTAACAAGAACAAACAGAACAAACAGTAAGAATAACACAAATAACCACAATAATCAGAACCAACAAGATCAACAAACAACCAGAACTAAACAACTCAATCAACTTCCAAGACTGCCCAATACCTATCCTCCTTCGACTTAGACACAACAATAAACTGAATAATAAAGAAAAACAAATATAGCTACCACAACTCACACCCAAGATCAACCAAGAACCAGCCAGAAGACTGGGGACAGCCAGAGCAGGTATTCGTACCAATCAAGTTGGCAGATCAAGGAGTTAACTGTCCCGTTTGCACCTTCTAGACTAAGTTAATGTTGTCTTAAGAGATAGATGATACTTACAGTGATGAATAGAAACAAGAAATAACCAAGAATGGGCCCAAGAACACCAGGGAACTAAATCCCCAAACAACCAGAAATTAGGGTTTCAAGAACCCTAATCAAGAATCCCACAAGAATCACCAGATCTAGCCTGAATAGACTAAATCAACCACGGCCGTTAAGAAAACAACCTCAATTAACCAATAACACCGTCAATTGCAAAAACCCCCAAAAATTATACGAAACCCTAGAAACCCTAGAATCTCAAAACCACCAGGATCGAATCAGTGAGCTCGATACCATGTAAAATGGTAACAAACACACAACAAACTTCTTTACACCCACCAACCACCCCGGTGTATCTTTTATTATAACAAGTCAAGAAGATAAGTCTCCAAACGGATGCTTACCAAACAATACAAAGACAAGATTGATCTCTACTAGGTAGACACCAATCAACCTTACTACAATATCACTCAGTCACTCGAACCAACAAAGATCAAATGTGATTGATCTTTAGAACAATACTAACAACTGATATCAAAGTGATATCACTAACAAAAGAATACCAGACAGTGTGTGTAGAACAAGAGAGAATAACCAGAAGAAGATGATAATCTAACCCTAGAAGAGGGTTGACTATATATAAGCTGATGTTACATATCAGCCCTTCAAGATATCTTTATTATCAAAACTGATCTAAACTTATATTAGAACAAATGAAGTCTTCAACTTGTCATTAATAGTCCTTGTACTTTTAACATCCCCTCTCAAGTTGATAGACTTCAACCTTGATCAACAACATAATCCTTAGCCTGTTTGCCTCTTTATCAACATCACAATCCTTTGCTGCTTGCCTCCATCGAGAGATCCTGCAAACATATCAACCATACTAAGTTTTTGCACAATACACAATGTTGTTTTGACCAAGACACTTGGTAAAATATCTCGCAACTGCATGCTAGTATGAATCTTAACAGCTTTAATCACACCTGTAAACTTTTCTCTTACCAAATGTATATCCAACTCAAATGTTTAGTTTTCTCATAAAAAGCGGGTTAGCGACAATCAGTATAGCAAAGACTATTATCACAAAAACATCCACAGGCAATAAGCCTTTAATACCAAGACTACTTAACAAATTGCTCAACCAAATAACTTCACAAGTAGTAGAAGCTAAGCTTCTATATTCAGCTTCAGCTGAGCTTCTAGACAAAGTAGACTGTTTCTTACTTTTCCAGGAAATAATTTAGGATATTTTACAAAATTAACACTCCGCAATAAGATTTCATAGGAGTCTCGTGACACTGCAGGACCCTTAGTTCAGTGACTTCAGTCCCTGCTCCAAAGTTGTAACGGACTATGAAAAAAATTGTAAGATAGAAAACACAATCGTGGTTTCTACTTTCTCGTATTGTAACCATGTAAAATCGATCGCAGTTGGTAAATAACCAGTCTAGTGATAAGTAAAGGCCCATCACTTAATTTTGGGCTATAATAGCCTAAATAGTATCAAATAAAAAAACGGGTTTAGTACTTTAGTCAACCAAAAATTAAGACCATTCACTGTCTTCTAAGTTCTAACTCAATTTTTACTTTTAGTTTCAAAGTAACGAGTAATTATCAAATGAGAAGAAAAATAAAAATGAAAATAGTGAGAAGAAATTATAACCACACATATAAGAGCACAAGGTATGGGGTGTCATTGGTGTGCCAAATGCATGCCATTCGTGTGCTAACCATACCGGAACATCGTGCCATTCGTGAGCAAACGTTTTGAGCCAATGCAATGGCTCAAGCCATTTGCATTCTTGTGTCTTTTTTTTTTTTTTTTTTTTTTTTTGTATTGTGAGTGGGTCGGTATTTTAGTGGGGTTTTGTGGGACCCAATAACGTGTTAGTGATGTGTTATGAGGGAGGGTGTTTTAGTTATTGGTATGTTATTAGGAGGTGTATGATGTGGCGCTGAGGTGACATACAAATAACATGTTATTTGTATCTCCCTCACCTTTTGCTCTAAGATGCATTTACAAAAGTAGATGCATCTCCCCTTAAAATTCTCTCTTCTATTTAAAATATGATTTCATGTTTGTGCATTTTAAGTGTTGTTACATTTTTTCAAGAGGACTTGTCTAACGTTTGAGTTATTTTGCAACTAGTGATTTAATACTCGTATTTTCTATAACATTCAAAATTTGAGTTCATAGATACATACAACGTTTCTGTATATAAATCTAGAATCTTAACAACCAGTTTAGTGATTAAAATATAAATGAATTGTCACAGCCAACTCATTTAGGCATATTTAGAATAGTTATTAGAAAATGTTTTTTTGAAAACTATTCAAAAGGTTAATATTTACATAAATGAATTGGCACAGCCAACTCACTTCGGGATATTTGGAATAGCTATTAAAAAATGTTATTTTTTTTCTAAATCATTCAAAACTCAAAAGGGTTAATAATTGACAGGTGATTGCACATTCTAAATTTTGATTGATACACTTTAATATATAAATACGATAAGTATTTGTTGATATATGTACAATTGTTTAATGCAAGAAATGAAGAGTGTCAATCAAAGCACATAGTATGCAAATCACTTCTATATATATTTACGAACGTCGGCTGTGCAGCCGACTAATATTTTGACACGTCTTGATATCAAATCAGTTTTTATATAAAAAGACTTTCGGTTGAGCAAAAGTGGAATGGTTATATTATTGTTGTCAGTCGCACAACATTAAATTAAGAGTTAATTACATAAATTGTCCTTGTGGTTTGCTAAAAGTTACGGATCTTGTCCCTGTGTTTTTTTTTAGTGGGTTTCGTCCCTGTGGCTTACAAATATTACGGATCTAGTACAAATCTTGACCCGGGGTTAATAAAGGACGTCCAATGCAGTTATTTCCTAACTATAGGGGCTAACTTTATAATATTGTGATTACTCTCTCGTTTTATAGGTTTTTGTGATTTCCCTCCACTTATTTTCACTTTATATGGTAGACCAAATGAGAAACACAAACACAAAATCAGAAACACAACACACACAATCACAAGCACACACAAACACAAAATCGTAAACACAAGAACACATAATGGTTCGTTGTCCTAGATGTCAAGCTCCTCGATTGTCCGCACTTCATGGACTCCTACTAATCTAGGAAGGAGGTTCATCGTTGTTCAAGAGGTTGTGGGTTTATAGACTGGTTTGACCCAGAAATGTGTCCAATAGCCGTGCAAATTATACCCGGATTATTGAGATCTATGAACGATCTTCGTGCAACAGTTGATGATCAAGCTAGAAGATTGAAGTTTATTTTAGGTGTTAGTTGGTTATTTTTTGTGGTTTATTTCATGAAAAGAATTTGAAATGGTTAGGTTTAGGTTCCATACATCTGTGGTATGGTATTTGCAAAATGGAATGGTTATGTTTAGTTAATGGTATGGTTTTGTTGTGTTGTAATGAAATGGTAATCTTTTAAGCATTGTTTCAACTGTGGTTGTAATGGTAATGGTTATGTCAAGTTGGTGAATGGTAATGTTAATGGTATTTGTTATGTTTTGCTTTGTTTTTGTACAAATGGTTATGTTGAATGGTATGGTTATGTCAAGTTGGTGATAAATGGTGTTAAAAGCTCATTACCAAATACCGTACGCCATTGTCATAAAAGGTCATAAAAGCTCATTACCAAATACCATCTACCATTGTCATAAAAGGTCATAAAAGCTCATCACACAAAAGACTTAAAAGCATACACAAGGATAAATGAACCACTGGTACAATCTACCAAGTGTAGAATTAAAACCATACACAAAAGACTTAAAAGTTTGGTCAAAATGCATCTATTAAGTGCAGAATTCATAGTTGTTCAAAAGGCATAACAAGACCATCAGTTTGATGACAAACTGTGTTGGATATCACAGTTTGATGACAAACTTACACAAGCATGATTCTACACTAAGACTAATACTTAGACTAATATTACCAAAGTTTGGACACCAACTATCAAAGTTTGGTCAAAATAATTACACTAGATAATACCATCACTAGACAACAACCTTTTCCTTACCCTTGGTCTTTGCAGCCCACTTCAGTATTAGCATGTTCTTTCTCAGTCACAACACAATCATCAACATTGTCATGGTCAAAGGGATCACCCCCAGGCCATTCCTCAAAAGTTAACACTTTTTGTGCAAGTGCTTTATTAGTCAGTTTTTTAACAAAGTTCTTCTTAGGTTTTTTTATAGTTTTTTTCATAGGTTTTTTCTTAGAAGGCAAGGGGTTTGACATAGGTTCTGCTACTTCCACCTCAAACATATTACTCTTACTTTGAGGTTGTGACATGGGAGCATCTAAAACTGACACCCAAAATTCAGGTGAACACCTCAATCACTTTCAATGAACCAATATGCTTAACCATCTCTATAACATCACTATCTCATTACTAGGGTTTAAGTCCTTCATCTAAACTAGTGTTAGGAATTCTAAAATGATAAAAGATAACTTCATTTTATAACCTACCAAGCCTAGCATGTCACTAAGTTCATGGACGGACCATTCATCAAAGATCAACCCAATCAAACCATTAACCTTACCATTCATGTAGCGTCTTCCGAGCAATTGTAAAAACCCACCATGGTTTAACTTCAAAGTGAAAATAGTTGGGTTTTGATTACATTAAAATGAACAAAGATATAAGAGTAAATTATTACATTGCAGTCATACAATCAATCAATTATCCAACAGGATCAAATATGATAACCATAAAATATGATAACCATAGGCAATTGCTAAACTATTACATGCCATATTCTTTAGCAGGATCAAAAGATGTTCCTGGTGGTCGCAACGAGCATTTGTTGGAATCGCCCATCATAGAAATTTTTGCGTGTGTTGAAATTAGAGGGGTTATGGTTCTTTAGTAGGATTAAGTGTGTGTGATGATCAGAGGTGATCAAAATTATAGGTGAGAATGGGTTAGTGTGGTGATTAAAGGCTGGGATATCAAAAGTTAGTAAAACAGACCCTATAGTTAGGAAATAACTGCATTGGACGTCCTTTTTTAACCCCGGGTCAAGATTTGTACTAGATCCGTAATATTTGTAAACCACAGGGACGAAACCCACTAAAAAAAACCACAGGGACAAGATCCGTAACTTTTAGCAAACCACAAGGACGATTTATGTAATTAACTCTTAAATTAACCACTTCTTTATGAGAAAATTTACACGTATCAAGTTTTAAGTTGGTCGCCCAATAGCACCACTAAATACACTTTACTCCTAGAGTAAAATACACTTCATCCCTAAACTTGTACCAAATCATCATACCGAGTCTAAATAAGTTTTTTTTTTTTTTTTTTTTTTTTTTTTTTTTTATCTCACCGTAGATCTCTTTTCCATGTTTTTTGATCACCCAATGTCCATTTGACTGTTAAATTTCGGTCAACTCCCGTTATCCCTGTGAAATGACTATTTTAGCCTCGTCTTTTTCCCACTTTCATTTTCTTTTGAATTTGAAAAGCATAAACCCATATTATTTTGATTCATACTAAGAGATCCTAACCAAAACACACAACACAAAAAACACTCCACCCATCCTCTCTTTATCTCATAAACACAAAATAGTCTCTACACATCTCATCTTTCACCACCACCACCCTCATCACCGAAGAAGTTCGCGGTTAATAAAAGTCAAATGGGTTAAAAGTTACAAAAGTATATTTTGAATGCATAGTTGCATACCACCTAGGCACCTACTATAGTTATGTAGTCTAAAAATAAAATTTAACACTACCATCACTAACCGTTCGACGAGTCAATTGTTGACTTCTTCTTTATGAGAAAGTCAAAGATGACTCTTACAGTTGAGAGCTACACTAGGCAACACATGGTGCTTCCTAATCTCAATTCAGATACCAGAATTTTGCAGTTAAAAAAACTCTTGAGCAAGCAATGTGGTACTAAATTTGACAAACATGTATTGGTCTTCAATGGACAACTTTTAGAACATGGGGCCAATGTTGTGACTTTGTCATATAGACTATATGATGGATAAAAGTTAAATCTACTCCTAGGACTCAAACATGCCATCATCAAGGTTACGGTCAATGTTGTTCTGTTGCAAATTACAATTGAGCTTGAGGTTGATCGCAACAACACCATAGGGGAACTAAAAACTATGATTGAGGAAAGTTTGAGTGGACAAGGGAAGGAAATTCCTAGAGATGTTCAGGTTCTCTTCTTCCCACTGAGCCATTTTGAGGACAACCATAAAACTCTTGCAGAGTATTATATAACGAATGGGAGTGTTATCAACATGGTGTATAGTAACATGAGAATCTCGGTGAATGTTCTAGGTGGGTATATGTCAAAGTTTTGGGTTGTTGGTTACGTAAAGGATTTTTATAATTTTAATCCATGAAAAGGAAGGCTTCCACCCAAATACGCACCAACCACTTATGGATGGACTTGTGTTGCATGACAAATATTCCATGGATTGGTATAGAATCATATATGAGTTCATCCTTGGCTTCACACTTTTAAAGTCTTAAATTCAACAAGCTATTTTATTGTTTCCTTAAATCTTCTACCTTTGATTGTACATTATACAATCTATTGATATAATACTTATAGATGGTTACTCATAAACAATTATTCTTTTATGCAGGTGGCCCTCTCACTCACACAAATTACAAAAGTGATATTTTCGCAATTTTGAACTGGTCTCGTTTGAACTTGTCAGATTGGTATTTTTTCATTCATATATGGTTTTGATTTTAGTTAAACTTGATGATTTAAATGAAGCAAGTCTCAAACTTGTTGCAATTATAGGATGAAAATTTTCTTAGGATATCTTTAACTATTACACATTAACAGTCTCTTATTGGTTGTTACTTTGCTACCTGAATCTTAAACTACTTTCAATTTTTCAATTCTACTCTTTATGCACTTTGTTTGTTTTTAAATGGTAAATTTCTTCATGCTGTTTGTACTTTCTGCTTATAACTTAATTTTTAAAGCCTACCTCCGTTCCAAAATTTAGTTTTTAGATCTTGAGGTTAACTGGTCAAACAACTTGAACACAAAGTTCAATAGTTAAAAAGCATCTGAGATTGCTTATTTAGACCGCTTATGGTGCAATAATACCAAACACCCTGATTCAGTAACAAGAAGAACACCATAGTTTACTTTGACTTTTTTAGTCAAAAAGGCGATCTTTCAACTTCAAATTCAACCACAACGATTACCTATTTATGTAAGGATGATTTCTCCATCATTAAACACTTAGCCATGGCTTTCCCTCCAAAAGAAAACATAGACACGTGTGATGATAGGAAGAAATTATGGACTTATAAGATATCCAAACACAAGGGCATTCTTGTAATTTCAGACCTTATATTTGACTTTGCACCGTTAGTCCTTGTCGTTAAATATTTTGCACCGTTAATCCTTTTTCGTTAATTATTTACGTGACAAGTCCTCGTTTCTATTAAAAACTAACAGAATGACTTCTCTAATATGCCAAAAGTATTATAATATATTCCTAATCAAATCTATATAATTTGGGGTGTTACACCTATGGTTATTTATTCTTCGCATGCAAATTTTCATTTTATGTTTGGAATGCAATGAAAGGTTTATTAGACAAGAATATGTGTAACAACTGGATAATGTAGTTGAGGAGATCACAAAGATGGCTTCAAATAATAATATTTGGAGCATTATAAGAAGGCTGGTACTAAGAGCTAGTGTATACTTCATTTGGAAAGAAAGAAACTTAAGGATGTTTAGAAATAATAAAAGAGATAAGCTTGCCATTATGTTGATAATTACTGAAAATGTGAGAATTATGAGCTTTAAAGTAAAAGATTCAAAGGCTGTGAAAGATTCAAGAACAAAGAAATAGATAGTATCAGAGTAATGTCAAGTAATTTTCTAGTTGAATAATAATTAGGTTGTTCTATCTTGAGTAAATTACATGGATGGTCCCCGTGGTTTACCCAAAATTTCATTTGTTGTCCCTCAAAGTTTAAAGTTTTATGGACAATCTTTATTTTTTCAAAGAATAACACTCATGGTCCTTTTTTTAACCGATGTTATATTATCCTTTACACGTTAGCCCTTTTGGCTAACAACCGTTGTATCATCTATCATTTATACTAATGCCCGTTTATAATCTAAAATTTTAGGTTCATTTAAAGTATTTCGATTTTTATACATGCTTTTATACAAATATATACGTTTTTATACATATTTATATTTGTTTTAATATACGTTTTTATATGTTTTCATTTGTGTTTATAAGTTTTCGTCTGTTTTTATATGTTTTCATTCGTTTTTGCCTGTTTTCATACGTTTTTGTCCGTTTTATATATTTTTGTCTTTTTTTGTTCGTTTTTATACGTTTTTCTTACATTTTCATACGTTTTATCCGTTTTAATTTTTCATACGTTTTTATCCACTTTTATATTTTTTCTTACATTTTTATACGTCTTCGCTCGTCTTCTTACGTTTTTGTCCGTTTTTATATGTTTTTGTCCGTTTTCTTACGTTTTTATCCGTTTTATATGTTTTTATACGTTTCGTCCATTTTTATATGTTTTCATCTATTTTTATACGTTTTCATCTATTTTTATGCGTTTTCGTCTATTTTTATACGTTTTCATCTATTTTTATACGTTTTAACCATTTTTAAACGTTTTCGTCCATTTTTCTTACGGTTTTTATACATTTTTCCGTGTTTATAGGTTTTCATATGTTTTCATACATTTTCATCCATTTTTATACGTTTTTATCCGTTTAATATGTTTTGTGACCATTTCATACGGATAAAACGGATAAAAACGTAGAAACATATGAAAACGTATAAAAATGGACGAAAACGGATAAAAACGTATAAAAATGGACGAAAACGTATAAACGGATGGAAACGTATAAAAACACACAAAATGTTTAAAAATGGATGAAAACATATAAAAGAGAACGAAAAAGGGACTAAAAGGGTACATTTATGATCAAATTCGCCAGAATTTCCCCCCCCCCCACACTTAGAAATGAATATTGTCCTCAATAATCAAAGACCCGGCTATTATGCCGAATCCTTGAACGTAAAAAAATAACATTACTAGCCAAGTGTGGAAACACAACAATTATTCTCTTTTTAATATTTACAATTTTCATTCATTTTTAGATCTATATACAACATGGGGCATCTCCCCACACTAAGGTGGTAGAAAGGGTAAGAAGAGCAAAACATGGGTTTAAACCCATGTTGCACTCTGTTTTGATTACCGAGTCGCTAGCTTGACTCGACCCGAATTAATTTGTTCATGGGAAGTAAGTGGAAGAGACAATCTCCATCGGACTTTCATTCAAGATGTTTGTATAAACATTGAAGTGCGTGAAAGTTCCACACCGATGAGGTATACATAGAACCGGCTCAAAAATGATAAATGAAAATGCCGGGATCAAAAATAGTGTCCTCATTCCGGAAGGAGAAAGGAACGAGAAACCACACCATCTGTGAAAATGGAATAAAGATGTGCATCACAATGCAATCCCATTCTTCATTAGTGAGGAGCAAGTCACCATTTGTTAGATTTTTAAGCTTAGACTTGAAGCTTGTATGGTGATTGGCAACAAAATTTCCGGGAGGAGAGCTGGAAACGGTTCTTCAATTAATGATTTTCCAAAAATGATGTCTCCTCCGAATCAAAGCAAGTATTGTCAATCCTGTTGGAATTGACTCATAACTAAGAAAAGCATCGACCTCCTTCCAAAGTTGTCATCTTCCTCATCCGGGTGAGAGAAGGAATGGAAGAGTCGAAATGGGACAAGAAATGAGTGAATGATCATTATATAGGAGACTTTCAATTTCTCCAAGATCGGCTTCAAATCAAAGAGATCATCGTCACTTTCGATGAAAGTGGATCGATGTGAGTGAGTTCATCGGTGAACTCCTCAAGAAGAGATCGATCGACTGGGAGTGATGCCTCAACATACTCGATGTTTCCATAAGAAGCACAATCGTCGCTAAAATCGGAGAAAGTTTCAAAATGATCTAGAGAATACTCAAGAGGGTAAAGAGAATCACACATATGCTCGAAGTTCCTGTGACTCTCTCGGATTGGGACAAGGTTCTCAACACTAGACTTTATGAATTAAATCGATTTCTTTTCATGAACAGTGTCAAGATGCTCATCCCCCATGTTCAGAGAGGGAGTGGGCATTTCGGGTGTGATAACAACAGACTGAGGGAGTTGAGTAGGACTAGCATACATATGTTTTACAATTTCCATTTGTTCTTCTGCTAGTAATTCCATCATAGTCTTTTCTCCCTGATTTTTCATGGAAGGAATTTCAACTGATGAACTTGATGAACATGTACAAAATTGACGAATATCAAGGGTAACTTTATCATCATCTTCATCGAGAAGAGCAGCATTGCGAAATATAGCACGTGTTTTAGCTGCTTGTTCTTCGACAAGTAATTCCTCCATGCTCTTTTCGTTTCTAGCATCTCGTTCTTTTGCAAGTAATTCTGCCATAGATTCCTCACGAGAGTTTTGAAACGATATAGCCGATTCCTCCTTAAGTTCTTTTAATAACTCCGGACTCTTCAGAGAAGGTCCGTCGAGTTTTATGAGGAGTTGCTTGAATCATTTGGTACTTGTGGAGGTTGGTCTTGAAATGATGTGTCAAAATTGTCACAAGGAAATGTATTCCCGTTTGACAATCCGGTGACGTGTGGACCTCCACAAGACTACAACAAAATGATTGTTGTGGCTGGACATGTGAATAATATGGAATTTGGTAATTTCAAAGTCCCGAGTGTTACCGAAAACTGTTCATAGACAAACGCTTCCGGATTGACACTCAAATCCTTGGTGAGGACTTCCACAAAACTCACACAGATATGTCAATATCTCATGATGTGGTGGCGGTAGAAGGAATCGATGTGTCATGGTAAGGATAGGGAGCTTGGTTATAGAAAGACCCATCTCCTGATTCTACCATGCTACAGCCGAGACAATTCCCACCATTATGAGGACCACCACACCATTGGCAACCAAAATGGTGTGGATACGACATAGGAAAGAATCAAAGGTTTACAGAGGGGTTGGGATGAAGAATCAAAGATGTGAGAGGGTAAAGATGGATATTTTTGGATTTTTGGATAAACATTTTGTAAAATAAGAAAGAAAATCTTTTGGGGTTTTTGTGTTCGTTGAAAACTGATTTTAAAATGTTTTCGGGAACCGTTTGGTTTTTATATGATAATAATAAGAAAATATGAACAAGGATGGTAAATATACAATGGATGTATATTCAACAACACTGATGCTTCAAATTAAATGACGCAAAGACACCTCCCTCAGCAATGCGCCAAAATTTGATTCGCTCCAAACGGTCTATCTTTTATTAGTCAACCACTTGTGAATGGTCAACCATAAAAGTCAAATAGCTCGAACAAAATGCAATTAAGTCCAGAGGAGTTTAGTGTATCCCGGGTCGTTAAGTCCCAACGAGGTGTAAAGCATAATACAAATCATCGTGATCGGGTGAATATTGAACAGGAAAAGGTTATGATTGATTACACTAAGGAAATTAAATCTAATAAAGACTTTGAAGTCATTTTAATTCTATATTTAAAATCGATTAACGTTTAAAACCTAAAACGTACGTTTAAATAAAATTACGTGAACGTACGAAATAAAACGTGAAAATAAAGAAGTAAAATACCTACGGATATGGAAAATACATTTTTACAATCCTAATGATGCAAGAAAATTATTGGAAAAATAAAATTATTTTTATGACTATTTATTTAATTATTATTAATTAAAACTATTTTAACTATTTAATAATACCCTAAAATATAAGAAAATATGAAATAAAGCTAGAAAAGTGAAATTATGACTTAGAAAAATCTAAAATATTATAAAACTTATTTTAAAACTGAAAATAAATTTATTACACTTTTATCTATTTATTATTAATTAATTACTATTTAATGATTATTTAAACTATTTTAAATTATAATAAATACTAAATGAACTCTAATAAATATGAAACTTTTCTATAAATACTATATGATAGCGAATACTAGGAAAAATATAAAAGTTAGATAAGCTCACTAATAATTTGAATTGGGCAAATAAGCGGTTTAAATAAGCACTTGAAATAAGCAATAAGCTATCCAAAAGCTACCATAAGCTACTACAGCCTAAATCTAACCTAAATTGAGCTAATGCAACTGATTGGGACCTAAAAAGCACAAGCTACAGAAAAAAAGCTCGAGACCAGATTTCAAGTCTCAACACGCCAAATGGCCCTTAATCACCTACTTTAATCTAAATTATAAGCTAATCTAGTGAACCAAACTGAAAACCAGAAATGAGGTACTCAAGATCACCAACCAATGAACAACTAGGCCAATTTTTAGATCCTAACAAGCTAATATGAAACACATATAGTTCTTTGTTATTACAGAACACACTCAGTATGTGCTGAGTGTGAACAGGGGAGTTTTCAGCTTATTGAGCAGCTTGTTTAGAGCTTAAGAAAAATTCCAAAAATGATTTATCAAAACTAGACCAACTAATATTGATTTTCCCAAAATTTCAATAACTTTGAACCAGAATTGAATCCATGAAAAATCAACAAGTTTTGCCAAAAATCACTTTCTCCACTTTTTGACTTTTTTGAAAAACTTGAAAGGTTGACTTATATGAACTTTGATCTAATTCTACTTACTAATAATGATTAAATAAGCTAAAATGAGACTATAACAAGCTACTTTAACTACTTGTGAACCGATATTAAGATTATGGACTTTAGAAACCTTAACAGTGAACAACTATTGAGCTTATAATGAAAATTTGACTTTTAATCAAAGAACACTTAGTTAATATGGTTTAACTGAGATATTGGCCCCTTTTGTGGTGTACATCACACAAGAACAACAACACAAACAGCTTGGATCACAGATAACCCAACTATTCCAAACATCCCTTTAAAAAAATGAAAATGAGACTTTCACATCAAAATACTGAATTAATCCATAAAAGTGATGCCTAAGAACTAGTATTGATGTAACAAGCTAATCTAAACATACAAACACCAAAATAAACAGATTTAATAAAGAAAACAGTAATATGCAAATATATGAAAATTTTAGCTTACAAATGACTTTCAAGCTCACAACTGAGAACCAAGAGTACCAAATTACTTCCTCTGACTTCCCATGAAGCATCTAACCTGAGGCCATCCAGAATCAACCTCGCTCCATGCTTCTTTCTTGCACAACACGATTTTTTATTTGTTTTCTATTTTCTTGATTTCTTTTGGTATTTTCTTTTTAATGACTAAAGTCGTTTTAATGTTTCTAAAAGCTTATAAGCTTTGTCGGGAGCTTATGTGAGCTAGTGAGTCCAATAATCAACTATAGTCAACAATAATTTAAATGACAAGAATTTAAAGTGTACAATTAAGCATAACATGAAATTTAAAGATAGATTGAAAAGTGCGTAAATAGGTTTATTACAAATTGTCAAAGAGTAATAAGATCACGAAAGCATTTAAATGACATGTAATAAAGATAAGCGATAAAATAACAATTAAGTAAAATGACCATAAACTATGATTCTATGATATATTTCTCCTTGTGCTTCCTCTTGATATTTATTGACCTCTTAGACTCCCACATGACTACGAAACTTTCCCACTTCAAATCTTAGCCATTGATGCGTCAAACTCATCCTATCATTTAAAAGCTGCTTTTGGCGCCAAAATGACAACACGTGGCTAGGGCGGTTATAGAACAATTAAGGAACCTTGGTGTGTTGTGGAGGTGGAGGGACATGGTGGGAAAAGGCGGTGATGAGTGGTGGTGAAACCGTGGGTGGGATGGTGGTTTTGGTTTACAGTGTTGGGAGGAAGGAGGAAGGGGAAGGTGGGTTTGACGGAGGTTTGACCACAGTTTTATTTATTTAAAGTTTGAAATGGTTAGGGTGTTGGGCTTGTTAGGGTGCAGTGCGGTTTTGTAGTGTAAGATTAGCCCAAGGACTAAATGTGTACAAGCTGAAATTCCAAGGACTGTTTTGCCATCATTCCAAACTTTCTTCTAGGGACCAATCCTGCTAATAAACAATAACACAAGGACCAAAGTTGTATTTTTTCTATTTTAAAACTTATAAGGACCATTTGTGTCATTTTGGATTCTTAGGGTAAAGTTGCCGCTTTGTGTAAACTTTCATCCGAGGACTATAGTAAATATATTTGAGTTCCCAAGGACTAAAGTTGACTTTTATTCATTTTACACCTTTAGGGACTAGTTTTGCCATTTTGTGAAACTCAGGGGACCGAAAATGACAATTTTGTGAACTTTGATCATTTTTACTTGTTTTCAATCTTTTGTACCGATTCATATAAAACACATTTTCATGATATTTGTAACATTTATATAGTCATTTGTGTGTTTTTGGCTATTTTTGTGGGTTTAAATAATATAAAATATATGTGTATTTAGACACATATCATGTTAGGAATTAGAAATTCCAGGTATTAAAGAGTCGGTCACCTCAAGTATATGTAATCGTTAGAAAGCTCGTAGTCGTAGTAATTCTTAAGTTAAGTAGTATTTAGTTAAGTAACACCGTGGAGGACTTGACGGGTCTTTACCCACCTGTATGCCCGATCCACACCCGATGTGTGGCGATTTATGTAAGACTATAAATACTCTACTTCCCAAGGTAGAGTTGGAGCTCATAATAATATCTTTCACTTTCTCACTAAGTTCCCTAAACCTCTAACTTTCTCTCTAGAATTCCATCTATATGCTACTTTGTGTTATGGTTTGATGTGTATGTGAAAAGTTATATCTTACAATTGGTATCAAGAGCCATGGTTAGATCATATCTTGCACATCTTTGGATTTCTAGTGGTTTTAGGTGGTTTTGAGTTTGAAAAAGTTTAGTGGTTTTGCATCATTTGGTTGATTTCTTGTGTTAAAGTTTGAATTTTGTTAGTACTTTCATGTTTAGAATCATCACAAGTGTTTAGGTTTTCATTTGGTTAGCTTGAATCATCTTGGTTGGGTTGTTTTTGGATTGAAAAGTGATGTTTATATGGTTTTTCTTGCTAGCGACTTAGCTCACGGTTTATTTTTCTTCATAGCGACTTGCTTTACAAATTTGTAGCGAGTTCTGACTTTAGACCTAGCGAGTTAGATCTAGCGAGTTAAAGTACAAGTAGTGGACTCTCCACCACGAGTAGCGACAGTGGTAGCGACTTGGTCTCAGAGCGAGTTGCTCTTTAGCGACTTGTATCTCTAGCGACTTGTGTAATTGTCGCCAAATTTTTGCTAGCGACTTGAGGCTTAGCGAGTTACTACTTAGCGACTTGCTTTTGTCTAGCGACTTGGGACTCTAGCGACTTAGGGGTGTAGCGAATTAAGGGTTAGCGACTTAGTGCATTATCTTCAGCGACTTAGTGTATTATCTTCTAGCGACTTAGTGCATTATCTTCTAGCGACTTAGTGCATTATCTTCTAGCGACTTGAGTGATTGTTTACGGTTTTCTCTTGATTTAGTAAAATCCGTGAAAGAATCTATTTCCGGTTTAATCATAGAGTTATAAAATCCGTATAATCTGTTAACATGTCTACCAACGTCCCTACTATCATCTCCATTGTTGCCGAGGATGTACAAGCAATTGGCTCGAGATACTCGATCCACCCATGCTCGACAGAATCGACTACGATTCTTGGGCTCAACGAATCGATTGTATTGCCTTGAAAGGAAAATGGTGTCAACATTCTCAAATCCATTGATGAAGGACCATATCGAGTTGAGACGACTAGAGACATACTTGATACTAATGAAGATGGTACTCGCCACTAATGGATGGACCTAAGATGTATGATGAGCTTGATGATAAGGATAAAAGAGATTTGATGCGAGATATCGTGGCTTCAAACATTGTTCTTCAAGGTCTTCCTAAAGACATCTACAAGTCGATCAATCATAACACTAAAGCAAAGGCGTTTGGGATAATGTTAAGATGCTTCTCTCGGGTCGAATTAACTATGGAAGACAGAGAATCCCAACTCTATGACAATTTGAGCACTTCAAGATGAAACCGGATGAGAGTGTCTATGAGTACTATGTGAGATTTCATAAGTTAGTGAATGACATGAGGAACATCGAATGACTATGCCTAACATTCACCGAACTCAAAATTTGTGAACAACATGAATCCCGAATGGCACAAGTTTGTCACACCGTGAAGCTTACTAAAGGATTGAAGAATACAAACTATGAGCAACTCTATGCCTTCCTCCTTGAGAATGAGAGACATGCTATGTTTGAAAATTGATTCTCAATCGCTCAAAACTAACTGAGGTGAGACAAGCTCGCCTAATGACTCAACACTTTCTACTCAAACATCGGAATCACAACCAAAGCATCACAAGTCATACCCTTGGGTAATGGTAATCACAAACTCATTCCCGATCCTATGTTCAAACAAGTCGATCTCGATGCTCACGTGGGTAACTTCATTAATCAACTAGCTCTTCTCATTAGTCAAAACATGAATTCTCTCCACAAACCAACAACAACCTCGAATCGCATCTAACCCACACAATCAAGCCACCGTTAAAGATGGAAAAATCGTGGTGCAACCAGTTCAGGAAAGACAGATGATCGGGGAAGAGGTGGAGTCGGGAGAGGTTATGTTGGCAACCGTAATCGAGGAAGAAATGGTAACCAAGGTCAAGCTAAGCCAATCAAATGTTACAACCGTGGTGGTGAAGGACACATTGCAAGGAACTGTACATCTCAAAGCGCCCGCTGAATCCGACATTTTGAGATAAGATCTGTCAGCACAAGCTCGGGACAATGGTGCCGCTGGATGAAGAGGAATTGTCGTTTCTTCTTGAGGGCAATGCCAAGACCTATGATACGATGTGGATGAGCGGCCTATTCGGAGATAGGTCACAATCATCGAATGCCTTTCAAGTCGCCGACCGTGATGCATACGACTCGATGTAGATGATGGACCTCTCGCACACACAATCTTTATGGCTAGCATCTCTCCAATGGTTTCTCCTAAGATCTCTTCTTCACCACAAGTGGCCCATCCAAGGACAAACTCATCTCGTAGGTATTAAAACTATACGATGATGCTAATGTGCAATGATGCATGACAAAGTACAATCAATCGAAACTATTGAATCAAATGTTGAAAATATGGGTAATAACAATATTGTCCCATACGATCAATACGTGAAACAAAGTGAAAGTGAAGTTGTACCTAGTGATGCATCTTCTGCATCAACAATGACTATGTCTTTGATGAATACACCGCATGTGCATCCTCGATGATTCCATAATTTCGAACTAAATGCCTATAAGGAACGTGTTGCTATTTATGAACAACGTGCAAAATTTGAGTTGACCACTGTGAAAGCAGGAAATGGATGACCAAGTGAGTACAAGAATTAGAAAAAGTAAGTTTAGAGAAGAAGTATTGAAACAAGAATTAAATTCCTTGCAAGAAAAACTTTCTAAAACAAACTAAACAAAAACAAGAACTTCAAGAAAATGTGAAAATGCTTAAGCAAGAATTTAATGCAAAGGAATCAAAACTCTTGAGAGATTTTTCTAATCGAAAACTTTGAAAAACAAACTTGAAAACAAGTTGTACATACAAGGAAACACCATTCGATCCGCTTCACATGGTCACCAAACATCGAGTCTTAAGCGATAAGCATAGCATTCCCCTTGTTGAGGAACCAAATCCAGGTAATTAAAAGGCTAGAAATGCTCATAAGGTGCTTTATGATGGTAATGAAATCCTTAAGCCTAGGCGTAAACCTAGTTGCGTTGAGTGCACCGAGGAAGATAAGAAATCAAATGAAATCACTAGGAAAAGATGAATGAGAAACAAAATGATCCCAAATGCAAAGAGAAAACATAATTATCACTCCTCATGATTACAAGAAGGAAAACTCGATTTCTTGAACAAGTTTAAGCCTCGACTTTGTTGACTCCGAACAAGTCTTACGGAAAAGGATTTAGATAAGCGAAAGCGGAAAATATTGTTGAAACAAACCCTCCCTTTGGAAAATGCCTAGAGCGATGTGTATCCTCCTAATACACCAATGCATCTTGTACCTAGAACAATTGCCACTAAAATCAAGACATTAATTAGCCAATACGTTATATTTCAACTATTTGTTGATTTTGAGAAAACTTGCAAGAAAAGGATCACACCCATTGGTATAACTCGAAGGAGAAAGGGTTTTGAACAAATGAAAGAATGTTATTTAACGAGGTCATGCCTTTCTTTAAACTTCTAAAAGATCACTTTGAGAGTCTTAAAAGGGATAGAAACCGATATTAAGGAATGGAAAAGGAATTTGATGCAATGGTTGTTGAAGTTAGTGACTATGGCGTGCACTTTGAAATATAATGAGATTGAGAGAAAGAACCCGCATACATTAAATGAGAATCTTATTCTTGAATGTGTTGCTCAAGATGTGTTTTTCAACGCTCAAATTGCTCTATTAATGCTTCCAAATTTCATGAATTATCTGTGTCCCGAAAGTCTCCCATGATCGTGTCATTGAGCTTGAAAAGCTAATTCTAAACTAAATGAGAAAATTGAACCGGATGATCACGACAATTTTGTTAAACATTTTCTAAACTAGAAGTTGAGCATTTTAATTTACAACTAAAATATCAACATCTTAAAGAAAATGTCAAAACTTCAAATGTCAAGACATCTTCGGATGCTCCGTAATTTGATGCGCTTTTCAAATTAACAAACGTGATGAATGATTCAAGCTCGCAACACGATCGAAAGTTGAAAGCCCAAATCTCTCAATTAAAGGGTCAAACGAACAATATGACGAGCTCCCAAATGCCTCCTCCTTTAGATTCTCGAGAATTCTCAAACGTTTCATCTTCAAAACCTAGTAAATGCTTTACAAAAGGAAAACGAAAGTTTTCTAGAAGAAAATGAAAAGGTTAAACGTCATTTCAATGAGTTGTTTGAATCAATTAAAGTCACTCAGTAACAAAAACAACGAACAAATAGCTTCATTGCAAAAGGAAATTGAGAATCAAGAGTCCGTAAAAGGAAAATGCCAATGACCAATGGGGAGAATGGTGTATCAAGGTTCACTCTTGTAATAAATATGCTTTATCGTGACATATGTTCCTCCTCATCTAAGAAACAAAGAAACTAGCTATTCAAACATATTTTCATCTCTTAAGGATTGCTTAGAATGCTGCGTGAGATTGTTGAAGAGGATAAGCTAGAGAAACCTCATGATAATGCAATTGGACATGCATGCTTATATGCCAAACGATCTCAAGAAATCTTAGAATGCTTGATCACAATGTGCCCAAAGACATTAGGTGAGAGAGTTAACCCCTTGATTCCATGCTCAATGCCTAAGGCCAAATATGATGTGCACTTGATTCCCAATGTTTTGAATGTGAACCGTAGTGTACCCTTGAGTAGTTCAGATTCTAGATTTGTCAATGCTAAGAAAGAGAACTCAAATGTGCCATCTAGGAGTACTAATCTCAGTACCTCTAGTTTTAAGAAAGTGAACCTTAGTGCACTGCATGTAGTTCGGATCCCAAAGACATCTAAACAGTGGTGCAAAGAGTAGTAAAACAAACTAATGTTCCCATTCCTCTACGAGAGTAATCGGTGACATTAAAGGGAGCAGTCAAAGTCTCAAAACAATACAAGGAATGATAGACCTCGCAAGCTAAGAATGTGCCGGAAAAGAGTAAGAACAATCTAGGAACTTTAAGTTTGAATCGAATAAACGAATCGTGTTGATTCTAGTATTAGCCATAGGCGCATCAGTAATTAATTCAATTCGATACTATTTGCAAACCTTGTACCGATGACCGCTTGAATTCGCTTTCTAATCATGAATGTGATGTTAATGTTCGCCTAATGATGTTAATTGTCCGAGCTAATATTGTTAATACTAAAATTCATGCTAAGAAGGCTAAAAGGCAAAACGAAGAAAGTTAGAAAACGATGGAAACCCACAGGAAGAACATTCAAGAAAATAGGCTTCTATTGATACTGTTGGTCATAAGACTAATCAAATAATGCCCACTAGAAAATGGATGCCTCTTGGTAGAACTATTTCCTTAAAAGTGATCACATCGTGAATAGGCCATATGCATACTAGTATCGCATCTATTCACAATGATTCCATTGCCTCACTTTCGATATGAATGATTCTATTTCGATGTGGGTGTTCCAACAATTTTAACTAACCAAATGGAACCCATTCTTGCATGGGATCCCAATTATCCGCTTATCCATTCTGTATCGTGTTCAACCGCAGATCGCTCAAATCGCTCGTGGTACCGGACTCGTCGTTCCAAGCATATGACCGAGACCGTCACGCTCATGAACTTCGCGAGCAAATTCATCGGATCGTTAGATTTGGTAATGATCATTTCGGTGCTATTATGGGTTATGGAGATTATGTTGTTGGTGATAGTGTCATCTCTAGAGTGTATTATGTGGAAGGTTTAGGTCATAACTGCTCTCTGCTGGTCAATTCGTGATTCCGATCTAGAAGTAGCCTTCGAAAACATACCGCTTTGTTAGAGATCTTAATGGTAAGGAACTGCTGAAAGGAACTCGTGGCTCAAACCTTTACACCATCTCTATCGATGACATGATGAGGGCCTCTCAATCGCTTGTTATCTAAGGCTTCAAAACAAAGTCATGGTTATGGCATCGTCGCCTCAATCACTTGAACTTGGCACCATCAACGATCTTTCCGTAAAGGACTTAGTTGTAGGATTACCTAGACTAAAGTATGAAAAGGATCATCTTTGTTCAAGATGTCAATTGGGAAAAATCAAGAAGTATGCCCATAAACCCAAACCTACTAACTCGCACACGTAAGTTCTTCATATGATTCATATGGATTTATGTGACCAATGAGGTGCGTAATATCTTTGGGAAGAAATATGTGTTAGTTGTGGTTGATGATTACTCTAGATTCACCGGGTCAAGTTCTTAAGGACAAAGGATGAAACTCGATATCATCATCAAACTCATCAAACAAATTGCAGTTCGACTAAACAAAACCGTCGTAATTATCGTAATGCATAATGGAACCGAGTTTGTCAACAAACAACTTAGTGAATTCTATGAAAGCGTTGGAATCGACCATCAAAGAAGTGTTCCACGAACCCCTCAATGTAACGGTGTAGTTGAAAGACGAAATCGCATTTTGTTGAAGCCGCTAGAACAATGCCGATCTACTCAAAGGTTCCAATGTTTCTCCTGGTCAAGCAATTGCCACCGCATGCTACACACAAAATCGCTCCTCGATTCACACTATTCATGGAAAAACTCCATATGAACTTGTCCACAATGAAAACCTAATCTATCTTTCCTTCGTGTGTTTGGTGCCTTGTGCTATCCAACTAATGAGGGTCAAGACTTGGGCAAACTTAGGGCTAAAGTGACATTGGAGTATTTGTAGGATATGCACCAAACAAAAGGATACCGAATCTACAACAAAAGAACCCGAAATATCATGGAAACAATTCACGTTACGCTTGATGAGTCGACCGGTCAAATGGCTCCTGGACACCCATCAGACCCGCACTTCAAAACAATCCCATTGGTTCATCCCTTGTTCCAAACTCCTCTCAAGAAACTCCATATGTACCTCCATCTCAAGATGATGTAAAGAAATTGTTTGATCCTATGTTTGATGAACTGATGATTCAATTACTAATGAGGTAATGATTCCTACAACAGAGGATGCTCATATTCCAGTTGAATGAAGTCAATCCTCGCCTCAATATCTTCAAGTCAAGAAGCACCCGCTACGATCCTTCGCCTCATCAACAAATCATCATTCTTCAAATATACATCATGGAAATGTTTCGCATCAATGATGAAGTTAATCCCTTATGACTCTCAAGATGCTCCATTTGAAAACATATTTGCTACTCCCGAATCATCATCGAACCATCTTCTTCAGAGACATCGACTCACCTACCTCGGTTCCTCAACAACCGCCACATGAACACCTCGTAAAATGGACTCACGATCACCCCTTAGACAACATCATTGGAAATCCTCTCGCCCCGTATCAACCCGAAACAACTCGCAACCGATGCCTTATGGTGCTTCTTCAACTCAGACTATCTAAGATCGAACCAAAAGATGTTAAAACCGCCATGAATGAAGATAGATGGTTCAATGCCATGCAAGATGAAATTCATGAGTTTGATCGCCTTGATGTATGGGAGTTAGTACCGCCTCCGATCGCGTGCTATGATTATAGCTCTCAAATGGATCTTCAAAGTAAAACTTGATGAGCATGGTGATGTGTTGAAGAACAAGGCTCGATTAGTTGCTAAAGGATATCGCCAAGAGGAGGGTATAGACTTTGAAGAATCTTTTTCTCCGCTTGCTCGAATCGAGGCAATCGTAATCTTCTCGCTAATGCCGCTAGTAAGAACATGGTAGTTTATCGATGGATGTAAAGACGGCATTTCTAAACGGAGATCTTAAAGAAGTCATCTACGTCACCAACTCAAGGATTTGTGAACCAAGAGCATCCTACTCACGCTTATCGCTTGAAGAAGGCTCTTTACGGTTTAAAGCAAGCTCCAGGGCATGGTATGATACACCGTCAAAGTTTCTTCTATCAACCGGATTCATCAAAGGAGCAGCTTGATCCTACATTGTTCACCGTAAGTCGCAAACATTTAATTCATGTTCAAATTTACGTTGATGATATTATTTTGCCTCGATGCACCCAATGGAATGTGATCGCTTTTCAAATGAAATGAGTTCAAAGTTTCAAATGTCAATGATGGGACAAATGTCATTTTTCTTGGGATTACAAATTTCACAAAGTCCCGGAGGCATTTTCATAAATCAATCTAAATATGCAATGAGATTTTAAAGAAATTTGGATTTGATTCATGCGACCTCGCTGACACCCCCATGATTGACCGAACCAAACTAGATGAGGACCTCTCGTGGATCATGATTGACCAAACGAAATATCGAGTATGATTGGATCCTGATGTATCTCATCGCTAGTAGACCGATACATCTTATTCATTGTTTGCATGTGTGCAGATACCGTGCTAAGCCTACTAAAAAGCACCTGAAGCGCTTAAACGGGTATTTCGGTATCTCCAAGGAACCATCAATATGGGTCTTTGGTACCAAGGACACCGGTATGTCACTAACGGCCTATGCAGATGCCGATCATGCAGTTGTCAAGATACACGTCAAGCACGCCTGGTCGCCGGTTTTTGGGTGATAAGCTTGTGAGTCGGTCTTCAAAGAAGCAAATGAGTACTTTATTTCCTCTACAGAGGCTGAATACATAGCCATGTCATCTTGTTGTGCTCAAATCTTATGGATGAGATCTCAATTATCGACTATGGCTTTGAATTCAACAAAATCCCTCCAGACCGTGATAATAAAAGTGCTATTGCTCTCTCATGCAACAACGCTCAACACTCAAGAGCAAAGCATATCGACATTCGACATCATTTCATCGTGGAACAAGTGGAAAAAGGTGGGTGGAACTATATTTTGTGAGGTCTCAATATCGCTAGCGACATCTTCACCAAAGCTCTTCCAAGAGAACGCTTTTGAGTTTATTCTTCCACGACTTGGTTTGAAAAGCCTTCAACCGTAACTCTCAAACGCCTTCGTGGAGGAAGACGAGGAGTAAAGGTCTATCTTCATCTATCTCTTGTATATATATATTCAAAAATCAAATAGAAAATATAAAACTTTCAAAATCCATAAAATTTGAAAATTCAAAAATCTTCAAAAATATTGTCATTTTGTCATGTTGTTTCCAAATCGATAATATCTACGGTTTGTGTCGCTATTCAAAGAATGACACGGACTTTAGATGTTGTTCGAATTTTAAAATAAAATTAAAAAAAAAAAAAAAAAAAAATTAAAAATTTAGAGAAAGTGAAAGAAAATTAAAAAATTAAAAAAAAATTTTTGGGAGAAAGAGAAATGGTTTATTGTCATTTTCGTGCAATAACCCGGTTTTAAAAGAAAGAACAGAGCCATGTTTTACCATGTTTTCAAATTCCATGCTCGATTCTATAAACATTTATCTCATTAAAACTAAGTGCTTTGAAAATAACTCGGTCTCTATTTTGATAATCATCATGACTTATTTGTCAAAATCTCTATCTCTCAATCAACAACCTATGTCATTGATTGAGGGGAGAATGATTTCAATTAAATTAAAAAGTTATTTGGCATTAAATTGTTTTCAAAAGATATACATGCATGTTTTATCAATGGAGGTTAAAATATCAAGTCACAATTCTCCTTAAAAGCTTTCAAAATCAATTTAATGATACGAGATCACAAATCTCAAATGTTTTGATAATTGTGATCGGGGAGAATGTGTGATTTAAATTGGATTTAAACTGATAATTCGGTAAATGGTTTTATAAGAATGTACATGCGCATCCTTCCCACATGTGACAAACGATTTCAAATTTTCATGCACATGTTGAGGGGAGCATCTATCGAAACCTATGATTTGAAATGTGATCAACTTATCTCATCGTGCATGTTCCTCTAGTATGTGCAAAACTCTTTTCAAACCTCGAGGCACATATCGAGGGGAGCAAATTTATGGAAACCTCATCCTTCCCTAAATGCTATATCTACTTGATTTGATGTGGGAAGTGATGTTGATATCTTTAGAAAATGGTAATCAAAGAAGTTAATTCTTTTCTTGCCTCCGTGCAAAACATTTTCAAATACTTGATGCACATGTTGAGGGGAGTTCTCGTTTAAAATATCAAAACAATTCAGTACAAAATGCTTTGATAATATATCACAAGTATCCGAATTGATTTTCAAATGGTTTTCAATTGATCCAATGGCGTATTTAACAATACCAAATAAACCCACCAACTTTACTTTATGTACGGTGATATAAGGATGATAAGGTTAGGTACGTGTTCCCATGATCCGCTGTAATCGAGGGATCTACCTAGGACAATCCACTAGTTAGTGTAGAAGTCCTTAGGTATGATGATAAAAGGAGAAAATGAGATACGGGAAGAGCGGACTAAGACCGAGCTAGTACTCGAATAAACCCAACAAGGTAATAGCTATGAAGTCTCGGTAAGCACCGGGGGTCAAGAATTAAAAGAATTGAATGAGGAAAGGGTGAAAACAAATAGCCTCCATTTATTCAACCTTAGGCGTAAACCGGTTCAATTCATTTGCTACCGATGGTAACATCTGTGATTGAAGACAAGACGTCATGGACCCAAAGGACGCATCGCACTTCAACTTTCCAAACCACTCAAGTTCCTCTTAAAAGGACTTGTTTCATTCTCACGGGAACCGACATTATCTATCGAATTTCTCTTAGAGATGGTTGATATTGAAGAAGGAGACCTCTCCCTAGTCTCCGCTATAGGATCCAAATATACACAAATTGAGTCTAGAGCCACGAGATCATCAATAAATCTCATTAGACACTTTCAATGAAGACTCTCTGTTTCACACAATGTGGAAAGAGAGATTATGTCTTGAGTCCCACGATTATCCTTGTGGTATTGCCGTAACATCCGAGTGATGTGTTTACATATTCACAATGAAGATGGAAAGCCTTACGAGCCAACATCAAACAAGCTCCCGGTAGGTGGCATGCGAGATCTATTATATAGATCAACCATGTGACAACCTAATGTAAACAATGGGGCGATTCAATCTCTCGAATCAATCCTCGTTCAGTTATGGATCGACGGATACCTTTGAAAACCGGTCTTTGTGCTTAAAAACTTTTCTTTAGCACATCGACCGTGAACTCATTTTTTAAACCAAAAGGTGTTTTATGATTGATAATTGATTTTCAATAAAACCTTCGTTGTATTGCAAAACAATTTCTATCGAGCAATACACGATTGTTTTTCAAATCTCTTTTCATCAATCAAGGACTTAAAATTACCGGTTCACTCAATTCGTGTTGTCTTCTTTGAGATGTTCCGCTTGAGAACAAATAGAACAAAGCGAAACCCCGCCAAGGAAATTCTTCGAATTATACCGATCACAAAAGACATGTATCGATCAATCTGGGAACCGCGGGTCGTGTATTTCAATTCAACGAAGTGATCAAAGACACTTTCGTGCGATTTATTGCTAACTGCTGTATGCGGTACACCCGACGCTTGCAAATGATCGTAATGAAGCGGTCAATCCATAGCCACATGCTCACTTAACACATTCATCTAAAAGGAAATCATGATTAGTGCATCAATGACTCGATATTTTCACTCCATGCTTCGCTATCACCGCCAATATCATGATTCAACAAAAGCTTCCGCTACTCGATGAGAAGATTTCATGATCCGTAATGTGAGCATGTCGGTCCTAAAGTCACAACATCACAAAGGATGTCACGAGATTTTTGATAGTGATGATCTCAAATGTTGGCTCAAATTTATTATCACATGGATCGAGAAAGACCTCCACTTGGAATAACCAAGCATGCAATGCGAAGAATCAATGACTACGAAGCTTTGAAGCAAAGGACTACATCAAGAATGCAAGAACAATGTTTAATGTAATATCTATTTGTATTCAATGTAATTTTGGTACATGATTGAGGTGACCTCCTTGGGAGATTGTTAGAATTAGAAATTCCGTGTATTAAAGAGTCGGTCACCCCAAGTATATGTAATCGCTAGAAAGCTCGTAGTCGTAGTAATTCTTAAGTTAAGTAGTATTTAGTTAAGTAACACCGTGGAGGACGGACGGGTCTTTACCCACCGTATGCCCGATCCACACCCGATGTGTGGCGATTTATAAGACTATAAATACTCTCTACCTCCCAAGGTAGAAGTTGGAGCTCATAATAATATCTTTCACTTTCTCTCACCAAGTTCCCTAAACCTCTAACTTTCTCTCTAGAATTCCATCTATATGCTACTTTGTGTTATGGTTTGATGTGTATGTGAAAAGTTATATCTTACATATCAAATCCCCATTACTAAACTATTGCTAGTCCCTCAGCAATCTTTTATGAAAAATTTAATGGATTTAAGTCTCTTTACCAAAAGCCATTACTTCGAGTAGCCAATTGTTTCGCTCATGTAAGAACCTTGGTACAATGATAACCAATTGATTTTGAGCAAATCACCAACTTTCAACGGTTTTGATTTGTCTTTACTGTGCCGCTTTGCTTCGGACTAGCCAACTCTTAACCGATTAAATATATGGGAGTTGATTACCATACAATTTTAGGCAAATTAGAAGCCATAAACGGATTTGATAAATCTTACCAAGAGCCGCTTTGCTCCTCGGATTAGCCAATCCTTTTGTGGGTTAGACATAGTGGACCTGATTACTATTTGTTGTGTTTAGTACATAGTACTTTGACGAAAGGTGTAAATACTCATCATTTGGGTCAACTGAATCAGAAAACGCTTAAAATGCTCAAATGCATCAAAATAATGAAAATATTCCAAAATTGCATTTTATATGTTTCGCGATGCAAATGTTCAAAATCGATGAAAATGAGCTAAGTTTGCATAATTGGCGCTTTCATTCCCCAAGTTTCTAAAATTGTCGAAATAGTCCCTGAGCCATAATTTCAAAAGAAAAATCACCAAAGGTCCTTTTAAAATCATAACTTGTCAAAATTAGTCCTTTGGTGAAAAATATCAAAAGTTTTGAGAAATTACAAAATTGGTCCTTCAAGTTTAAAAATTGGCAAAATTAGTCCTTGGAAATTGGAAAATAACAAGTTTGGTCCTTGTATTATTGAAACTTGTCAATTTTAGTCCCTTGGAGCAACTTTGCAAAATGGCAGCTTAGGTCCTTGTGTTTTCAGAATTTACAACATAAGTCCTTGTGATTTATTAAACCTTTAAACCTTTGGTCCCTTGTCAAAACCTTGGACCCTGCCAACCCATTGTGACCCTTTGCCTTTTTGGACCCCCATTTGATAATAATCCTCAGTCAAACCCTCTGTTAAACAAACCAATTGGCGCCAAAGTCTTTCTTCCCTGCCAATCCCTGCAACACTCTTCCTTCCCATCCCCCCTCCTCACCTTTACACTACCTTGTCCCCCCACCTCTCCTAACACTACAAAATGCATTTAATGCACCTTCAACCCTATCACTCAACCCACAGCTGTTAAAACCCATTTTCCCGCCAAAAATCAATCCAATGGCTAAAAACTCTTAAAGTCATCCAATGGTCCTTAAAGCAGGTGGGAAACACTCAGAGTAGTGAGAGAAGTCCTCTTGGGTATAAAAGAAGCAAGAAGAAAGAGAGTGAGGAAAGTAGTTAGTTTTTTAGTTTATCTTAATGTCGTTTTTTAAATTAATGTATTAGTTTAAATCAAAATGTTGTAATTTCAGTTTGTTGGTATTAGGGTGTGCAAGAAACCAAAACCGAACCTAAACCGAAAACCAAGAACCGAAACAAAAACCGTAACCAATTGAAAACCGACGGTTCGGTTTTATATATTGAAAACTGAAGTTTTTGGTTCGGTTTGGTTGTAGCTTTAAAACCACCAATAGAAACCGAATCGACATTTAAAGTCAAAATAATATATCTTGCCTTGTTGTTCACAAATAATATAAGTACTTTATCTTGATATCTTTCTTTTACATTACCGGTGTCAATGATGCATTTCAAATGTGTGATAACTCTGCTAATATTTTATTTCATAACAATATACTTAACACAAATGTGCTTTAAGGTAAAAAAAAATGTGTACACAAATGTCACAAGAACACATTAAGTTTGAATATTAATGGTTGTTCCTATTGAAGATGGTGCAATTACATCAAAAGATTGAAGAACTTGTTCCAACATCATTCTTTTTTCGTTTACACACCCTTCAATTGTTTCAGTGTACCTTTCAAGCTCTAACAAATCCTTGGAACTTGGAGGCAACTTTGAGAATGTTGGCACTTGATTTAAGACGGTTCTTTACCCGTTTTAGTACCGTTGTACCAGTACCGGTTTAAGATATGGTTCTATCTTATGATATATGTCAAATCTACTTTGAAAAAGCAAAGCTTGATAAATCGTATAGAAACCAAAAACCGAAAACCAAACCGAAAAAACCGACAACCAAAAACCAAACCGACACAAAACCGAAACCGAATGGTTTCTAAAATCAAAACCAAATTTTTCGGTTCGGCTTCGTTTTATACAAAACCGAGCTAAACCGAACCATGCTCACCCCTAGTTGGTATCACATTTAAGTGGAAACATTATTGTATTGTGTTTTTGAGTATCAATTTTAAAGTTTAATCAAATATCAAGTTTATTGTTCACTGTCTCATTTTCAGTTTCAAATTTTATGTCAAAGCTTCTAATAAGCTCATGATTAAAATCAAATAAGCTCATTTAAGCTTATTATAGTCTTTGGTATGCTTGCTTTACAGTTTTAAGCAATTTTGTAACATGGTCAATAAAAGTCAACTGGAGCTCAATGGGGCTTGGTAATGGATAATGGTAGGTGCAGGACTTGGATGGGTTGAGATAGAATAGGTTAGCATAGGATTGGGTCTGGTTTAGCCTGCAACACCAGCTGGATCTCTTGTGAGTATTGATTGTCTCATTTTCATTTTTAGTTCTATTTTGCATAATGAGCTTATATCTGTACCTGTGTTTAATTTTAGTTCCTACTTGTTTATTTAGTGTTAATTAAGGTATTTAGACTTAGTATGATCAAGAAATCATGTTGGTTCAGTAGTTTGTTCATTTTTTAGTTCACATCACTTAGTATAGGGGTGTTTGGAATTGTCACAAACCCGCCTTTAAGGATAGTTCAGTGCTTAACTCTTGTTGCTTTAAGCTTGGTTAGTTCATATGTGCTAAGATCTGTCTTTAACTTGTGCCTGCAAAGCTAAAAGTCAAAATCCCATAAAACATGTCTTAGCAGCTTATCTGTTGAGTTTTTGCAAAGTCAAAAGATCATTTTGTGTTTGAAATACATAAACATAGATTGCAGTAGTCTTATTTCATATATAAACATCATTCTCAGTCCACAAAGTTGGATCAAAACTCAAATTAGTCAACTTTCCATTTCTTTGTTCAAAAGTCAAAATGAAAAACCAGTTTTTAGCCCATCTAAGATGATTTTTCATGGATTCATTTCTAGGCCAATGTCAGTGAAACTTTGGATTTAAGAACTTCTACTGGTCTATTTTATGATTATCATTTTTGTCAAATTTTGTCATTTTTTTATAAGTCCCAAATGAGCTTGTCAAAACAGGCTTATGTGCCCTGTGCACAGGGCATTAAATTGCACAGGTGTTGTGCAGTTTGTGCAACCCTTGCACAGAGCTTATTAAAGCTTATCTTGGTCTGTTCTTTGGTCTAGACATAGCCAGCCAAGTCTAGTTTAAGGTATCACTTTTGTTTTCTAGTTTCCAGTTTATTTAAGTGCTTATTTTTAAGCTGCAAGTAAGCCCCAGAACTGAGTTTAAGCACTTTTGCTCAAATCTTCATATATGTGCATTTTGTGTTTTAGAGGTTGAAAGCAGTTGAGAATTGTTGCATTTGGTCACTTTTATCATTTTATAGCTTCTGAAAACTGTTGGTAGCTTTTTGTGGTTGTTGGCTTAATTTTAGTGCTTATTTATAAGCACTTGTGGTTGCAGCTTCATATTCCTACACACAAGCACATGTTTTTCTATTTTTCCTAGATTCTCTATAATATGTTAAGCTTATCTTGAATTTTTCATATTTTTCCTGTCCTGTTTGCTATTTTTCTTGATTTAATTCAGTTTTTAGTACTTTTTAATTAGCATTTAATACAAAAATTAAGAAAAGTTTCAAAAATAATTTTTCATTTTCTTAAGTTAAGATAAATATAAAAGACAAAAAATATTTTTCTAGATTTTTCTTAGTTAAATTTGTATTTTTAAGTAATTTAAGTAGTTTTTAATAGTTTTAATTCATAGAAAATAGAAAATATTCAGAAAATACAAAATAGTTTTGAAAATTCTCTTTGATATTTTAGATTTTCTAAGTCAAAATTTTATTTTTCTAGCTTTATTTCCTATTTTCTTGTGTTTTAGGTTATTATTTAATAGTTAAAATAGTTTTTAATTAATAATAATTAGATAATTAGTTATAAAAATAATTTTCTTTTTCTCTAAATTTTCTGTTATCATTAGGATTGTAAAAATGTCATTTTCATATTTTTAGGATTAATATTGTGTAAGTTTCACATTTTTATTTAGACGTTACGTAGTTTTAATTAAGTTTTATAAAACATAAAAACAAAACATCATTTTAAAAATAGTGATAGCGTTTATTTAATATTTTTATCTTTTTAATTTTCTTTAATTTGCATTTAAGCCCCTTTAGTTTATGAGCTTTTTCTCGTAGTTATAATAATTCGCATCCCTTTTTCGCTCAAATCTCTCGATCACTATTCGTTGGGTGATCCATTGCATAGCTCATTGGGACATAACGACCGGGAAACACTATACTCCTCCGATCTTCATTGCATTGTGTTCTCAAACCGCTTGAAGTTTTTATTACGGTCGACCATTCACAAGTGGTCACCTGCGTAATAAAAACTTGACCGTTTTGAGCCGATCAAATTTTTACGCCACGCCGGGAGTCAGGCTAATTATCTTCGCTTAGCGATTAGTGATTTGAATATTCACTCTTTGTTCATACCATCCATACATATATTATATTTTCTTATAAAATCAAAATACAAAATACTTTCTTCTCATTCCTCTTATCCGTATGATTCTATTTCTCTTACCCCTCTTACCCTTTTGATTCTACTCTTCTTTAACCTCAAAACCGTTTAATTCTATTTCTTTAACCTCTATATGTTTAATTCTCATGGCAACATTCGATTATCCTCGTTGTTTCCGATGATCCAAAATTCGTATGGAAGAGGATCGACCGATTGTCGAATCCGTATTTGTTTATGCAAGCGATGTGGAAGGATGGGTGCAAGAAAATATTGTTATTGGTGCGCCTAGAATTGATCCGATAACTCTCGATGATTCTCCAAGTTTTCATGCGACCATCCGCCACAACCCGATGAACCACGTTCAAGAACCGGAGACCATAACGGAAGTGGTGGAAATTACTAGCTCTCGAGCACATCACTTGTCCCACCTCTTGATTTTTCAAAATGTTCTTCGAGACTTGATAGTCATTCGGATCACCATGTTGGTTTTGTTGATTCTTTGAATGAACCGATTCTTTCTCATTACTCTCAAATGAAATCGCTTATTCCTTGTGTCGGTTGTGGTGAGCCTCTTTTGGTTCACCTCGTCGATTGGTGTACGCAGTGTACAATGTGATAATGATATTCATAACGGAGTTGTTTGTTTTGTGGTTCGAGGAATTCATTTGATTATGATCCTAATCCGAACTCATTTAACGACCCTCAAACTTTTCCAATTACCCACCACAACCGACTTATCTTCATATAATCAACATATCTCATAGAATTTTGTGGAGGTCCTCACCAAGAATTTGATTGTCAATCGGAAACACGTTTGTCTATGAACAGCTTTTCCTGATGCTCGAACTTTGGTTATGACCAATATCCATATAATTCACTGTCCCGCACTCAACAGCTTCTTGTTGTGAGTCTTGTGGAGGTCCCCATTTCACTCGATTGTCAAATAGGGAATCCATTTCCTTGTAACAATCATGACTCTCACATGTTTGACAATTTCCAACCTCCACAAAGACTATACTGGTTCAAACTCCACCGAGCCGTTGTCTCAAGAAATCTCCCAAGATTTTGAAACCGTAATGAAAACACTTGATGATATGATTAGTAACTTTAAGAATCAAGTGAGTAGTGAAAAGACCATGGAGAATTGCTTGTCAAGAACGAGAAGAGAGGCCCGCCAATCTAGGGAAGAACTATTAGTCCTAGAGCATGCAAATAAGACGCTCCCAATTTCTCAAGGCACTTATATGATGATGATGAGAGAGAGTTTTATCCTTTAAAGATAATATTTCTCAACTCCTCGGTCGGTTGAGATCCAGTAGCTGAGATTCCATCTCAAACAACTGCTATCACACCAAGCTCCCACTCACTCTTCGAGCATGGGGACGAGCATCTTGACACTGTTCCTCGAAAAGGAATCGGACGAATTCATAAAATCTAGTGTTGAGAACCTTGTCCCAATCCCAAGAGAGTCACAGGAATTCTTGATCATGTGTGATATCCTCCTCCTCTTGTCTTCCAAAATGATCATGTTGAGATGTTCTCCGATTCTAATGATGACGATTCTTATCTTGTGGAAACATCGTTTATGTGGAAGATTTACCTTCGAGCTTGTTAGCTTCTTGAAGAGAGAATGATGAACTTCTCACATCAAATCAAAGATGAAGCTCTTCGATCTTACATTATTGAATGTCGGTCTTCTCATTTCTAAAATCGAGGCTTTCAAAGAGAAACCAATTTCATCTCCTACCCCATTAAGGGTAGTGACATTCTTGTCCGATGATTCTAATCCGATTGAAAGCCTCTGTTTTCATAATATGGGAGAGAAGATTAGTGGCGATTCCACTTTTCATTCTCATAATTCTCTCCCGATTATGAATCATTTACATTGGAGGAGTTCACAATGGAACCCACTCATCACAATTTCTCCTGAATATGATTCATTCACCTTCATGGAGTTCTCGGATGAACTCACTCATATCATATCTCCGCCGAGTATGATAATTTCTACTGATCTAGACACTCCCATAATATGTCTTGATCAAGCAAGCTTATTAATGAGATTCATGAAACTATGAATTCTCCTATTGAGGACGAAGAGTTAGTCATGATTTCTATCATGATTTTCTTTCTTTCTTCATATATCTTGTCATTTCTCTTCATCTTCACTCCTTCGGAATGAAGACACTATCTTTGATCCCGGCATTTCCATATATCATTTTGAGCCGGTTCTATGTATATCTCATCGGTGTGGAACTTTCACGTGCTTCAAATGTTTGTCCAAACATCTTGAATGAAAGTCCGATGGAGATTGTTTCTTCCACTTTGCTTCCCATGAACAAATTAATTGGGTCGAGTCAAGCTAGCGACTCGGTAATCAAAAAACAGAGCTAAACATGGGTTTTCACCCATGTGTTCCACCTAGTGTGGGGAGTTGCCCACATGTTATATATATATAAGTTCAAAAAAAAAAAAAAAAAAAAAAATCTCTTTCAAATAATGGCCGTAGTATTTCCCTTTTACGTTCTATGTTTCGCATAACTGCTGGTACTTTGAATATTGAGGGCAATATTCATTTCTAAGTGGGGGATTCTCACGAATTTTATCATGTAATTATACCGCCCATTCCCGTTTTTGGCCAAAATTTTTTTGGAGTAAGTGTTCTACACTTACTCATCTTATGGTCATCGATCCGCCTTGTCTAAAAAACAAAAGGATTGGCTAATCCAGAGCAAACGGCTCTTGGTAAAGATATCTCAAACCGTTGACGGCTTGCAATTTGCCCAAAATTGTATGGTATTCACTCACCATATCTTTAATTAGTGAAGAGTTGGCAGCCCGCAAGTTTATGGCTTGTGGTAAAGGCGATGGAAAAACCATAATTGGTAATCGACTCACCAAAGATAATATTGATAATTTATCTAAGAGTTGGCTAGTCCGAAGCAAACGGCTTCGGTAAAGACAAATCAAATCCGTTGAAGTCGGTGGTTTGCTCAAAATCACATGGTTATCGCTGTACCATGGTTCTTACTTGAACTAAAACATTTGGCTACTCCAAGTAATGGCTTTTGGTAAAGAGATTCAAATCCATTAAGTTTTTCAAAAGATTGCTAGGGACTAGCAATAGTTTAGTGTGGGGATTGATGAGTGTGTAAATACTCATCATTTTCGTCAATCTGAGCAAAACGTTTAAAAATGCTCGAAATGCATCAAAATATCGAAAATATTCCAAAATTGCATTTTATATGTTTCAGATGCAAAATGTTCAAAATCGATGAAAAATGAGCTAAGTTTGCATAATTGGCGCTTCACCCTCCAAGTTTCTAAAATTGTCGAAATAGTCCATGAGCTTAATTTCAAAGGAAAAAATCACCAAAGGTCCTTTTTAAATCATAACTTGTCAAAATTAGTCCTTTGGTGAAAAATATCAAAAGTTTTGAGAAATTACAAGTTTGGTCCTCCAAGTTTCAAAATTGGCAAAAATGGCCCTTGAAAAATTAAAAATGTCAAGATTGGTCCTTGTATTATGGAAACTTGTCACTTTTAGTCCCTTAAGCAACTTTGCATAAATGGCGCTTAGGTCCTTGATTTTCGAAATTGCAACATAGGTCCTTGAGTAATTAAAACCTTTATTAAACCTTTGGACCTTGCCATTTCATTGTGACCTGCCATAACCAATTGGACCCCTGTTTTGACCCTCCCTTTGATATTAAATCTCAACAACTCACTCAAACAAACCCTCACGGGTTCCAAAGTCTTTCTTCCCGCCATCATCACCATCTTCCTTCCTCATCTAACACTCCCCATCTTTCCACTCACCTTGTCACTCCCATGTTCCCTCCTCATCATCATACCTACCTACAACCCTATTTGCTAGTTTCAACCCACAGTCAAAACCAAAATTCCCGCCAAAAATCAATCTAATGGCTATAATGATCTTAAGCCATCCAATGGTCCTAAGGGCAGCTGGGATATGCTCAGAGTGAGGAGAGAAGCAGATTGGGGTATAAAAAGAGCAAGAGAAGGAAGTAGTTAGTTTTTTAGTTTATATTAATGTCGTTTTTTAAATTAATGTATTAGTTTAAATCAAAATGTTGTAATTTCAGTTTGTTGGTATCACATTTAAGTGGAAACATTATTGTATTGTGTTTTTGAGTATCAATTTTAAAGTTTAATCAAATATCAAGTTTATTGTTCACTGTCTCATTTTCAGTTTCAAATTTTATGTCAAAGCTTCTAATAAGCTCATGATTAAAATCAAATAAGCTCATTTAAGCTTATTATAGTCTTTGGTATGCTTGCTTTACAGTTTTAAGCAATTTTGTAACATGGTCAATAAAAGTCAACTGGAGCTCAATGGGGCTTGGTAATGGATAATGGTAGGTGCAGGACTTGGATGGGTTGAGATAGAATAGGTTAGCATAGGATTGGGTCTGGTTTAGCCTGCAACACCAGCTGGATCTCTTGTGAGTATTGATTGTCTCATTTTCATTTTTAGTTCTATTTTGCATAATGAGCTTATATCTGTACCTGTGTTTAATTTTAGTTCCTACTTGTTTATTTAGTGTTAATTAAGGTATTTAGACTTAGTATGATCAAGAAATCATGTTGGTTCAGTAGTTTGTTCATTTTTTAGTTCACATCACTTAGTATAGGGGTGTTTGGAATTGCTGTCAAACCTGTCTTTAAGGATAGTTCAGTGCTTAACTCTTGTTGCTTTAAGCTTGGTTAGTTCATATGTGCTAAGATCTGTCTTTAACTTGTGCCTGCAAAGCTAAAAGTCAAAATCCCATAAAACATGTCTTAGCAGCTTATCTGTTGAGTTTTTGCAAAGTCAAAAGATCATTTTGTGTTTGAAATACATAAACATAGATTGCAGTAGTCTTATTTCATATATAAACATCATTCTCAGTCCACAAAGTTGGATCAAAACTCAAATTAGTCAACTTTCCATTTCTTTGTTCAAAAGTCAAAATGAAAACCGCTTTTAGCCCATCTAAGATGATTTTCATGGATTCATTTCTAGGCCAATGTCGTTGAAACTTTGGATTTAAGAACTTCTACCTTGGTCTATTTTATGATTATCATTTTGTCAAATTTTGTCATTTTTTATAAGTCCCAAATGAGCTTGTCAAAGCAGTTTATGTGCCTCTCAAGATGTGGCATTAAATTGCACAGGTGTTGTGCAGTTTGTGCAACCCTTGCACAGAGCTTATTAAAGCTTATCTTGGTCTGTTCTTTGGTCTAGACATAGCCAGCCAGGTCTAGTTTAAGGTCTCACTTTTGTTTTCTAGTTTCCAGTTTATTTAAGTGCTTATTTTTAAGCTGCAAGTAAGCCCTAGAACTGAGTTTAAGCACTTTTGCTCAAATCTTCATATATGTGCATTTTGTGTTTTAGAGGTTAAAAGCAGTTGAGAATTGTTGCATTTGGTCACTTTTATCATTTTATAGCTTCTGAAAACTGTTGGTAGCTTTTTGTGGTTGTTGGTTTAATTTTAGTGCTTATTTATAAGCACTTGTGGTTGCAGCTTCATATTCCTACACACAAGCACCTGTTTTTCTATTTTTCCTAGATTCTCTATAATATTTTAAGCTTATCTTGAATTTTTCATATTTTTCCTGTCCTGTTTGCTATTTTTCTTGATTTAATTCGTTTTAGTACTTTTTAATTAGCATTTAATACAAAAATTAAGAAAAGTTTCAAAAAATAATTTTTCATTTTTCTTAAGTTAAGATAAATATAAAAGACAAAAAATATTTTTCTAGATTTTTCTTAGTTAAATTTGTATTTTTAAGTAATTTAAGTAGTTTTAAATAGTTTTTAATTCCTAGAAAATAGAAAATATTCGAAAAATACAAAATAGTTTTGAAAATTCTCTTTTGTTATTTTAGATTTTCTAAGTCAAAATTTTATTTTTCTAGCTTTATTTCCTATTTTCTTGTGTTTTAGGTTATTATTTAATAGTTAAAAATAGTTTTTAATTAATAATAATTAGATAATTAGTTATAAAAATAATTTTCTTTTTCTCTAAATTTTCTGTTATCATTAGGATTGTAAAAATGTCATTTTCATATTTTTAGGATTAATATTGTGTAAGTTTCACATTTTTATTTGTACGTTACGTAGTTTTTAATTAAGTTTTATAAAAACATAAAAACAAAAACATCATTTTAAAAATAGTGATAGCGTTTATTTAATATTTTTTATCTTTTTAATTTTCTTTAATTTGCATTTAAGCCCCTGTAATTTGTTGGTTTTTTCCGTAGTTATAATCATATCGCTCCTTTTTCGCTCAAATTTCTCGATCAGTCAATATACATAACGACCCAAACACTATACTTTTTGAGTTTGTGTCAACCGCTTTATCTCTCGATCACTATTGAGCGTTGGGTGATCCTTCCATTTAATTTGGCCATTTTGGGGAAAAAGGACTAAAGGGTACATTTATGATCACATTCGCCAGACCACCGAAATGAATATTGTCCTCAAATCAAAGACCCATATTATGTCAATCCTCGATCTTAACATTGCATTAGGTCTTTTTAATATTTACAATTTTCATTCAGTTTTAGATCTATATACAACATGGGGCATCTCCCCACACTAAGGTGGTAGAAAGTGGGTAAGAAGACGTAAACACGGGTGAAAACCCATGTTGCACCATCGTTTTGATGTCAAAACCGTTTTTATCACTCAAGCCACCACTTGTGAATGGCGGATCGTAACAAACTTAAAACAACCGAAGCACAAATGCAATGAAGTCCAGGAGAGTATAGTGTTTCCCAGTGTCGTTATGTCCCAACGAGCCGCGCGAGAATAGTCGAACGTTTAGTGATCGAGAAGATTTGAATGATCTGAGATTTGATTAATTATAACTACGTAAAAAGCCAACAAATTACAACGGCTTAAATGCAAATTAAAGGAAATTAAAAGATAAAATCAATTAAATAAATGCTATCACTATTATTAAAATGATGTTTTTGTTCTTTTGTTTTAATAAAACTTAATTAAAAACTACGTGACGTCAAAACAAAACGTGAAACTTACACAATATTAACCCTAAAAATATGAAAATTATATTTTATAAACCTAATGATAAAAGAAAATTATTAGAAAAAGAAAATTAATTTTACAACTAATTATCTAATTATTATTAATTAAAACTATTTTAACTATTAAATAATTACCTAAAATACAAGAAAATAGGAAATAAAGCTAGAAAAATAAAATTAAGAAATGGAAAAGTCTAAAATATCAAAAGATAATTTTCAAAACTATTTTATATTTTTCGATTATTTTCTATTTTTATGAATTTTAAACTATTAAAAACTAATTAAATTACTAAAAATTACAAAATAAACTATGAAAAATCTGGAAAATTACTTTTTTTACTTTTTATATTTATCTTAACCTAAGAAAATTGAAAAATTATTTTTTTGAAGCTTTTATGAATTTTTTGTATTAAATGCTATTTAAAAAGACTTAAAAAATGTTTTTAATTAAGAAAAATAGCAAACTGTTATGGAAAATTATGAAAATTTCAGGAAAACTCTAAAATAATATTATGAATCTAAGAAAAATAGAAAAACATGTGCTTGTGTGTAAGAAAATGGGTTCATAGCTGTAAGTGCTTAAATAAGCACTTTGAATAAGCACAAGGTACAAACAGGACACCAAACCTTCACAGAAGCTCTAATAAGCTATAAGTACTTAAAAGTGACTTATCACAACTGTCCTAAGCCTCTGATTTGTAATCTAGAACAGGTTTGATGTTTGAGCTTTTGGACTAAAAAGCAGTTTATGTGGGGTAACTTTAGACCAAAGCACAAGCTACAAAAGAAGCTAAATCTGAAAACCAAAAATTGGAACTTATTCTAGACCTGGCTAAGACCAAATGCACCAAAACTCATACCATGACCAGCTCTATTGAGCTCTGTGCACCTTGAACAAAATCTGAGAAAAAGTCAGTGAATACTGAGTGTCAGTGAGCAGGGCACTTTGGGCCTAAAAGAAGAGCATGTTTGAAGCTTTTATAAAAATTGTAAAATTATGCTAAAATGGTGATAAGCAAGAACACCAACTTAAGTTTCTGAAATGCCAAGTCTTACTGAAAATGGCTCAAAAATAAAGATGTGAAAAATCCTTGCAGTTGGCTACAAAACTGGTTTTTGCAATTTTTGACTTTTGAAGAAACCTGGACAGTTGACTATTATGAACTTTGGATCCAATTTTATCACTGATCTAGGTGTTATAAGGTGTAATGGATATAATGCAAGCTTTGTTTAACACTTCTAAACACAAAACAATGAATTAGCAAATCCAAATCCACACAGATTATCAGTAAGACAGATTTCAATATAATGTTGACTTTTGAACTAGCATGCACCAAACCAAGACTTGAATTGAGTTACTTATAGTCAAACAAGCATGAAACAACAAGAAGCTATCACTGAACTAGCCTCTGGGACTGTTTTGACAGTAAATCCAAACACTACTATATTGACAGATTTGCAATTAACAATAAGCTAAACACTTAACTATCTGATATAAATGATCAAACTGAGTTAAATTTACCTAAACATAACTAATGGAACAGGCTTAAACCACTTATAATTACAAAAACGAATTATGCTATGAAACTTTGATAATCACTTACTTTTAGTCCTTTAGCCACAATGGCTTGATTCCTGTGAAACAAGAACACAGTACCTAATCTAAACCAACCCATATGACTAATCCAATCCCAAGAACATGTCTGCACCAACCCATTGCATTCCTTCCTCAGATTTGCCCAACTTTGACTTATGTTGACCCAAATCAAAAAATGATAGAAACTTAAAGACAAGCTTGCATAAAGCTATAATAAGCTAGTGCAAGCTTGTTTGAGCTTGTAAATAAGCTGCTAGAGGGTTGAGCACTAGAATTTGAAACTCAAATTTGTAACAGTGACCATGGAATAAGAAATCTTAATTCAAACTTAAATTGATACTTGTAAAGAGTTGCAATACACTTAAATAACTTAACTTGGTACAATTAAACTTGAAAATACAATTGAAAAGCTTTTTAAGTCTAAGAAATTAAAAATACGACATAAGTGTAAAAATGAAAAATTAACTACTGCCTGTCTTTGCTTCTCTTTCCTTCTCTTTATACCCAATCTCATTCTCTTTCCACTCTGAATAATTCCCATCACAATCCTTGGCCATTGGATGGCTTTAAACTGATTTTGGCCTTTGATTCAAATTTGGCGGGAAAAGCTAATTGACCTGTTGTCTCTGAAAACTAGCACTAGGGGGGGTGGAGTAGTTGTGATGATGAGGGATGGGTTTTGAGGTGATAAGGTGAGAGGTGGATGGTATGGGTGAGTGTATGCAGTTGCAGGCACAAGTGGGGAAGAAGGGATAAGGTGGGGCGGGTAAATCTGTTGTTTGACTTGTTTGTTTGACCAAGGGTTCAAAAAGAGAGGCAGGGGGTCAAATGGATAAAAGGGCAGGGGTCACAATCTATTTTGACAAGTCTTAGTTTAGTATTAATGACAAGGACCTATGTTGTAATTCTGTCAAACTAGAAGGACCAATCCTGCCAATTTCCAAACTTGTTTGAAGGGACCATAATTGACAAGCTTTGAAAGTTTAAGGACCAATCTTGTCATTATTGAAAGTTAAGGGACCTAAGTTGTCATTTTGAAAGTTAAAGGACCTAAATTGTAAATTTGTTTATTTAAATCTCAAGGACCATTTTGACAACTTAAGAATCCTAGGGACTTTAAAATGATATTTCTCTTTATTTGGTTTTACCAGGACTGCTTTTGACAACTTTTGAAACTTGGGGACTAAAGCGCCAATTATGCAAACTTGATACGTTTTCACCGATTTTGATATTTTGCATTTAAAACACATAAAACACTTGTTTGTGATATTTTTATCATTTTGATGCATTTACGAGTGTTTTCAAATGTTTTTGCGCTTTAATTTGTACAAAATGATGAGTATTTAGACACTCATCAATCCCCACACTAAACTATTGCTAGTCCCTAGCAATGATTTGAGAAAACATAATGGATTTTAATCTCTTTACCAAAAGCCATCACTCGGAGTAGCCAAATGTTTCGGTTCAAGTAAGAACCATGGTACAATCGATAACCATGTGATTTTGTGCAAACCACCGACTTTCAACGGATTTGATTTGTCTTTACCGAAGCCGTTTGCTCTGGACTAGCCAACTCTTAGATAAATTATCGAATTATCTTTGGTGAGTGATTACCAATTATGGTTTTTCCATCGCCTTTACCACAAGCCATAACCTTGCGGGCTAGCCAACTCTTCACTTTTTAGGATATCGTGAGTGAATACCATACAATTTTGGGCAAATTGCAAGCCGTCAACGGATTTGAGATATCTTTACCAAGAGCCGTTTGCTCTGGATTAGCCAATCCTTTTGTTTATTAGACAAGGCGGATCGATAACCAAATGATGAGTAAGTGAAGAACACTTACTCCAAAAAAAATTTTTTTTTGCCAAAATGGGGAATTAGGTGGTATAATTACATGATAAAATTCGTGAGAATTCCCCACACTTAGAAATGAATATTGCCCTCAATATTCAAAGTACCCATGGTTATGCCGAAACAAAGAACGAAAAGGGAAATACTACGCCATTATTTAGCAAGAGTTTTTTTTTTTTTTTTTTTTTTTTTTTTTTTTTTTTGACAAAATGCGGCAACCCCCACACTAGTGGGAAACTCCCACACTAGGGTGGTACACGGGTGAAAACCCATGTTTAGCTATTGTTTTTGATTACCGAGTCGCTAGCTTGACTCGACCCCAATTCATTTGTTCATGGGGAAAGTAACGTGGAAAACCAATCTCGATCGGACTTTCGTTCACAATGTTAATAAACATATGAACATCGAAAGTTCCACACCGACGAGATATAACCGCGGTATTGTTAATAGTAGAAACTATAAAGGATGATACGGGGTCAAAGATGGTGTCCTCATTCCCGAAAGAGAAAAGGAAAGAGCAACCACACCATCTGTGAAGAATGGAATAAAGATATGCATGAGAATGCAAGTCCATTCCTCATCGAGAGAAGCAAATCACCATTTTGACATTTTTAAGCTTAAACTTGAAGCTTATATGGTGATTGTCAATAAGATGTCCGAGAGGAGGGTGGGAAATGGTTCTTCAATCAATGTATTTTCCGGAAAAGGATGTCTCCTCCGGATCAAAGTAAGTGTTATCAATTCTGTTGGAATTGACTCATCACTAAGAAATGCATCGACTTCATTCCAAAGTTGTCATCTTCCTCATCGGGGTGAGAGAAGGGATGGAAGAGTCGGGAATAAGACTAGGAGATGATGGATCATTTTGAGCAATTCATCAATGGGAAGAATGTCTCCATTGGATCACAAACATCATCATCCAACTCGGATGAAACCAAGAGAGTTTAGTTTCATCCACGAGTTAACAATCTCGATGCGACAAACCGATTCGGAGGTGGGACAAGTGGTGTGCTCTTAGAGCTAGCGGTTTCCACCACTTCCGATGAAGTCTCCGAATCTAGATCATCATCATCATCAAGAATACTCTTGACTTCCACGGTACAACTTTCAAACCATTTGTTTGAACCGGGGTAATTTTCAAAGCTTTCAACTCGAGCGTTTTTGGTGACTCGTCTTAACCGTGAAATTCGAGAGTGTTGCATTGAATCTTCGGATCTTTGATCAATTGTGGCAACACTGTTTGTCTGAGGTTTGGAGTTCGGTTGATATTCAATGTGAGCTCTTCGTTGTCAACCCGTATGGTCAACTCTTCAAAAACACATCAATCGAGCACGACTCGCTCTCAAGAAAGCTCTCCCTAAGATGAGGGAACTCTAGGATCCGCATCGAAGTCTACTACAACAAAGTCGGTGGGAAAGTGAAACTTTCCCACTTTCATCACGACATCCTCGGCTATCCCAGTGGACGAGTTATGGTACGGTCCGCTAGCTCGAGTGTCATACAAGTGGATGAAAGTTTAGGAAGAGACAATTTCTTCCATACCGAGAGTGGCATGAGGTTAATGCTAGCGCCAAGATCGCCAAGGCGGAGCATTGAACCATCCCCAAGAAATCACACGGGATTAGAAATCGCCGGGTCTTCAAGCTTTTGGGAAGCTTCTTGAGAAGGACCGCCGAGCATTGCTCATTGAGGGAGTTTTAGCCATCTCGGATAGCTTATCTTTGTTGGTGAGTAAGCCTTTAAGCGTGGATGCAAATTTAGGCATAAGAACGAGAGCATCAACGAATCTTATATCAAAGTGAAGCTCATTGAAGATTTGGAAAAATTTTCCATTTGCTCTTTGTTTTTGTCTTTGAGCTTCTCATCATTCATTCTTGATGGGTAAGGAAGTCGACTAGACTTTTGAGCCGGATGGAAGTGTTTTCGGCTCGAATTTGTCTTGAACTTGGTTCCGGACTTAAAGCTTGGCTACCGAAGGTTGGACGTGCGGTACCGTGGGCTTGAATAATGCACCTTGTCCGTTGTATCCTTGGTAACTTGACTCATTGCCACGGAGGAGGCATTGGAGTCGAAGGTCCATTGTGCGTCTTACCACTACGAGTGGTGGCGGCTTTCAACTCGGCATTGGGATTAGTAATTGTATTGCTTGGGAGTCCTCCGAATATGATGAAGCTTGGTTCATATTCATGTTCATGAAACCGCTCATCATATTCTTCAACTCATTTGTCTGCCGAGACATTGTGGTATCAATTTCCTTCTTTAGCTCAACCTCATGTTATTGATCCGAGTTTGCATTGAACGTATGCTTGACTCAAGAACTTTCATGAAGTCATTTGGTGGGGAGCATGAGAAGGTTGTTGATAATTTTGTCGATTTGGAGCTTGATATTGTGGGTTGTAATTGTTCTGTTTTGATTATTGAATTTTGTCCTTGATTCGAACAAAGCGATTTTGATTGCCATGGTTTTGCACGGAGGAAAACCGGTGGTTTCATACCGCTAGGTGCACGGTAGTGAGGATCGACTTGTGGTCGGTATTGATTGTGGTTTACAAAGCTACGGGAGCTTGGTAAAGGAAGCATCGGTTGCTTGACAATCATAATACGCGTGTGGACCACTACAAGTTTCACACACCTTGTTTACGGCTTTGATGGGTTCGGTTTATGAATCTCGCTTTGATTTCCTTAACATCCTTAATCATACAACGGATGGCATTCGTTAGAGCGCTATCGGAGCAGCCTAACTCGTAAGAGTTATTAGATGTAGAAGCGGAGTGTTAGGAGTATTGACTTTGTTGCGAGAAATAGGAACTTTTGATTTTTGCTCGCAAATCTCAATCACATCTTTAGGCTTACGATTCAAGATATTGCCACCGGCGGCTGCATTCAGAGAATCTTGATCGTTACCGTTCAACCCATTGTAAAAGATATTGACTTGTTGAAGCTCCGTGAATTCATGATGGGGTCATTTCCTGAGGAGATCCTTGAATCTCTCCCATGCCTCTCCAAAGTTTTCATAGAAATTTTGACGAAATCCAGAAATTTCATTTTTAAGATTAGTCGTCTTTGATGGAGGAAAGAAATGATTGACAAACTTTTGAACAAGTTCCTCCCAAGTTTCGATGGATCGAGGGGTTCTTTTTCCACCAAATCGGGTTGTCCCCTCAGTGAGAATGGAAATAGCATCAACTTGATGACTTTTGTGACACATCCTTGAAATTGATAGTTGAAGTCAACTTGTTAAACCAACGGATGTGTGCATACGGGTCTTCACGATCAAACCGTGGAATTGATTTGTAGACACAAGTTGGATCAAATGTGTCTTCAATTCAAAGTGATAAGATTTGATTATTGGTAGAATGATGGCATCTCCATAACCCTCGGTGGGTGCTTGGAGCATTTCCGCCATAGTGCGTTAAATACGCCATTTTGTTTGAAATAGTACGAATCTCGGGTTCGACTATTTGGGCAACACGCTCACGAGAACGTCGTCTAGGAATTTCGCTAGATCACGAAGAGGGCTCAATGATCTAGAAGAACGAGTGCGATGCACTAGAGTTAACTCTAAGAGATCTCGAGTTAAGGAAGGGAATTATGAAATTGGTGAAAATGGGGTAAGGAGAATCTTTTGGGTTTTCGGTTCGACAAGTATATATAACAACAAATCCAATTAAAACAAGATCGAGGCAAAACAACGGTGAACTTAAACCAATAATCACAAGATGAGTGGCTTCTTTGAAAAGGTACACCACTATCAAGGACACAAAGGCAAGTTTTAAATCTTTGGTTCGGGAACTTATTATGGTCGCACCCCAGTTAGGTAGTGCACTTTGCCTTGGTTTCGGTGGTAAGATTTTATGTTGTTATTATTAAACTCGAAAACGACAAATCTTTTGTATTTTTATATTTGATACATATATAGAAACAAAAGAAAAATATTTTTGTTTTTTATACGTTTTTGGCTGTTTTGGGTTTTTGGATTTTTATAAGAATATATAGATATAGATAGATGGTATGAACAAGGAGTGATTATTCAAATCACTAATGCTAAAAGTAAGACTATTAGCATTGTTCCCGCAATGGCGCCAAAATTTGATCGTAAAACCGTCAAGTTTTATCACACAAACCACGCCACTTGTGAATGATGGATCGTAACAAACTTAAAACAGGTTAAGCACAAATGCAATGAAGTCCGAGAGAGTATAGTGTTTCCCAGTGTCGTTATGTCCCAACGAGTGTGCGAGAATAGTCGAACGTTTAGTGATCGAGAAGATTTGAACAGATCTAGATTTGATTAATTATAACTACGTAAAAAGCCAACAAATTACAACGGCTTAAATGCAAATTAAAGGAAATTAAAAGATAAAATCTATTAAATAAATGCTATCACTATTATTAAAATGATGTTTTTGTTCTTTTGTTTTAATAAAACTTAATTAAAAACTACGTGACGCACAAACAAAAACGTGAAACTTACACAATATTAACCCTAAAAATATGAAAATTATATTTTATAAACCTAATGATAAAAGAAAATTATTAGAAAAGAAAATTAATTTTACAACTAATTATCTAATTATTATTAATTAAAACTATTTTAACTATTAAATAATTACCTAAAATACAAGAAAATAGGAAATAAAGCTAGAAAAATAAAATTAAGAAATGGAAAAGTCTAAAATATCAAAATAGAATTTTCAAAACTATTTTTGTATTTTTCTCGATTATTTTCTATTTTTTATGAATTTTAAACTATTAAAACTAATTAAATTACTAAAAATTACAAAATAAACTATGAAAAATCTGGAAAATTACTTTTTTTACTTTTTATATTTATCTTAACCTAGAAAATTAAAAAATTATTTTTTTGAAGCTTTTATGAATTTTTTGTATTAAATGCTATTTAAAAAGACTTAAAAACTGTTTTTAATTAAGAAAAATAGCAAACTGTTATGGAAAATTATGAAAATTTCAGGAAAACTCTAAAATAATATTATGAATCTAAGAAAAATAGAAAAACATGTGCTTGTGTGTAAGAAAATGGGTCTGCAGTTGTAAGTGCTTCTTAATAAGCACTTTGAATAAGCACAAGGTACAAACAGGACACCAAACCTTCACAGAAGCTCTAATAAGCTATAAGTACTTAAAAGTGACTTATCACAACTGTCCTAAGCCTCTGATTTGTAATCTAGAACAGGTTTGATGTTTGAGCTTTTGGACTAAAAAGCAGTTTATGTGGGGTAACTTTAGACCAAAGCACAAGCTACAAAAGAAGCTAAATCTGAAAACCAAAATTGGAACTTATTCTAGACACAGCTAAGACCAAATGCACCAAAACTCATACCATGACCAGCTCTATTGAGCTCATGCACCTTGCACAAAATCGAGAAAAACTCGGTGAATCTTGAGTGTCGCGAGGCAGGCACTTTGGGCCTAAAAGAAGAGCATGTTTGAAGCTTTTATAAAAATTGTAAAATTATGCTAAAATGGTGATAAGCAAGAACACCAACTGAAGTTTCTGAAATGCCAAGTCTTACTGAAAATGGCTCAAAAATAAAGATGTGAAAAATCCTTGCAGTTGGCTACAAAACTGGTTTTTGCAATTTTTGACTTTTGAAGAAACCTGGACAGTTGACTATTATGAACTTTGGATCCAATTTTATCACTGATCTAGGTGTTATAAGGTGTAATGGATATAATGCAAGCTTTGTTTAACACTTCTAAACACAAAACAATGAATTAGCAAATCCAAATCCACACAGATTATCAGTAAGACAGATTTCAATATAATGTTGACTTTTGAACTAGCATGCACCAAACCAAGACTTGAATTGAGTTACTTATAGTCAAACAAGCATGAAACAACAAGAAGCTATCACTGAACTAGCCTCTGGGACTGTTTTGACAGTAAATCCAAACACTACTATATTGACAGATTTGCAATTAACAATAAGCTAAACACTTAACTATCTGATATAAATGATCAAACTGAGTTAAATTTACCTAAACATAGCTAATGGAACAGGCTTAAACCACTTATAATTACAAAAACAAATTATGCTATGAAACTTTGATAATCACTTACTTATAGTCCTTTAGCCACAATGGCTTGATTCCTGTGAACAAGAACACAGTACCTAATCTAAACCAACCCATATGACTAATCCAATCCCAAGAACATGTCTGCACCAACCCATTGCATTCCTTCCTCAGATTTGCCCAACTTTGACTTATGTTGACCCAAATCCAAAAGTGATAGAAACTTAAAGACAAGCTTGCAGAAAGCTATAATAAGCTAGTGCAAGCTTGTTTGAGCTTGTAAATAAGCTGCTAGAGGGTTGAGCACTAGAATTTGAAACTCAAATTTGTAACAGTGACCATGGAATAAGAAATCTTAATTCAAACTTAAATTGATACTTGTAAAGAGTTGCAATACACTTAAATAACTTAACTTGGTACAATTAAACTTGAAAATACAATTGAAAAGCTTTTTAAGTCTAAGAAATTAAAAATACGACATAAGTGTAAAAATGAAAAATTAACTACTGCCTGTCTTTGCTTCTCTTTCCTTCCCTTTATACCCAATCTCATTCTCTTTCCACTCTGAATAATTCCCATCACAATCCTTGGCCATTGGATGGCTTTAAACTGATTTTGGCCTTTGATTCAAATTTGGCGGGAAAAGCCAATTGACCTGTTGTCTCTGAAAACTAGCACTAGGGGGGGTGGAGTAGTTGTGATGATGAGGGATGGGTTTTGAGGTGATAAGGTGAGAGGTGGATGGTATGGGTGAGTGTATGCAGTTGCAGGCACAAGTGGGGAAGAAGGGATAAGGTGGGCGGTAAATCATTGTTTGATTTGTTTGTTTGACCAAGGGTTCAAAAAGAGAGCCAGGGGGTCAAATGGATAAAAGGGCAGGGGTCACAATCTATTTTGACAAGTCTTAGTTTAGTATTAATGACAAGGACCTATGTTGTAATTCTGTCAAACTAGAAGGACCAATCCTGCCAATTTCCAAACTTGTTTGAAGGGACCATAATTGACAAGCTTTGAAAGTTTAAGGACCAATCTTGTCATTATTGAAAGTTAAGGGACCTAAGTTGTCATTTTTGAAAGTTAAAGGACCTAAATTGTAAATTTGTTTATTTAAATCTCAAGGACCATTTTTGACAACTTAAGAATCCCTAGGGACTTTAAAATGATATTTCTCTTTATTTGGTTTTACCTTTTGAAACTGGGGGACTAAACCGCCAATTTTTGACAACTTTTGAAACTTGGGGACTAAAGCGCCAATTATGCAAACTTGATAAATGAAAATGTTTTCACCCGATTTTGATATTTTGCATTTAAAACACATAAAACACTTGTTTGTGATATTTTATCATTTTGATGCATTTTGTCAATCCTCGTTGTGTTTTCGGATGTTTTGCAAGAAATGAGTTTAATTTGTACAAAATGATGAGTATTTAGACACTTATCATGGTTCTCAACACTAGACTTTATGAATTGCCCGATTTCTTTTCATGAATAAGTGTCAAGATGCTCATCCCCCATGTTCGAGAGAGGAGTGGGCATTTCGGTGTGATAACAACAGACCGAGGGAGTTGAGTAGGACTAGCATACATATGTTTTACAATTTCCATTTGTTCTTCTCGCTAGTAATTCCATCATAGTCTTTTCTCCCGATTTTCATGGAAGGAATTTCAACCGATGAACTTGATGAACATGTACAAAATTGACGAATATCAAGGGTAACTTTATCATCATCTTCATCGAGAAGAGCAAACATTAAATATAGCACGTGTTTTAGCCGCTTGTTCTTCGACAAGTAATTCCTCCATGCTCTTTTCGCTTCTAGCATCTCGCTCTTTTGCAAGTAATTCGCCATAGATTCCTCACGAGAGTTTTGAAACGATATAGCCGATTCCTCCTGTTCTTAATAACTCCGCACTCTTCGCAGAAGGTCCGCCGTAGTTTTACGAGGAGTTGCTTGAATCATTTGGCACCGTGGAGGTTGGTCTTGAAATGATGTGTCAAAATTGTCACAAGGAAATGTATTCTGCTTGACAATCCGAAATGACGTGGACCTCCAAAGACTACAACAAAATGATTGTTGTGGGTGGACATGTGAATAATATGGAATTTGGTAATTTCCAAAGTCCCGAGTGTTACCGTAAAATTGTTCATAGACAAACGCGCTCCGATTGACACTCAAATCCTTGGTGAGGACTTCACAAAACTCACACAGATATGTCAATATCTCATGATGTGGTGGCTGGTAGAAGGAATCGATGTGTCATGGTAAGGATAGTAACACCCCAAAAATAATGGTTTCATAGGTAAGTGTTACCGGGGTATTACTCGATTGGTACCACAACACAATGTATATAACAACAGTTTAACTTGAGAAATCGTATTTCGTAAAGATTTATGTTTACATTTTTCAAAATATATATTATAGAATGTAGGCCCATAAAAGAATTAAGGTGGTCCCCAAATTTACATCAGAGTCTTCTATTACCATGCCATGCCAATGCCCAAGCGCCTCCAAAGTTTAGCTACCGCCTGCAATCCTGAAAATGCATGCTAAAAGTGTCAACACAAAGGTTGGTGAGTTCACAGGTTTTAGTACACCAAGTAGTTTCCAAAACTGGAAAATCAATTGGTTGTCAAAGTTTCAAAGGGTCCATTATGTATGCAGCTCGCGTTCATGGCATAAAGGTTCCACTACTTAAGCCGATTCACCAACATTGCCCCTACGCAACATGCTCTAACCTAGCATGAGAACTCGATTCTATGCACTCCGTTAGTGGAGTGAGGGATGGCTCTACCCTAATAGCGCTATCCATAGATGTAACACCCCAACTTCGTGATACGCAATGAATTCAAACGGGTGTTACTTCATGGCACAACAAATATAATAATAGAAAACGACTCTAATGGAGTCGTTTCAAAAGATTTATCATTCGATTTGTATAAATATCGAGTTTACAAAAATGAGGTCCCAAATGGTTTCAAGTTTACAAAATACATTTAAAAGGGTTTTGAATGATAATAAAATTTATAGCCTTCTTGATCTAGTCCTTGCTTTTCCGTGCGACTTCCACATTATGGACTGAAATACATGCTTAAAACCGCCAACACAAAGGTCGAGTGAATTCATAGAGTTTGTTTGATGGTTGAACACATTATGTTTGTAGTGTGAGTTATAATTCACACCAATGGTTTGAAAACCAAAAGCTTATTATTAGACTAAGCATCATGCAATCAAGGCGTTAACGTGTTCCAAAATTAATTGGGGAAAATGTCGGTGCGTTCCTATCGTAAAATTGCTGCTTACCAATGTTACTCAAATATAGTGCTTGTTTGCCTTTAATGGGGCCAACACAAACGGATTCGGCAATCCCAATAGATCTATTCACAATATTCGCGCCCACTCACATAGTGATTAATTATTCATGATTGGGACTTAAGTTTGGCAAATGCGAAACTTAGTGCTAATAACAATCGATAAGTATATAGTGGTACTACTTAAGTAGATGATACTTGAGTCCGCTTTTGTTTGATACTACCGCCTCAATACGTTTGATACTTGAGCCCGCTTTTGTTTGAAAGCAATGTGTTCGTTTAAAATAAAGCATGTATTTCCCCCAAGGGTTTGTAAAACAATTAAATAATAGAAAGTGGGGCTATGAACTCACGGTAATCAGTAAAAGTTCAGAGTACTTATAAAAGTAAATGAAAGTAGTTGAGCATGTATCTCCCCCAAAGAGTTTATAAAGTAATTAAACGAGTAAAAGTGGGGCTATGAACTCACGGTAATCAGTAAAAGTTTAGAGTACTTATAAAAGTAAATGAAAATAGTTTGAGCATGTATCTCCCCCAAAAGTAATTCAAAACGTATAAAAGTAGTGGCTATGAAACTCACGGTAATCAGTAAAAGTTTAGAGTACTTATAAAAGTAAATGAAAATAGTTTGAGCATGTATCTCCCCCAAAAGTAATTGAAAATGTATAAAAGTAGGGGCTATGAAACTCACGATAATCCTTAAAAGTTTAGAGTACTTGTGAAAGTAAATGAAAATAGTTTGAGCATGTATCTCCCCCAAAAGTAATTCAAAAGAGTATAAAAGTAGGGGCTATGAAACTCACCTTAATAAATGATATCACATGTATAATGAGAATGATAGATATGCCGTGAGAACTTCTACGAGCAACCTAAAATGAAATGTTGCGACTTAAGTTTGGAACAATGTTTAGGAAAACATAAATCCATTCTATATATATTTCTATGTTGATCATGATGTAGTCAATTATCATTTGATGTTTATAGAAAGATCTTTAATAAGTGAAAACATATTTAGTTTATAGATATTGTACTACCGTTCGGGCCATCATAATTCAGAGGTCATGCAGTAAACGTTCGAGGAGCTAGGACACTTTAAATCGTGAACCAAGAACTCGTCGACACGTTTTACTCAAATGAAACCCTCACATGAAGTTCCCTAGTGTTGTAGTGCTCAATACGTAAAATATAGATTTTGATTACTTGAATATTATATATTAAGAGTTTATAATTACAATAAATAAACTAACATGTTTATAAGTATTTAAATAAGTTTGAGTCTTATAAATACTTACCTTAATATAGGACACTTGTGTATTATGGAAAATAAAATATTAGCCAGCTTCGACGTAGAATTTGCAATCTTCGAAACCCAAGGCTATTAGAAGATTATAACAACGCCTTCTTGAGAACCCAAGAAGAAATGAAGATTATAACAACGCCTTTTGGAGACTTGAAGTTATTTGAAGATTATAACGACTCTTTCTTGAAAACTTCCAAGAACGAAGATCAAACGCTAGTTTTCTTCAAGAACACATGAATGTTCTTACAAGATCTATAAGAAATGCCTTAGGTTTAGGACTTTAGATGTTAAGAAGGGTGGTGCAAGAAAATATGAAGGTTTTAGCTTGGTATTTATAGGATGAGAAAAATAGTTAACTACATATTAGGTTAAAACTAACCATGGTTAAGTTATATACTTGGCAAGATCTTAGGAATGAATGGCCATGATCAAACCATGTGTCTAGGAGGCTTCTTCGAGAAGCCTCATGAGGAGGTTAAGAGTTTTAGTTTTCATCTTGTGTTTACTGGAGTGAGTTTTAGTCCGAAAATCGCTAACTGTGAGTATTTAATTCATGAAACGTAAAATCGGTATCGTAAAAATATGAAACTTATAGGAATGATTAAAATTATCATTATACTCCATCTAAAAATATAAAATGAGTGATAAGTCTTATTGGGTGCAAAAACGCTGCTTAAAGTCGGAAACACGGTCAAAATCGTAAAATGCGCTTTTCGTAAAAGAACAAAATTTCGTGAAACGACCGTGAATTTATTTAGAGTAGACTTAAATTAGTCTAAAAGTGATATGAGATGTTAAAATATGGTTTTCCATCATACGCGTGGATAACTTTACGCTTATTCGTGAAGTTTAAAAGTTACGCGATTTAAGCAGTAAATGTAGAACGATAAGGTTAATTCCTTTATGGTCAAAGGAGGAGGAAATATGTTTGACTTTTCCAAAATGTAAAAGTTTCAAAACATATTAGAAACACAATCAGAATCGTTAAGTCCGGATGTAAGTAGAATTGTTTAAAACATAAGTTTAGTTTTGTTCAACAATGTTTATTTGGTAATATTAAAATAATAATTCTTAAAATTCTCAAATTAATCATGAAGGATCTAAAATTTATCCGATGTGAGGAAAATTGTCGTGGTTGATTTTAGTTAAGCTGCGTGATGTTTAAACGATGGACCGCCTAAAACGAAACTTTAAAACGATGTTTACTTAATAATTTTTATGAAATGATCTAACGATGGTCGAACTCTCGCTTTATTACTAAAATAACTTATCTTACGAGAATGTGGATTAAAATTTTACGAGATGAATAGTGAATTTGAATAGTAAAAGTGAATAGTAAATTCTCGAAAATAAAAAGTAACCTAAAAATGCGGGTGGTTCAGCCTCACCCTTAATGGAATTCGTCCCGAATTCAGGTGTGTTACCCGATGTTGAATTTTCTAGGAAATGCGGATGTATGCTTCGAATTCTAATCTTTGTGTTCTCAAGTTTTGGTCATAGAATGTATTATATACCATGTGGCTTAAGTTGATAACCTAAAGGGTTTTGTTAAAATCTTATAGAGTCCAATATACCTAAAGTTTGGCTTTTCCCGATTCTCAAAACGAATCATATCTTATTATATCGAGGCTATCAATAAAACCTTAATTTCTAACATGGAGTTTTTGGTGATAGTGTGCGGCATGGAGCCTAATTTATATTTGTATAGTTTTCTTAGTTGTTTCGTGGGTGATCTCTAAACACCTTAGTCAAGCAAATGGTTAACTAACACATTCGTCTATATAGTGCCTCAAAATGAAATAGTTTTGTTGTTGTTAGGGTAACTATTGTTAATCAAAGGCGTAAGATATTGGTGATGTGAAATGGTTTGTAATGACGTGATAACTGCTGTAGGAAAGTCTTGCTAGTGGCAGTGGTTTATCCAAACCATTTCCAAAGTTGATCATGTTTTAGGTGGTTTCGGATGAAAGATATATCGATAGTTTTTATGTCTACTAGTGTTTGAAAGAAACGTGATACCGGAAGTTTTACATACCGACTTATAATGGAGTTCGATAATGATGTGATATGTTGATTATTAGAAGAGTGTAGCGTACACTTACTATTATTCTTAGTAGAGATGTCAAGTTTGTTTTAAAATCAAAAGTGAATGACGAATGATATACTTGAAACCTAATCGCTAGTACTTCTAATAAATGACGAGAAGATTTGATGACTATCCCAAGATAGTGGTTCGGATTATCTCATGTATGAAAATTTCAAGAATGAAATTAGGTAGTATAAATAAGATGTTAAGATCTCATTGAGTGGTAAGACACTATCGTGTCTCTAGATCTTTTAATGAATTCGATGGTTTATCGAGTTTAAGTAGAAATTAACTCAATATAACCCTTGTATAACTGCTCGAGTGTTTGAAAAATTTAAGTCGAACATAGTTAATCGACCATGTTCCACTATCCCAAGGTTAAATATAGGTGATTAGGCTATATTTAGCGGAGGTTCGATAAATTTTCCAAATACCTAAATTAGGTATACTTGTGATATGTTCATAGCTTTTGAGAAATTGTCCACTAAGCAAAGGCGATATCAAACCATTCGCTTGCAAGTCCCGCCATAAAAGACTTGTAACCTATGTTTTCACATTCCATTGCATAGAAGATAGTATGGGTAGATACGTGTGAAAGGAAATTTTAAGTAATTCTAAAATAGGTCATACTTGGCTAGAATTACGGACCTTTAACAATGAAGGTTTCGTAAGAGAATTTTGATGAATGTAGAAAGTTGTCGAACTTCGCTTTTGTAGATGATGAGTCATTTATCTTTTAGAAATCCCATTTCTTGTATTTCCATTAGGAAATTGATAAATTGTGACGGGTTTCATGCAAAACAATATCATATATTTTTATAAGATAATCTTTAGAGACTTTGTATAACTTACAATGTCTCGTGAAGTAAATTAGACCATTGTGTAACCTCACAATGTCTTGTGAAATAAATGAGACCACCTGTGAGGATTTACAAAGGTTCGAGAATGTAATAGAGACCACCGTAGGATTTACGGGTCTCGAGAATGTAATAGAGATCACCGTAGGATTTACAAGTGTCTAAGAATGTAATAGAGACCACCGAGGATTTACAAAGTTCGAGAGTGTATAGAGACCATTGTATCTCATGTTGTCTTGAAAAATGAATGAGACCATTGTATCTCACAATGTCTGGGAAGTAGGAAAGACCATTGTAGTCAGTTATAATGTCTTGGAGGAAGTTTCGTAATCCTAAAATGCATGAGTAGATGCATGATTGGGAGATTGGGAAAATATGATTGTGCCGTAATGCCTTAGAATAGGTATACGCAGATATGTTTAGTCTATTGTTTATGATTGAAATTATGTAAAGTGTATATATCGATATACTAGTATGTTTGTATAGCTTAAAGAGCCTAAAAGTCACATAATCGTCCGGAGGATGGAAGGCACGAAGAACGGAAGGCTATAAAATGTTTTTGTTTGTAAAAGTAGTTATAGTTTAAGTCTCAATTAGACCCGCTTTCTATAATCGTGGCTCGATACCAATCAGAACACCCCAACTTCGTGATACGCAGTGAATTCAAACCGGTGTTACTTCATGGCACAACAATATAATAATAGAAAACGTACTCTAATGGAGTCGTTTCAAAAGATTTATCATTCGATTTGTATAAATATCAGAGTTTACAAAAATGAGGTCCCAAATGGTTTCAAGTTTACAAAATACATTTAAAAGGGTTTTTGAATGATAATAAAATTTATAGCCTTCTTGATCTAGTCCTTGCTTTTCCGTGCCAGCTTCCGACATTATGGACCTGAAATACATGCTTAAAACTGTCAACACAAAGGTTGAGTGAATTCATAGAGTTTGTTTGATGGTTGAACACATTATGTTTGTAGTGTGAGTTATAAATTCACACCAATGGTTTGAAAACCAAAATCAGTTATTATTAGACTAAGCATCATGCAATCAAGGCGTTAACGTGTTCCAAAATTAATTGGGAAAATGTCGGTATGCGCCTATCGTAAAATTGCCGCTTACCAATGTTACTCAAATATAGTGCGTTGTTTGCCTTTAATGGGGCCAACACAAACGGATTCACAATCCCAATAGATCTATTCACAATATTCGCGCCACCTCACATAGTGATTAATGATTCATGATTGCGGACTTAAGTTTGGCAAATGCGAAACTTAGTGCTAATAACAATCGATAAGTATATAGTGGCACGTCGCCTTAAGTAGATGATACTGAGTCCGCTTTTGTTTGATACTACCGCCTCAATACGCTGTGATACTGAGCCCGCTTTTGTTTGAAAGCAATGTGTTCGCTTAAAATAAAGCATGTATTCCCCAAGGGTTTGTAAAACAATTAAATAATAGAAAGTGGGGCTATGAACTCACCAGAATCAAGAAAGTTCGAGTACTTATAAAAGTAAATGAAAGTAGTTGAGCATGTATCTCCCCAAAGAGTTTATAAAGTAATTAAACGAGTAAAAGTGGGCTATGAACTCACAGAATCAAGAAAGTTTAGAGTACTTATAAAAGTAAATGAAAATAGTTTGAGCATGTATCTCCCCAAAAGTAATTCAAAACGATAAAAGTAGTGGCTATGAAACTCACTAGAATCAAGAAAGTTTAGAGTACTTATAAAAGTAAATGAAAATAGTTTGAGCATGTATCTCCCCCAAAAGTAATTGAAAATGTATAAAAGTAGGGGCTATGAAACTCACGATAATCCTTAAAAGTTTAGAGTACTTGTGAAAGTAAATGAAAATAGTTTGAGCATGTATCTCCCCCAAAAGTAATTCAAAAGAGTATAAAAGTAGGGGCTATGAAACTCACCTTAATAAATGATATCACATGTATAATGAGAATGATAGATATGCCGTGAGAACTTCTACGAGCAACCTAAAATGAAATGTTGCGACTTAAGTTTGGAACAATGTTTAGGAAAACATAAATCCATTCTATATATATTTCTATGTTGATCATGATGTAGTCAATTATCATTTGATGTTTATAGAAAGATCTTTAATAAGTGAAAACATATTTAGTTTATAGATATTGTACTACCGTTCGGGCCATCATAATTCAGAGGTCATGCAAGAACGCTCGAGGAGCTAGGACACTTTAAATCAGAACCAAAGAACTCGTCGACACGCTTTACTCAAATGAAACCCCTCACATGAAGTTCCCTAGTGTTGTAGTGCTCAATACGTAAAATATAGATTTTGATTACTTGAATATTATATATTAAGAGTTTATAATTACAATAAATAAACTAACATGTTTATAAGTATTTAAATAAGTTTGAGTCTTATAAATACTTACCTTAATATAAGACACTTGTGTATTATGGAAAAATAAAATATTAGCTGAGCTTCGACGTAGAATTTGCAATCTTCGAAAACCCAAGGCTATTAGAAGATTATAACAACGCCTTCTTGAGAACCCGAAGAAGAAATGAAGATTATAACAACGTCTTTTGAGACTTGAAGTTATTTGAAGATTATAACGACTCTTTCTTGAAAACTTCCAAGAACGAAGATCAAACGCTAGTTTTCTTCAAGAACACATGAATGTTCTTACAAGATCTATAAGAAATGCCTTAGGTTTAGGACTTTAGATGTTGAAGGGTGGTGCAAGAAAATATGAAGGTTTTAGCTTGGTATTTATAGGATGAGAAAATAGTTAACTACATATTAGGTTAAAACTAACCATGGTTAAGTTATATACTTGGCAAGATCTTAGGAATGAATGGCCATGATCAAACCATAGTCTAGAGGCTTCTTCGAGAAGCCTCACGAGAGGTTAAGAGTTTTAGTTTTTCATCTTGTGTTTACGGAGTGAGTTTTAGTCCCAAAATCGCTAACAGAAGTATTTAATTCATGAAACGTAAAATCGGAATCGTAAAAATATGAAACTTATAGGAATGATTAAAATTATCATTATACTCCATCTAAAAATATAAAATGAGTGATAAGTCTTATTGGGTGCAAAAACGCTTAAAGTCGGAAACACGGGTCAAAATCGTAAAATGCGCTTTAAAAGAACAAAATTTCGTGGAAACGACCGTGAATTTATTTAGAGTAGACTTAAATTAGTCTAAAAGTGATATGAGATGTTAAAATATGGTTTTCAATATACGCTGGATAACTTTACGCTTATTCAAGTTTAAAAGTTACGCCGATTTAAGCGTAAACGTAGAACGTACAAGGTTAATTCCTTTATGGTCAAAGGAGGAGGAAATATGTTTGACTTTTCCAAAAATGTAAAAGTTTCAAAACATATTAGAAACACACAGTGAATCGTTAAGTCCGGATGTAAGTAGAATTGTTTAAAACATAAGTTTAGTTTTTTCATTGACGCTTATTTGGTAATATTAAAAATAATAATTTTAAAAATTCTCAAATTAATCATGAAGGATCTAAAAATTTATCCGATGTGAGGAAAATTGTCGGGGTTGATTTTTAGTTAACGTGATGTTTAAACTATGGACCGTCTAAAACGAAACTTTAAAACGATGTTTACTTAATAATTTTTATGAAAATGATCTAACGATGGTCGAACTCTCGGTTTATTACTAAAATAATTTATCTTACGAGAATGGATTAAAAATTTTACGAGATGAATAGTGAATTTGAATAGTAAAAGTGAATAGTAAATTCGAAAATAAAAAGTAACCTAAAATGCGGTGGTTACATAGACATCAACGGCTCGTCCCTGCATAAATGGGAGGGAGTTAATAAGTAGTAGTACCAGGACTTCTGACAACATATATATATATAGGCGCCAAACATAAGCATACATACTTGGCAGATAAGACAACAGTGAGCATAGCTCAAGAATTGAATCGCCCAGAATCCATAATTTCATGAATGCACAACCAATTTAGTTTTAAGTAATCATAGCATGTTTTTCACCCCAAAGAGTAAAAAAAGAAATGGGGTACATGAAACTCACCTTAGTCAGAAGAAATGTAAGAATCACAACTAACACAACTGGCATCGAGAATGTAACACAATAGCTTCACAAAGTAGTACGCACAACGATACAAGAGTACCGACACACGGTACATCACTGGCCTAATAGTATATGGTTTATCTTAGAATGCGTCTCGTAAAGTAAATAAGTTTTCACAATGTAAGTGTTTTAGTTTTCGTGGATTATTCGTTTCAATGTTTGTAAAATGTTTAGTTTCATCATTCGTGTGGTGATATGAAATTTTAGACTCGAAACAAAACGCACGCGAAAGTATAGCATATATAAAGCACATATACATATATACTTATAGCCTGATAACAGTCCAATGGGCAATCGCCCGATATCTTAACTCCGTTATGAGTCTAATAATCCAATATGTCCAAAATATGTTAGATTGTCCAATTAGTATCAACTCAATATATGTCAAATATATATAGTCCGACAAAGTTTATAATTCATTAATAATCCAAATTTAGTCCAAAGTTAGTCCAATATAATCCAGCAGTCCAAATGCCTAAGCCTACTTAATAATCCAATAGGTAGTCTAATAATCCCAAGTCCAATATATAAAACTTTGTCCAATGTCATATATATATATATATATATATATATATATATATATATATATATATATATATATATATATATATATATATATATATATAGTCCGTACGTATCCGATATGTTCAATGTCCAAGTCTGTTATTGTCCGATATAACCCAATATAAGTCTAATTTGTCCAAATGTCCAGGTCCCGATTTAATTTTATTAGTCCGAAATATGTCCAAGATATTAGACAAATAATAATGATTTATTAGTTAGATAAGTTAACTAGTCCGATATGTTAAGTCTATCACGAGTCTCATGTGTCCAATATATGTCATCTTGTCCAAATGATATAATCCGATATGTATTTAGTATAGTTCGATAAGTAATCCAATAATACCCAGTCCATTAGTCCTAACCCAAGACCGTTATATAGTAAATCCGTTATGATGTATATGTATCCTGAACTTAAGTTATAAATCCCGTAAAGATAAGAACATACCAATAAACATAAGAATATACAAACTCAAGCATATACAAGACTTAAAATCACAAAACTCCAACTCGACTCCAACCACGGGCTTCGGCCCAAACTAATACTAATCAAACTCACTCATGTTGGTCTGTTGAGCCCGAACTAAACTCTAACTGTAAATTGCTCCAAGTATCAATACAACACGTATACGGATAACCAGTTTTCAAATAAGCAGGTTAGACAGTTTCAAGTATGCTAAACAAACACACCTTGTGTGTGGCTGCAATAGCGGGCAACAAACACCCTCTTGTGTGTCGTTGCTGAACCAGAAGAACAACCAAGCGCACCCTAAATTGGGTTGCTTTGGTGTGACCGAGCACAACAGCCAAACACGTCCATTTGGTGTCTCTTGGGGCTGTGACTGACGGAAGCAAACAAACGACTCTTGTGGAAATTTTCAGTCAAGAATCACGATCAAACAAACACCCTTGTGGGTTGCGGTGACACACAAACAAACACCAAACGCTCTTATCAGTGGACTGTCGACAACGACAATAACAACGACACCCCTCGGGGCTGTCGTGTACTAAGCCAAAGAAACAACACTTGTGATGGTTTTCTTTCCAGCCGAGGGCAGGATTAAACAAACACCTAGGCCAAAAGCATAAGCTATAAACAAACACACCTAGAGGTTTTCTATTGCTGTACCGAGACCAACAAATCCCTTGCGGATTTCTCGTTACGATGAAGCTAACAGACACCCGTTGCGGGTTTTGTTTGTTGAACCGAGAGCAAAATGACCAAAACCACCTTTGTGGTTGTCTTTTTGAGCCGACATCAAACAAACATCCCTTGCGGGTTGGTTTTGAACCGAAACACATAAAACACAAATAAACTGCATCATACCATAATCAAACAAAACCAAAGAAAATAAGCTTATCAGTTCCAAACTAAGACCCATACGGGTCATCTTGAACCCAAACGGGTCGACTGATTCGAAACCCTACACGGTTTGACATCCGACCCGAACTCAATACAATCAAACAAACACCTTTTGCTAATCTTTACCACACGATTCTTAATCAAAAATATTTTTATCTTTTTATTTTGATTCCACGAAAACTTTAATCAATTATTATAATTGACTTTAAAAGAAATAGAAATGTTAAGTTGGGTTTTGGCTATACCAATAGATGGCGAGAGGAGAAAGAAGGAGATGTACGCGCGGTTGTGGCTAACTCAAACCAAACGAGATTCAGAACTAACGCAACCTTGTGATGATGATGATGATGATGAAGGTGGCGTATGATGGTTGCGATGGTGGTGGCTGCTTTAAGGGACGGTGGGAGAGTAGTTTGGCAGAGAGGAGGAAGGAGATTAGTGAGAAGATGAAACCTGATCTATTATTTCTTTTGTATTACAAAACCAAAAGATAAGGAGGAGAGTAAAAGGGGCGGTGGAGAAGTTAAAAAAATATATAAGTTTTATTCATTTTATGCCCCGTGTACTCCTTGTATGTCGTGTCCCGTTGAGATAGAATGTAAATATGGTACCTCAGTTTGGTAATTGCGATAAATATATTTCTGAAAGTGTTATTATAAAATTACGTATAAAAAAGGAAATATTATCGACTCCGAAAATAATTATCGAGATTAAACCAAAACTAATGCTATTGCTACGCTGCGTTCTCAGAAGTTTTTCGATTTATTTACGAGATAACATCTCGTTAGATAGAAAGAAGTGAATGAAAACGTTCAAAGAATAATCATTCGAATCAGATTGAATTAATTAACTTAGAAAATTACAAGTTAACTACCGTCTACAGTGCTATCTTTTACGTTACGATAAAAGTCAAATAGAAAAAGTCAAAGGGTGAAATAATCATTTTACCTTATGAAGATTTACGTTACATTAGTTGGTTTTCTTAATTAGATAAACTGATGACATTTTATCTAAAAGAAATTAGCGTAGAAAATAGATAAATATTCTTTATTAAAATATTATATTAGTTTAATACAAGCGAAATTTACCTGGTTACGCCTCACCTCCTTATGGGAACTTCGTCCCGAAGTTCAGTGAGTGTTATCTGTTGACGGTGTGTTTGAGTTCATTTTCATGTTCCCACGTGAATTCAGGAATTCTTCTCGAGTTTCCATTGAACCTTGACAATAGAAATGTGACTTGCCTAAGTTGTTTGATTTCTCAGTAGGTTCTCTGATAGAGTTCAAACGTTTATAAATCTGAATATCTTCCAAAGAGATAATGAGTGCCTCATTCGTATAACGCTTCTTCTAATCGTATAACCGAATGACATCGTATACACTGGTAAATTCGGGTGGTAGCTCGAATTTGTAAGCTATCGATTCAATTCAATGAAGATTTTGAAAAGTCTGATGTTGAGATGTCTGCAAAAAAAAATGTGAGTGTTTGTGATGGATTCTGATCTCGCGCTCCCAATTGAAATCGGGAATTCTCTTAAGGTTTTATCAGTGTGAAAAAGTTCTGATTAATATCAAGCTTCAAGTTGGTATATTCCAAGGGATAATATAAAATATAGATAATTGGAGGATTAACGAAATTCAAGAGTAATGTTGCAGGGCCAGTTGAAGGCACCACAAGCATAAATGTTATATAAGTGGTCAGAGGTTGTTCTGACAAGGAGTTTTGGAGTTACAAGCTCAACAATTTCAAAGTTACGGAAAGAACGGTTGGTTTGGCTCGTTGGTTTGAGTGGACAGAGTTAATATTTCTAATCCTCAACTATGATGAAGAATGTAAAGTCAAACATGTTGCAGGCATACTTCTGAATGATGCTTTGTCATGGTATAATGTTGTTGCTCAATGTATTAGTATTGAAAATATTCATAAGATTGCTCGGACTAAGTTGAAGAAGTTATTGATCAAGAAGTCTTGCCCTCAGGATGAGGTGCAAGAAATAAAGGTGATTTTAGAACCTTGATGTCAGAGATATTAATATCACGACTTATATCCGTTGTTTTCAAGTGTTGGTAGTATAGTGAGTTGTAAGCTATACAAGTATCTTTGTCTGAGATAGATAGTCGTAAGAAGTTCGTGATCTCGAAGGATTATGTTTTAGTTAGATAGGTTTTCGTAGCGTGTATAATAAGACATTTGGCAAGAGTGGATGTTTTGAAGTTTCTTAGGATAAGAAAGTTTGATAAGGTTTGACCAGAATTTCTTTATTCATAAGAACAAGTATCTCCGTAAAATGTCATTACAAGTTTTATCGTTGTCTCAATGAAACTCTTAAAGGAAGGTCCTTGGGCGAGCGTCATAGAATAAAAATGTAATTAAGTATGTATGACTCCATAAGTTTTGGAGGTCTAAGGTTAGAGTTCAGTTGTTAAAGTTGTGCTCGTCGATAGTTTACCCTAAAATGACTAGCGTGGTGTCACTGTTCCCTCGGATGTGGATTGTATAAAAATAAAGAGTCTTGACATGTTAAAAATTTCGGGAGAGAACTTAAATGAATGTAGAGAAGGTTGCTGAACTTCAGCTTTTGTGATGAAAACTTGTTAAATAAAGTTCTTAAATGACCACATGGACTCGGTTCCAAGTTGAAGGTTTACATGTCTATTATATGAGTTCAAAGGTTATTTCTTAAATTCAAATAATTCCAACACCTCAGCTTTTGTATATAATGAATCGCTTTGTTCCTTAGCAATTTCCCATTAACGTTTATTATTCATTGTTTCATAACAAAGGGTTTGATCTACTCTAAAGATCGGGTTTAATTACAAAAGAAGATATTGGTTATCCTTGTGAGGAAGATATTTTATTATTTGCAAATTAGTGGTAAATCGAGATTGTGATTTAGTATCACAACAACTCGTAATGTGACTTTTAAAACAAATTTATAGGATAATGGAAACCAATTTATTATTTATAGTATAGTAGTGAAATCGTAGTTAAATTTTGTGATGTTTTGGTAAGATAACAAATCAGGTTATAACATAACTCGTGAAATGATTTGCAAATAATTCATAGAGTAGATAAGAAAACAATTTATAAATTGTCCAATAGTAGGAATATTTGTAGTTCATTTTGTGATTTAGTGGCAAAGCCTATTCAATAAGTTGTGGTAAACTTGTAGGGTAATTGTAACTCGAGTTTACAAAATGTTAGCAAAAGTATTTGTTATTTAATGAAATAGAAGCACAATAGTGAATCGGTTTATTACTCTATAGTAGTCCGAGAAGTGATTTGTACCAAAAAGTTTGTAGGACAATTTGAGAACACTCGTCGTTTATAAAATACCGTAAGGTCGAAAATTTTGATTCAGTTGATGAAGTAGTATAACACTTGGTAGATTGACCGCAAAATGGTTGACAAGATGATTGATTATAGTTTGTCGTTAGGAAACGCATACGCTTATTATTTTATAAAGGGAAGTAGTTGAGCAACCGCCGGTATTCTCTAGGGATAATTAGAGGATTATGTATCCGCTCCACAAATAGTAGCTCGAGTTACGTGTTAACTCATGGCATGTTTCTACATTGTTAGAAGTTTGGTAGTTCACCGTTATTTAGGTTAAATGAGGATTTCCCTTCGTAGGTGTCGTGATGTGTCGTTCCTAGAACGGCAAGGATGTACTTCGACTCATCAATTGAGTACGAGTTTTGGGATAGAGGAGACACTATTACAGCAGTGAGTGATGAGACAACTTTTATCTCAACGTTTGAGAGAATGATAGTGGGACGGGTTGGAGATGACATGGTGTTGCAACGTACCAGAAATAGTGATCTAATATTTCATAAGTTATGTTTTAATAATGTGCATCATCTGTGTTAGGCATAGAACCTATGTTGAAGGAAGAGGTTAGCAAGTTCAGGGTACAACTCCGGAGGAGAGAGTTAGTTACTACTAGTAATTAGTTGGCTGGCTTGGTACTTAACGAAGAATGGTACAACGTTCGAGTTCAAAATCATAGTGTCAAAAGAAATCCGACTACAAGTCGAGATCAAGTCAAGCTCCAAATACAAGTAAGCGTCAATAGTTCCCAATGGTTACGATAGAGGATCACACACCGATTAAGTGTAATGTACTTATCGATAAGATAGCATCGATAAAACAACATCGGCAGGATATTATTGATAAAACAACATAGTAGGATAATATGGATAAAACGACATCAATAAAACGGCGCCGATAAAATGACATCGATAGGAATACATCAATGGAGCATAGGGTACAACACCAATAGTACGTGAGGTACTACATCAATAAAGAGTAAGGTATAACCTTAGTCGAAAATCGTTGATGAAACAACGTCGATAGAACATTATCGGTTCAGAAAGATTAACAACATCGAGTGGATAACGCCGATTTAATAATATCGGTTAACGACATCAATTTGGAAAAATAAACAACAATCGTTCCAAGACAAGGCTTGGGGTAGGGGGTCCGTAACAAAACCACAATCAAAGCAAGGCTAAAATAAAGTGGCAAATCCAAATCCGCAAAGAGACCCAAAATCTCAGTACCAAATAATCCAAAAGCAAATATAGTCAAGATTAATTCCAAAACACTCCTGTAAGTTCAATGAACTTATTACGATATCAAGCGTGTCGAGATACGCAACTCGAATTCAAATGGTGACCAATCGGGTCTAACTCGACCCAACATAAAGCACGATTAAACGTTTTCATTAATTCTGAAAGTAATTCATAGTCGTAACATAACCAAGCGACGATGAAAGACGCTCCGTAAAAGTGGAAAAATATCACTATGAATAAGTATTGTGATGCCGCAGGTGTGTGTGTAGGTTAAAATTTTATCATTTCCATTCTCGCTTACACATGCAAAATCTTTTCATTCCGAAACCGTAATAATCATCCCCAAGATTGCAAAGTTCGCCTGTGGTTGGACATAGGTGATCAGTCTATGCCTTCTCCCTGATGAATATAGGTGATCAATCTATATTCACATGAACTTTGAAATACTTGGCTCAATTACACTAGCATTATGTCCTGTACTTTTAGTTGTTACGAAAAGTAAAACGAGCATTCCATTTATGTGAGGGATAAGGCGTAGCGCTTTGGTACGTAAACATACGTATAAGAAAGCAATCATAGTTCACAGTGAGATTAAGTGAAACAAAACATATATCTTATCGAGTATGACTTCAACAAGTCAAAATCGAGGCATCAGCTTCATGAGTGTGCATGTATCGGTCATAGGTTAAGTTTTCATAAAAGTAGTTATAGTCTAGGTTTCAAAAATACCCGCCTCTCTATAACCGAGGCTCGATACCACAGTAACACCCCAAAAATAATGGTTTGCAATGAAGTAAGTGTTACCGGGTATTACTCGATTGGTACCACAACACAATGTATATAACAACAGCTTAACTTGAGAAATCGATTTGAAAGATTTATGTTTACATTTTCAAAATATATATTATAGAATGTAGGCCCATAAAGAATTAAGGTGGTCCCCAAATTTACATCGTAGTCTTCTATGACCACGCCATGCCAATGCCCAAGCGCCCAAAGTTTAGCTACCGCAATCCTCGAAAATGCATGCTAAAAGTGTCAACACAAAGGTTGGTGAGTTCACAGTTTTAGTACACCAAGTAGTTTCCAAACCGGAAAATCAATTGGTTGTCAAAGTTTCAAAGGGTCCATTATGTATGCAAAGCTGCTCATGGCATAAAGGTTCCACTACTTGCCGATTCAAATTAACATTGCCCTACGCAACATGCTCTAACCTAGCATGAGAACCGATTCTATGCACTCCGGTTAGTGGAGTGAGGGATGGCTCACCCCTAAATAGCGTTATCCATAGACATCAACGGCTCGTCCCGTGCATAAAGGGAGGAGTTAATAAGTAGTGTAGTACTGGGACTTCACAATCGTACATATATATATAGGCGCCAAACATAAGCATACATACCAACAGACAAGACAACAAAGCATAGCTCAAGAAATTGAATCAATTCAAGAATCCATAATTTCATGAATGCACAACCAATTTAGTTTTAAGTAATCATAGCATGCTTTTCACCCCAAAAGAGTAAAACAAGAAATGGGTCGTGAAACTCACCTTAGTCGAAGAAATGTAAGAATCACAACTAACACAACCGGCATCGAATGTAACACAATAGCTTCACAAAGTAGTACGCATTAACGATACAAGAGTACCACACACGGTACATCACCGCCTAATAGTATATGGTTTATCTTAGAATGCGTCTCGTAAAGTAAATAAGTTTTCACAATGTAAGTGTTTTAGTTTTCGTGGATTATTCGTTTCAATGTTTGTAAAATGTTTAGTTTCATCATTCGTGTGGTGATACGAAATTTTAGACTCGAAACAAAACGCACGCGAAAGTATAGCATATATAAAGCACATATACATATATACTTATAGCCTGATAACAGTCCAATGGGCAATCGCCCGATATCTTAAGTTCGTTATGAGTCTAATAATCCAATATGTCCAAAATATGTTAGATTGTCCAATTAGTATCAACTCAATATATGTCAAATATATATAGTCCGACAAAGTTTATAATTCATTAATAATCCAAATTTAGTCCAAAGTTAGTCCAATATAATCCAAAGAAATTCAAATGCCTAAGCCTACTTAATAATCCAATAGTAGTCTAATAATCCCAAGTCCAATATATAAAACTTTTGTCCAATGTCATATATATATATATATATATATATATATATATATATATATATATATATATATATATATATATATATATATATATATATATATATATATATATATATATATATATATATATATATATATATATATATATATATATATATATATATATAGTCCAGACGTATCCGATATGTTCAATGTCCAAGTCATTATTGTCCGATATAACCCAATATAAGTCTAATTTGTCCAAATGTCCGTGTCCCGATTTAATTTTATTAGTCCGAAATATGTCCAAGATATTAGACAAATAATAATGATTTATTAGTTAGATAAGTTAACTAGTCCGATATGTTAAGTCTATCACGAGTCTCATGTGTCCAATATATGTCATCTTGTCCAAATGATATAATCCGATATGTATTTAGTATAGTTCGATAAGTAATCCAATAATACCCACCCATTAGTCCTAACCCAAGACCGTTATATAGTAAATCCGTTATGATGTATATGTATCCCAACTTAAGTTATAAATCCCGTAAAGATAAGAACATACCAATAAACATAAGAATATACAAACTCAAGCATATACAAGACTTAAAATCACAAAACTCCAACTCGACTCCAACCACGGGCTTCGCCCAAACTAATACTAATCAAACTCACTCATGTTGGTCTGCTGAGCCCGAACTAAACTCTAATCAGAATTGCTCCAAGTATCAATACAACACGATACGGATAACCAATTTTCAAATAAGGTGTTAGACAGCTTCAAGTATGCTAAACAAACACACCTTGTGTGTGGTCAATCAATGGCAACAAACACCCTCTTGTGTGTCGTTGTCGAACCGAAGAACAACCAAGCGCACCCCAAATCGGGTTGCTTTGGTGCGACCGAAACACAACAACCCAAACACGTCCATTTGGTGTCTCTTGGGCATGCGACCGATGAAGCAAACAAACGACTCTTGTGGAAATTTTCAACAAGAATCACGATCAAACAAACACCCTTGTGGGTCATGTGACACACAAACAAACACCAAACGCCTTATCGCGGACCGTCGACAACGACATTAACAACGACACCCTCGGGCTGCTGTACTAAGCCAAAGAAACAACACTTGTGATGGTTTTCTTTCCACCGAGGCGTGATTAAACAAACACCTAGGCCAAAAGCATAAGCTATAAACAAACACACCTAGAGGTTTTCTATTGTCATCGAGACCAACAAATCCCTTGCGGATTTCTCGTTACGATGAAGCTAACAGACACCCGTTGCGGGTTTTGTTTGTTGAACCGAGTAAATGACCAAAACCACCTTTGTGGTTGTCTTTGAGCCGACATCAAACAAACATCCTCGCGGGTTGGTTTTGAACCGAAACACATAAAACACAAATAAACCGCATCATACCATAATCAAACAAAACCAAAGAAAATAAGCTTATCGCCTCCAAACTAAGACCCATACGGGTCATCTTGAACCCAAACGGGTCGATCGATTCAAACCCTACACGGTTTGACATCCGACCCGAACTCAATACAATCAAACAAACACCTTTTGCTAATCTTTACCACACGATTCTTAATCAAAATATTGTTATCTTTTTATTTTGATTCCACGAAAACTTTAATCAATTATTATAATTGACTTTAAAAGAAATAGAAATGTTAAGTTTGGTTTGGCTATACCAATAGATGGCGAGGAGAAAGAAGGAGATGTACGCAAGTTGTGGCTAACTCAAACCAAACGAGATTAAGAACTAACGCAACCTTGTGATGATGATGATGATGATGAAGGTGGCGATGATGGTTATGGTGGTGGTCGCTGGTGGACGCGGGAGAGTAGTTTGCGAGAGAGAGGAAGGAGATTAGTGAGAAGATGAAACTCGATCTATTATTTCTTTTGTATTACAAAACCAAAAGATAAGGAGGAGAGTAAAAGGGCGAAGGAGAAGTTAAAAAATATATAAGTTTTATTCATTTTATGCCCGTGTACTCCTTTGTATGTCGTGTCCGTTGAGATAGAATGTAAATATGGTACCTCGCTTTGGTAATTGCGATAAATATATTTCTGAAAGTGTTATTATAAAATTACGTATAAAAAAGGAAATATTATCGACTCCGAAAATAATTATCGAGATTAAACCAAAACTAATGTGTTGTCGGTTACGCGTTATCTGTAGTTTTCACGATTTACGAGATAACATCTCGTTAGATAGAAAGAAGTGAATGAAAACGTTCAAAGAGTAATCATTCGAATCAGATTGAATTAATTAACTTAGAAGATTACAGGTTAACTACCGTCTACAGTGCTATCTTTTACGTTACGATAAAAGTCAAATAGAAAAAGTCAAAGGGTGAAATAATCATTTTACCTTATGAATATTTACGTTACATTAGTTGGTTTTCTTAATCAGATAAACTGATGACGTTTTATCTAAAAGAAATTGGCGTAGAAAATAGATAAATATTCTTTTATTAAAATATTATATTAGTTTAATACAAGGTGAAATTCTACGTGGTTACAGACAGGAGCTTGGTTATAGATGACCCATCTCCCGATTCTACCATGCTACACGGACAATTCCCACCATTATGAGGACCACCACACCATTGGCAACCAAAATGGTGTGGATACATATAGAAAAGAATCAAAGGTTTACTGAGGGTTGGATGAAGAATCAAAGATGTGAGAGGGTAAAGATGGATATTTTTGGATTTTTGGATAAACATTTTGTAAAAATAAGAAAGAAAATCTTTTGGTTTTTGTGTTCGAAAACCGATTTTAAAATGTTTTCGGGAACCGTTTTGTTTTATATGATAATAATAAGAAAATATGAACAAGGATGGTAAATATACAATGGATGTATATTCAACAACATCGATGCTTCAAATTGTAGACGCAAAGACACCCCGGCAATGCGCCAAAATTTGATTCACTCCAACGGTCTATCTTTTATTAGTCAACCACTTGTGAATGGTCAACCATAAAGTCAAATAGCTCGAACAAAATGCAATTAAGTCCAGAGGAGTTTAGTGTATCCCGGGTCGTTAAGTCCCAACGAGGTGTGTAAACTGTGAATACAACGAATCGTGATCGCGAATATTGAACAGAAAAGGTTATGATTGATTACACTAAGGAAATTAAATCTAATAAAGACTTTGAAGTCATTTTAATTCTATATTTAAAATCGATTAACGTTTAAAACCTAAAACGACGTTTAAATAAAATTACGAACGCATTTAAATAAAACGTGAAAATAAAGAAGTAAAATACCTACGGATATGGAAAATACATTTTACAATCCTAATGATGCAAGAAAATTATTGAAAAATAAAATTATTTTTATGACTATTTATTTAATTATTATTAATTAAAACTATTTTTAACTATTTAATAATACCCTAAAATATAAGAAAATATGAAATAAAGCTAGAAAAGTGAAATTATGACTTAGAAAAATCTAAAATATTATAAAACTTATTTTAAAACTGAAAATATATTTATTACACTTTTTATCTATTTATTATTAATTAATTACTATTTAATGATTATTTAAACTATTTTAAATTATAATAAATACTAAATGAACTCTAATAAATATGAAACTTTTTCTATAAATACTATATGATAGCAGAATACTAGGAAAATATAAAAAGTTAGATAAGCTCACTAATGTTTGAATTGGGCAAATAAGCGCTTTAAATAAGACTGAAATAAGCAATAAGCTATCAAAAGCTACCATAAGCTACTACAAACTAAATCTAACCTAAATTGAGCTAATGCAACTGATTGGGACCTAAAAGCACAAGCTACGTAAAAAGCTCGAGACCGATTTCAAGTCTCAACACTAAACTACCCTTAATCACCTACTTTAATCTAAATTATAAGCTAATCTAGTGAACCAAACCGAAACCGTAAATGAGGTACTCAAGATCACCAACCAATGAACAACTAGGCCAATATTTAGATCCCAACAAGCTAATATGAAACCTCAGATAGTTGTTTAGAGTTACAGAACACACTCAAGATGTCTTGAGTGTGAGCAGGGAGTTTTCAAATTATTGAATTTTGTTTAGAGCTTAAGAAAATTCCAAAAATGATTTATCAAAACTAGACCAACTAATATTGATTTTCCCAAAATTTCAATAACTTTGAACCGTAATTGAATCCATGAAAATCAACAAGTTTTGCCAAAATCACTTTCTCCACTTTTCGACTTTTTGAAAAACTTGAAAGGTTGACTTATATGAACTTTGATCTAATTCTACTTACTAATAATGATTAAATAAGCTAAAATGAGACTATAACAAGCTACTTTAAACTACTTGTGAACCGATATTAAGATTATGGACTTTAGAAACCTTAACAGTGAACAACTATTGAGCTTATAATGAAAATTTGACTTTTAATCAAAGAACACTTAGTTAATATGGTTTAACTGAGATATTGGCCCCTTTTGTGGTGTACATCACACAAGAACAACAACACAAACAACTTGGATCACTGTGTAACCCAACTATTCCAAACATCCTTTAAAAAATGAAATGAGACTTTCACATCAAAATATCGAATTAATCCATAAAACTGATGCCTAAGAACTAGTATTGATGTAACAAGCTAATCTAAACATACAAACACCAAAATAAACAGATTTAATAAAGAAAACAGTAATATGCAAATATATGAAAATTTTAGCTTACAAATGACTTTCAAGCTCACAACTGAGAACCAAGAGTACCAAATTACTTCCTACAGCTTCCCATGAAGCATCTAACCCAGGGCCATCCAGAATCAACCCTGCTCCATGCTTCTTTCTTGCACAACACAGATTTTTTTATTTGTTTTTCTATTTTCTTGATTTCTTTTTGGTATTTTCTTTTTTAATGACTAAAGCTGTTTTAATGTTTCTAAAAGCTTATAAGCTTTGTCAGGAGCTTATGTGAGCTAGTGAGTCCAATAATCAACTATAGTCAACAATAATTTAAATGACAAGAATTTAAAGGGTACGAATTAAGCATAACATGAAATTTAAAGATAGATTGAAAAGGGTATTGTAAATAGGTTTATTACAAATTGTCAAAGAGTAATAAGATCCTGAAAGCATTTAAATGACATGTAATAAAGATAAGCAGTAAAATAACAATTAAGTAAAATGACCATAAACTATGATTCTATGATATATTTCTCCTTGTGCTTCCTCTTGATATTTATTGACCTCTTAGACTCCCCACATGACTCTGAAACTTTCCCACTTCAAATCTTAGCCATTGATGCAGTCAAACTCATCCTATCCTTTAAAACTGTTTTTGGCGCCAAAATGACAACACGTGGCTAGGGGCGCTTATAGAACAATTAAGGAACCTTGGTGTGTTGTGGAGTGGAGGGACATGGTGGGAAAGGTCAGTGATGAGTGGTGGTGAAACCGCAAGGGATGGTGGTTTTGGTTTACAAAGGTTGGGAGGAAGGAGGAGCAGGGAAGTGGGTTTGACCGAGGTTTGACCTCGGTTTTATTTATTTAAAGTTTAAATGGTTAGGGTGTTGGGCTTGTTAGGCCTCGGTCTGGTTTGTAGTGTAAGATTAGCCCAAGGACTAAATGTGTATGGTCGAAATTCAGTGGACCTGTTTTGCCATAATTCCAAACTTTCTTCTAGGGACCAATCTCGCTAATAAACAATAACACAAGGACCAAAGTTGTATTTTTTCTATTTTAAAACTTATAAGGACCATTTGTGTCATTTTTGGATTCTTAGGGTAAAGTTGCCGCTTTGTGTAAACTTTCATCCGTGGACTATAGTAAATATATTTGAGTTCCCAAGGACTAAAGTTGACTTTTATTCATTTTACACCTTTAGGGACTAGTTTTGCCATTTTGTGAAACTCCGTGGACCGAAAATGACAATTTTGTGAACTTTGATCATTTTTACTTGTTTTCAATCTTTTGTACATGATTCATATAAAACACATTTTCATGATATTTGTAACATTTATATAGTCATTTGTGTGTTTTTGGCTGTTTTTGTGGGTTTAAATAATATAAAATATATGTGTATTTAGACACATATCAAGGTTGGCTAGTCTTTAAATGATAATGCTTGTATTTTGTTTTTTTAATTTAACATGTTATGTTTATAGTTTCATCTTGGAGTCAAATTATAAGTGTGTTCAAACGTTTGATTTATGACTTTTTAGGGATCTAGGTGTCCCATCAATGGGTGGTTGGATCCACCACAAACGACTAGAGCAAGGGAGGTGTTCCTCTACTTGCAGAGGCACATCCACCGAAATGAGGCGGCATTGCAAGAATGCCAATAAGCCCTCATCGGCGAGACCATGGAGGCTGTAAACGCAGTCGCCAGGGCCAATGAGCTAGAGGCTAGTCAAGAAAATACCCTAGCTGAACTCCTTCTTGAGAAGGAGAAACTATGCCGATTGAGGAACTTCTGTGTTTTCTCCTGGATACTCATCATTGTCGTCTGTATATGGTTTATCTAGTGGGGTTTCCAATGTCGGTGGTTTTTTGCCTTTTGAGTCGGTGGTACGGTCTCTGTAAGTAGACTTGTAGTGATGGTTGACTTGTGAAAAGTCATGTTTTGATGTATTTTGGTCCTTGTACAGTATAAGTAGTTTTACTTTTATGATTTAGTCCTTATGAGTGTTATGCCTTTAATACTTGCTTCTACCCCTTATAAATGATCAAACCCAAATCAGTTTCCACACAAATATTATCCAATTCAAACCACACTTTAGTAAAATGATAAAACTCATAACACATATACAAGTATCAAAGATGGATGAATGATCTGAGATGGATGAATAGACACCACTTTTGAGTATCAACATAAACTTGATATGGTGTTGTTCATCCATCTTTGATCCTTCATTCCTGTTTGTGATGATAGAATAACCTTATCCAACTCAAAACCCAGATCCAAGTTCAACAAATCCAAGATTCATAGACATATAAAGTCTCAAAGATGGATGTACGACACCACTTTTGAGTATCAACATAAACTTGATATGGTGTTGTTCATCCATCTTTGATCCTTCATTCTGTTTGTGATAATAGAATAACAAGAACCAAACTCAAAACACGTATCCAAGTTCAACAGATCCAAGAATCATAGACATATGAAAGTCTCAAAGATGGATGACCGACACCACTTTCGAGTATCAACATAAACTTAATATGGTGTTGTTCATCCATCTTTGATCCTTCATTCCCGTTTGTGATGATAGAATAACAATATCCAACTCAAAACACAGATCCAAGTTCAACAGATCCAAGATTCATAGATGTATGAAGTCTCAAGGATGGGTGAACCGACACCATTTTTGAGTATCAACATAAACTTGATATTGTGTTGTTCATCCATCTTTGATCCTTCATTATTGTTTGTGATAATAGAATAACAGTATCCAACTCAAAACACAGACGTATGAAGTCTCAATACAATAAAAACACAATTTAACCCATAGAATAACATGACATGATTTCATACATAACGCAAATGGATATATTTCCAAATGCATAAAATTTTGTAGTCTACAAAGTTCGTAAACATACATTGTTTAAACACAAAAAATAATGTTTAGGGAATACATATTCAATGAAAACATTGATTTCATATGCTTAACCAAGATTTTTTTGTGGTGAAGAAAGCTTTGTCATCAGAATCTTGGTCTTAGTCCAAAATTGTTTTGGAGACCCACCAAGCAAAGATCAACTTGACTTCCAGATTGAGACCCACCACACTTGGTTGATCATTACCTTCAAAGTTGCGACTGTAACCTTTGCTTCTTCTTTGTCAGAACTTTTGGCCGGGATGAACTGCTTTTGAGATCTTGTGTACCGCTTGACTTCTCGTTACACTCCTCGCCTAAGACATGTTTTCTTGTTGTGTCCAACATTGCCACAAATACCACAAACCACACTTTACTAGATCGTGACAAGTTACCGGTTTTGTCACTATTATCATTTTCAAGAAAACCTCGGTTCTTTTCTTTCGTGGCCTACCTAATGGTTTATGATGTTTAGGTGAAAGAATGGTTGTAGGCACTTGTGACTTATACCAATGCTCATAACCATTTATTGGCTGGATGTGGTGTTTGTAAGTTTCTTCCCAAGTCTTAAGCAAGTAACATGGATGAACCCATGATTCAACATATCCTACTTGCATTCCATTGAACCTCATACTCCGGTGGGTAGTAACATCATGTTTACATGGCATACCTGTAAGCTCCCATCTTCTACATGTACAAGCCCTAGCTTCAACATTCAAAATACACCTATCTCCCCATCCACTGACCTCATACTTTTCTCCTTCAACCCGTAAAACGGTGTACTTATAAGCCTCTTTCTTGATTGCATCTAATATGAGTGTTGCCTTTGGTGTTAATGGTCCGACACACTTGTGAATCACATTCACAACGTTCACTATTCTTTTCATACAGTATTCTCTAATGTATTCCAAAGCAGTAATGATGGGTTGGTGCCTACCTCCCAATAGTTTCCCATTGAACACCTCACATATGTTATTAAGTAACACATCGAATGAGCCTCCCTACACATTTATACAACATGTTTGATTTATACAAACAACAAGTAGAACAATGTCGAGAACAAAAGATGTGCGGTAGACATAGATTTGGTTAGGTACCAAAAATGCGACCTTGACCAATGGGTTGGTGGTATCTTACTTAACCAAGCATGGGCAGTTCGCTAAACCTCTTGAATGCCAACATGGTCCTCAAATTGTTGGACGGTTGTTGTCATGTTGCACATCTCAACAAATGTTCCTTGTATGCTTTAGCATTCCATTGCAATTTCATATTATCATGGATGTGCTTCAAACAATATATGTGTTCAAAGACTAGGAATTCTTCGCTAATCGCCGGAATGATACCCTACACAATTAAACATCAATTCATTACTAATGAAACTTGCATTTATCGAAAATACAAGTGAATCTAATCAACTAAATGGTAACATCACCTTTTGCCTGTCGTTGATAAAAGCGTAGTTTGAGTTTGGTTGCAAGTCAAGATCATCTCATAGACATTCAAGAAACCAAATCCATGAGTCTTTGCTTTCGACTTCGCAACCGCGTGAGGCTAAAGGGTATATTTCATTGTTGTTGTCTATACCGATCACTGTAAGAAGTCGCCAGAAAAGGACCCTCATAAAAGCACCATCTAACCCCAACAACTCTCTTTGACAAGCTTTATATCCTTCCTTCAAAGCACCTAAGCATACATACATTCTCTTGAAAACTCGTGGACTTGTTGCATCCGCTGCTTTGTACTCTTATCCTAACTGCTGCATCCGGGTTTGTTTTTGCAAATCTTCAACACATCTCTTAAAAGGGTGTATTGTCGCTATGATCACCCCTAATCTCATTTTCGCCTTTGTTTTTTGCCCTTAATGCCTTTTGCATAGACACCTAAACTTCAAACTGCATCGAGGTGATCTTGAACAACCTTGATTGGAATATTTGGATTGACTTGAACTTGGTCAACTATTTGCTTCGAAAGAACCTTGTAGTCATAAGCTTTAATCTCTCTTGATTGCAAACATTTGTGTTCATCCCTGAAAGTTCGAACAATCCATACATCTTTAGCTGTATTTTTGGCTACATACAACAACCATGGCAATCTGTTCCTTGATCCTTGCGTGTTCACAGATATACATCCCTTCCAAGGCCTCTAGTTATTGGACCAGTTTTCCTCTTTGGGGCTTTTCCCAGCCCTGATCCTTCGGTTATTCCACAAAGAGGTATTTTTCCAAGACACCTAACCCTAATTCTCTGTTTGTCATTCTTAATGAGTTGCAATTTCCTCATAGTCTTTATTGAAAGCAGGTAGATCCTATCTTTCACTTCTTTTGCGCTATACAAAACTTTGACCACGTAAAAAGTATATTTCGTCCTCTGCTTGTCAGGCCGCCTCACTTAACTTTTGTTTCTTGTATGCCCTCAATTTGTTCCTCCTAATAACATACTCATCCTCATTCTCGTAACCACTTGCAAAATCATTATCATCTAACGATCCAACTCACTTTTTCTTAAAAATCATGCGGTAGCCGGTCGGTGGTACCTATAGATGGTAACTCTGTAGTCTCACCACTTTGAACAGATTAACATCAAAATCAGGCTCCTCAAAAGTATTAGCCTCATCGACAACTGTGTTTCCATCACCATTGTTCTCAATATCATCATCATCACTCATATAACTGTTTGTCTCACTCACATTGTCATCACTTAAAGCTTCATTGATTTCACTTACCTGTACATATTTGCCTTTTTGGATATGCTCCACAGGATTACATATTTCCTCCTCATGACGACCTAACTCTTGATCATTTTGACATACCTCTTCGTGGACTATCTATTTGGATATGCTCAACATGTTTATCTATATCGGTTGAGATCACCTACAACATCTTCATCCGACAGACCTCTACAGATGGAAACAAGGGTTCTGCTTTCCGCATCCGACTAGATTGTACCAAAGTATTGACTTCCAAAGGTTGATGTGTAACCTAACATATATCCTTTACCACGGATTTATTAACAATGTTTTCTAAGAACAATTTGTTTGAGCAATATGGAACAATAGCAAGAGCTGTCTTTTTCTTTGTTGCATCCACATCGGCAATAATTGTCCTAATTGACTTTGCTGACATTTGATCAACATCCAATGTTGTCTTACCATTTTCAACATAAACCTCTATCATCTTATGGTCATCAACAAGATATTTCAATATTTCTAAATTAGCACTCTCACTTAAGCTATACAAACTATCATCTAAATAACTACCAGGCTTAACAAAGTAATAGTAATTTTTTGAACCAAGCTCATAACCCAATTCATACATAAGAACATCAAACTCTTCAACTGACACACTATCAACATCAATCAAATCAACTAAAGTTTCCATACCTCCAACGTATATTCTACCATGCCAGTATTTAAAGACACCATTGTGATGAACCCTCATGCTAAACATATTAGATCTACCACCTGAAAACATGTCAATATATGTTTAAGGCATTCTAAAAACTTAATTGGCAAACAATAAATACCCCAATTACAAATTCCAATGACTATAATCAAAAAATAAAACAGTACCATATTTCTTCTTAGCCAGAGTCAGATAGGACGGTATCATCAATGGATAACTGGATGTCTTCTTACTTTCCATGAGTCAAGTCCATGTTTCGGTTTTATGATTGATAAACAGGGTTTCATGACATGCAATTAGGGTTTGTGAATTATGATAATTCTTGTAACGAAAGTTCTGAGACGAAAAATAATACAGACTAAGTTTTTATGGGGCTGGAAGAGGGTTACATTACATGTGGAAATAATTAAGAAATTTTTAATTGAAATATGGAACTGACAATTATGCCCTTGGACTAAAGACAAATCTAACCCCATCTGACGTCCTTGACTAACTTCTATATGGTCAAAGGACCAGTAACGAGTAAGAAACTTGAAACAGGGACCCCCCGACGATGAAAAGGCCCAGCTTTGTCCCAACGTGAAGCGGATTGACAAGTTTAGGGACCAACCGTGTATTTTAGTCTGAAAAAAACTTTAAATTATAAACGGCCGTTATTATAAAGGATAGACGATGCAACGGTTGTTAACCAAAAGAGCTAACGTGTAAATGGTAAAAGAATCCACTTAACACCAGTTAAAAAAAGAATCTTGAGTGTTATTTTTTGCAATGATAAAGACTGTCCATGCAACTTTTGAACTTTGAAGGACGATAGATAAAACTTTGAGCCATCCATGTAATTTACTCTTTAAAAAAAAAAAAAAACGATAAAAGGGAGTATTTTTAGTTTGATCATAAAAGAAAGGGAGATGATTTGTACACATTTAAATTTAATTTGCACACTCAAATGTACAACTCAATAAAGCATAATTTATAAACTCTACGACTGTTGAATGCACAGGATGAAGTGCGTGAATCAAAAAGTAGAGTGATAGCTATGATTTGTTAGAAAATTTGTACTAGTAAAATTGCGATGAAACTCAAAAAGTCAAAAGTAGAAAGAAAATTCAAGAAAGCTGGTAAAAAAGAGGCGCGCATAGCAAACTGCGTAAAATCAAATCATTTCGTAAGACTTTATAAAATTCGGTCACTTTTCAAACCTGCTTTTTTCCAATTTCTTCTATACCCCATCTGATCATAAACAGTTAAACACCATAAATCATTATCAACTTTTTAATCAACAAAAGTTATTTCATCACTCCCTTTCATCTTTTTCAATATTAACCTCCTTTTTAATTTCAGTCAAATACAAATGGAAGCTTTAAAAAGGCAAGCTAGTAAATTTAGAGAGCAAGTTGCCAAACAGCAGCAGGTATCATCAAAACTATTGCTAACTAATATAGTTTGTTTGTAAAATAGGATTGATCAAATGTTTTATATGCTGTAAAAACCGTGTCTATGTTTTTATTATTACTAGGCGAGTACCCATACACAATAACACAACAACCGGGCAGGAAATTTAAGGGGGTGTTTGTTTAAGCTTATATGTGGGCTTACGAGATTAATTTTTTTGTCTTATATTTCATAAGATACAATTTTCCGGCTTATTTTCGGACTTACTGGGCTTATATAAGTTTATTATAAGAGGTAATTCTCTATGTGCCCCGGTTGCTCAAAGTTTATACCTTTTTGAGACAAAAAAGAAGTGACTTCTCAAAATGCTCTAGGAGACTTAGGAGACTTGTCGCCCACCTTTTAAATGTTTACAAGTGTCCCATACAAGTAAGGGTGAGCATCGGTCCGGGACGGGACCGGACCGGGACCGACAAATCGAAGACCGAATTAAGGTAAAAACTGGGACCGAGACCGAGACCGAGACCGAGACCGAATGTAGTCGGTCCGGTTCGGTCTTCGGTCGGTCCGGTCCAAATAGGCAAGATTTTCGGTTTTTTGGTCGGACCAGACCGAGACCGAAATAAGGTAAAAATCGGGACCGACACCGGACCGCCGATCCTTCGGTCCGGTCAGTTTCGGTTCGGTCCGGTCGGTTTTGTCGGTCGGTCCAGTCGAAATGGTCGAGATGCTCAGCCCTACATAAAAGTGCAATAATGTTGACAAGTGTCCTCAGGCGACTAGGGCGACTTAAGCGACTTGGGCTACTTGTACTTGCATGGGACACTTGTCAACATTTAAAGGGGTGGAGGATAAGTCGGCCACGTCGCTCAAGTCTCCTGGGGCATTTTGAGTAGTCACTTTTTTTTGTCTAGAAAAGGTATAGACTTTGGGCGACCGGGGCACATAGAGAATTACCTCTTATAATAAACTTATATAAGCCCACAAGTCTCAAAATAAGCCGGAAAATTGAGACTTATGGAGTATAAGCCGAAAAACAAAGAAGCTCATAAGCCACATAAAAGCTTAAACAAACACCCTCTTAAAGTGGAAAATGATTATATTTGCAAAATTGTGGTTAAGTTTTTTGTGTATGAAATAGATTAATATTGTTTATTGAGTCAAGCTTTCTTGTTATAGCTTATATAATTAGTCATGGACTGAAAGTATATGGATGTAAAGTATAATATACGAAGGAAAAGGGACTTTACGGTTCTCACTTTGAGAGTTTTAAGCGAACGTATTTTCTCTTTATGTAGAGTAGAGATGTAATAAATTAGTTATTGATATGTGTTGGCGAAAACTACTGTAGTTTAGGATTGCTTATTGAACTGTCTATATACTAGGATACAACTGGATGAGGAGTTTGAGGGTGTTTGGGATTGCCTGTTAAGCAGTTTGGAGTGTTTGGGTGATGCTCGTTTCTGCCTATTGTGAGTAAATGAGCAGTTAAACATAAGCTCTCAAGTCTCAAACACAAATAAGCAGTTTGGATGATATTATTTTAGAGTTAATAAGCAGCTAAAAATAAAGGCTTTAATGTAAACAGAGCGGTACTTGCTTATTTAGCTGATAAAAAATCTGAAATGAGCAATCCGAAACACTATTTCAAAGACTCAAACTGCCTATCTGATTATTAACAGAGTTAAGTTTTTTTGAATAAGCAGTTTGAAGTTGCTTATTCAGGACTGCTACTTATAAACAAGCAATAAAGTGATAAGCAGTTTTTATAAGCAATCCCAAACACCCCCTTTATTACCACAATATACAAATATACAAACCTATATTTAAATTTGTGATATGCGGAACGCCACACAATGAATATTGTCATTGTATTCGGGAGTTATGAAATCAGCTTGTTGGTGTTTGTGTACTTAATGATTATGCGATTATGGATAGTCAAAGTCTTGAAATAGTTGACCAACAACGTCAAAGTCTTGAAATAGTTGACCAACAACTGGAAAATTTGTTTTACTTCCCAGTCAACCAGCTGCCTAGTTTCCTTGTATACTTCAAACGCTAAGTATGTTATATAGGGGCAGTAAGCCGATTAAAAATGCTTCACATATTCATATAAATTCTACAGGAAAAGGACAACTAATATCACTTAACTCACTCCGGTGTACTTTTTAGGTTACCTTAGCTAAAAGATGATTGTGACCATCATTAACAGAGATAAAATGAATAAATCTGATACTTTTTAGAAGCTTACAGCTCTTTAGCGGGTCTATTGTAGCTAGAGAGATTATAAGAAATTGGGTTCTAAATATTTGTAATTTTGTATTCAGCAAGGACTTTACACGTGCATATAATGTGTTATATCTTTATGGGCTACACGAGAAGCTTCATATGGTTGAGGCTGCATGTAAGATGAGTTAGCAGTGGATGCGTGTTGATTTAAATTCACTGTCCCTAGATGTACCTATAACTATATGAGCTATTAATGTCTCCGTAAAGTATATCTCAACCAACATGAGAGATTTTTTGTAACAGAAGACTGTCATTTTTGGGTGGAACTAACGATCTGTGGTGTAGTTTGTATGTTCATGATGGAAATAGAGCTCTTAATGTATGCGGGACTATTTATTTTGTCAGGCTGTATTAAGTCGACTCAGTAAAGATGCCAAATATTTGATAATGAGGAACTTCAGTGTCACCAAAAGCTTCAAGATCTCTATAGGTCTACTAGGGAAACTAAGGTATATATGCTTAATTCTTCTTTCTGAAGTTTTGTAATTTTTTGTTTCTTATGTTCAGCTATCGAGAATCAGTGGCTTCTGATGTTAGTTAATACCCTACATTCTTTGTTTTAGCATTTTCAAAAGGACATTGTTCGTGGCGTTGAAGGTTTTGTTTCAATCGGCCAGAAAGAAAAGCAAATAGGTGCTTGTTTGGTTATTTTTCTGTTTTATGCCCATCTCTTATGGCAAAATGCCCAATAATACCATCATGTCGTAGATTTCTAATAAATGTTTGACATGGTTGGGCTTTTTTATACGTTTTGTCAAAATGGAAGATGAATAGTTTGCCTTTATATATGCAGCAAAAAGGTTGGCTGAAGACTGTCACAGATATGGGACTGAGAATGTAAATGCTGATTTCCCGCTTACAAGAGCCGCTGTGGAACTTGGCACTTCTTATACTTCTATCGAAGACAAAAGGGAAACTATGCTTGAGATATTTAACAAACAGGTAGCTTCACCTTTATTCATCAAGGATCACTGTGATGTCACTTTGACCTTTGCATGTGTATAATGAGCTAATTCCTCATGTTTCTTATATTTATGCTTATTCCAAATGTATAATTAACCTCATTATCTTGTAGGTATCTGAGCCACTAAGAGCATCAATAAGATGTGCACCTTTGGAAGATGCTCGCCACTTGGCACGCAGTTGTGACAGACTCCGCCAAGAAGTTGAGACACAGGTATGCTTTAGTTTGATATGGGGAAATACTTTTTGTCATGTATATTATGTAAATAGTTAAATGAGATGGGATTTTTGGTCAGGCAGTGGAAGTATTAAGACGTCAAACAAAGTTCAGAGATCCTACCCCAGAGAGTGCCTTGAAACTTCGAAACATGGAAGCCAGGTTGAGTGACCTTAGAACTTCCATGGTAACGCTTCAGAAAGAAGCGATATCTGCTATGTTGTCGGTGGAGGAACAACAGCAACAAGTAACCTTGCAAAAGCTTATTTTAATGGTAATGTTAATCAGACTAAGGATGGTTCAGTGTTTGGTATTTAGAAAAATTGATGTTTTTTGTCAATAAGACCAGAGGTGTAGAAACAATGTCTTGTAATTAGATGTGTCAAATTCGAACCATTTAGTTACTAATGGGTTGATTCGGGTTATGAATTATTTCTAATGGCTCAAACAGGTAACTGTAAGAAAATTAGCTAAAGAATGAAGAGAAATGGTTAACTGTGGAGTATGATTACAAGTCACTTCTGGATCCTTTTATGTAAATAAATTGATGATTATTTAGATAATATATTCTTTTGTTATCATATTTTGAAAGGTTTTATGGATATTTAAATAATAGTATGTCCGGATTCGAACTCGAGACTTCGGGAGTTGCACATTATTACGTATGAGAATTGATGTAAATAATTAATATAAATAAAGCGTTATTATTATTAATTATTAGTTACTGAAATAAAACATAACGATAGTTAAATAATTAACGAGGTTTGGTTAACGGTCGTTAAATATTAACTAGAAGGACTAAGAATGAAATTAGAAGTCGGAAAGTTCTAGAATCCTCTTGGGATTGAATAGGCCGATCGGTTTGGGTTTCTAAACCCAATCCCACACAAACTGGTCACCAAGTTAAGTTAACTATAAATACAATCCTCAGATTCATTCATAACTTAATTTTGGATCACCAATAACCTAATTTCTCCTCTCTCTCTCCTCTTTGTGTGGCGGTCGAAACTCCCTACCCCAAGGGTTTTCGATTTTGCTTAACCCAAAGAAACAAGTGTTTGGTTTATTTGTGATTCGAGAACTAGTTTTTCCACATCAAATCGCTATTAAGACGTGTGTAATAAGAACGAAGACAAAGACGCTTGAGCTTGTGAATCTTGGTGGTCGATTTCTTTGTTGGGTCGATTATATAAACCCTAAGTTTTGGGTTTTGTTCTTGTTTAATCAACGTTTGATTCTTGAATTCTTTAAAGATACGCACTTTCTTGTTTGGTTAATTATTTACATATATTATTCCTATTGTCTTCCATTGCGTCTTTGATGATGTTATTTGTTTTATATATAATTGTTATGAGTATAAAATTCCAGCGGTGGCATCACGAATAGTTAATATGATGTAATTAATTACCGAAACACATAAAAATTGGATCTTTATGATTATATGCATGCTTTTTATGGTTTCTAGGGTTTTGAATTCGAAACCCTAATTTTTTTATGTATGGGTCGATTACCCTTATATTTATTTAATTAGGTTTTAATTTTGTAAAACTTGTAGAAACCCTAGGATTGCATGCTTATTTTATGTGGTTAATTAATGAATAATTGTTATGTGCCATGTAATATGCGTATCTTGGGTGATAATTGTTATGCGGAATCCATGGTGGAACATGCATGTTTTGCCATGGAGTATTGTTTATTGTCTATTGATTAATTGTTAAGTGATACACACATGTTTTATTTATTTAATAATTATTGAATTGGGAAGACCTCAATTATAACTAATAAAATTTGTTATGTGCTAATTGGTATACTATTAACTTCGGCCACGAATCGACTTGTCGATGTATGTGGCTCATCTACCTGCGAGATGAAAGTCCTAGTTAATGTATGCATTATTTACCTAGAATTGTTATTAGAGTTTATTGAAATAATTATGCATGTGGCTAATTGTTTTACATATGTTAAAGTGTTAAGTTATATGTTTATATTATTTGAGTGTGTTTATTTTTATTAAAATGCTTTTTGTTTATATATTGTTTTGACATGTTAGTAAGCAAAAGGGTTTTTGGAATAGAAAATTAAATGGACTAAATAATGGCGAAATTGATTTGTTATCTAAGAATTATTCTTGAACTTTTAATCAATTGATGCGATTGTACTAAATGGTTAGAACGGCTCACCCACTAGAACAAACTATAAAGGGGTATTTAAGAAGTGAGCACGGTCTCACCGAATGGATGTCTAAGGTTATGCCTTTGCGCTTACCTCGTCCTCTCGCAATGCGTTCGATTGGAGCTACCTAATATAACCATTCAATGTAATGAAGCATCTTAGTGCAAAGTTGTAAGTTTCTCAACGCATCGATTAAAACTTTGTAGAATTCAATCTTAGCAATTAAAATCTTTAAGTAAGTTTTTCAAAATATTATGTTATAAAGTTGTATGCATGCTTCTTTATACATAAGTTTTGATTACACATCAAAAATTGTACCCTTTAAATTTAAGTTTATGCCATCTAATGATATGAAACACTTGAAATTGTAATTTAGTTATGTGAGACCTTGATCTAGATTACAATAACGAGGTGAATTATTTTGTTGTGTGAGACCTCGACTTTATGATTTGCGGTTTCTAAATTAGACAACTTAATTAAGTTAGTTAGTGAGACCTATAACTTAAGGCATAAGATGGGATAAAACATGCTTACGCTTTGCATTAATTGTTTTGGCAAAATTGTAAATCCGTAACTTTTGGAATTGAAAACTTGTTTGTCAATTATCGTTTTCAACGATTACCTATTCTATACTTTCACCACTAGCGGATCAACCGATGTGGTGGAACTATGATAATGAGGATCCAATATTCAAGGAAAATACTATGGTTAATATGAATATTGACCAAAGGGTATTTATTTTCTTGAATGTTTACTTATCGAAAGTACTAACTTTTGAACTTTTATTTACGTAGAAATGGCTCAAGTGAATCTCATCGCACTAGCCTCGTCGTTCAAATCTATGTTTGATCGAGAGAAATTATTGTAGCGCAATTTCAATGATTGGTATCGTGAACTCGTAATTGTCTTGAGGTTGCCAAAAGACTCAATGTTGACTCGCCTTGTCCTCTCGAACTGCGGTGATGCTACTTGTTGAAGCACGAGTGCATGGCAATCTGAGTATGACAAGTATAATGAGGTCGCTTTGCATTATGCTCGGAGTATGAACTCAAGCTTGCAAAAGCAATTTGAGAATTACTTCCTAATCTCATCTTTGGAAGAATTGCAAGGTTGTTTGAAAAGCACATGGATTGTAGAGAGTCAGATGACTTGATTGATGCTCTTCATAGTTTCAAGCAAGGAGAAAGGAAACCCAATGGCGCCAACGCACGAAATGATGAGTTACATGGACCAGTTGGGCGTTTGAACTATGTCTACCCTAATGACATACAAATTGGCACGATCAATGGATCCTTAACAAGGAATTTGATGGTTTCGATGCAATTATAATATGCATTGCACGGGAAGGCGATCGATGAGGTACATGCAATGCTCATTGATTACGAAAAGGTTTGCCCAAGAAGGCCTCTACACTGCGGTTTGACCATCCGGAAGGGTAGAATTTCTAAGCCTAATAAGCCGCTAGCGAACAAGAAAGGGAAAGGTAAGGGTAAAGGCGATAAGGAAAACAAGTTATGACTTATCGGCAAGAACCAAGTACCCTCCCAAAAGCGTGAGAATCCGAAAGGGATCGGGCTTGTCATCATCGCACCGAGGTTGGACACCGGAAGAGGAATTGTCCATTTGTACCTTGATGAGTTGCTCAATAAGAGGTATAAAAATCCGGCACCGCGATGCTTGAATACTCTTTTGATGATAGAATTATTTGCTTTTCCTCATAAAATAAATTCACGGTATATGATCTTCGGATGTGGTATTCACATATGTAATACACTGCAGGACTTAGAGGAGCAAGGAAGCTTGCCTATGGACAACAATACCGCACGTGGGTAATGGAGCACATGCACGATCGTTGAAGCTATAGGCACGTTTGATTTAGTTTTACCTTCGGGTTTAATCTTGTCATTAAACGATTGTCATTACGCACCTTCCATTGTTAGGGTGTCGTTTACATTTCCTTGTTAAAAGATATTGGTTTCGTTCATACATTTACGATTATGGAATTTCATTTCTTTAAATGATGTTTTTACTTTAATGTTATTCCGATTAAATGGTGTGTTTGAAATTGATTTACATGATAATGTGATTGATAAAAATAATTACATCTTTAGCATCAATAATAAAAGAATCAAAGGTGATTTGGATTCTTCATTTCTTTGGCATTGTAGACTTGCCCATATAGGCAAGAAACGCATGCAACATCTGCAACACGATGGGCTTTTGCAAGACATCAATGATGAATCATTTGATAAATGCGAATCTTGCATATCCGGGAAGATGACCAAGAAACCTTTACAAATAGTTTAGAAAGGGCTTCGATCTTCTTGGTGTGATACATCTTGGCGTATGTGGACCACTAAGACATGTGTCAAGAAAGGGTGCTAGCTACTTAACCTTCTTGATGATTTCGATCGTTATGGTTATGTTTATTTACTTAAACATAAACATGAAGTCTTTAAACATTTAGGGTTTTAAGAGTGAAGTAGAGCGCAACTAGGAAAGAAGATTAAAGCTCTTCGATCCGATAGAGGTGGTGAATATTTAAGCCAAGAGTTTAAAGATTATCTAGTGAGTGTGGTATTATCCGAAGAACTCACATCTCCATATACTCCACAACAAAATGGTGTATCCGAGAGAAGGAATCGTACATTGCTAGACATGGTGCGATCGATGTTTAATCTTACAACTCTTCCTTATCCTTTTGGGATTATGCTTTGAAACTAGCATTAGTGATATTGAATATGGTTCCAACTAAGAAGGTTGATAAGACTCCTTATGAAGTGTGGTATGGAAACCTCCCAACTTGTCTTACTTAAAGGTGCGGGGTTGTGAGGCGTTTGTTAAACGTGACTCTGGCGATAAGTCGCAACAAAGATCACATGTGTGTCTTCGTAGGATACCCAAAGGAAACTATGGGTTACTACTTTTACTTTCCACACGAAAATAAAGTAATTGTTGCTAGGTATGGAGACTTTCTTGAAAAGGATCTCATATCTCATGAATTCGATGGGAGAGTATATGACTTGGAGATGATCAAGAAGATACAACACCTTCGAAACACTAGCCAACCTCAAGTAGAACACGAAAGTCCAGGCGTTCCACGAGATTGAAGTGGTTCCCATTCGTGATCCGCAAGGGCTACGCGTGCACTGGCGTCTATGTCTCAACGTAGAAGGCGAGGAAAATTTGTTAGGGATCTTGGTGAACTCGCTAACTATAAAGCGCCATGATGAGTCTGAAAAGGAAAAATGGCGAGTTGCAATGAATGGGAAATGCAATCCATGAAAGACAACGAAGTCGGATAGAGATTGACTTACCTCCAAATGCTAAGGTAGTTGGAAGTAAGTGGCTCTTTAAGATAAAGACCCGACATGGATGGCAATGCACACACCTATAAAGCTCGTCTTGTAGCTCAAGGTTATACTAAAACCTATGGGGTAGACTACGAGGAGACATTTTCTCTGTAGCGGACATTAGAGCTATTAGGATTCTTATAGCCATATTGCGTACTATGACTATGAGATATGGCAAATGGATGTCAAAAGCGCCTTCTTAAATGGTCGTCTAGATGAGGACATATATATGGCGCACTGAAGGTTTAATGAATCCAAAGTTTCCGAGCGTGTATGCAAACTTCAAAGATCCATTTATGGGTTGAAGCAAGCATCAAGGCAATGGAACAAGAAGTTTGATGAAGAAATCAAGAAATTTGGTTTCACTCAAAATCTTGATGAGCCATGTGTATCACAAAGCTAGTGGGAGTAATGTTATTTTCCTTGTCTTATATGTCGATGACATATTGATCATGGGAAAAGACATTCCAAGTATGCAAGATGTAAAGTCTTATCTTGGAGAGTGCTTTTCTATGAAGGACTTAGGGAAGCGGCATTTATTCTGGGAATCAAGATCTCACCGAGATAGATCAAGGCGGTTAATTGGACTAAGCCAAAGTGCTTACATTGATAAAATATTGAAGAGATTCGGTATGCAAAATTCCAAGAAGGGATATTTGCCGATGCAAGTTGAACATGGCTTAAGTAATAAACTATGCGGCGTCAACACACGAAGGGTGGCTTACATGAAGAAAGTTCCTTATGCTTGGTGTAGGGATCTATCATGTATCTTTGTAAGATGTACAAGGCACGATGTGGCGTTTGCGAAACATTACCGGTCGGTATCAACAGAACCGGTGTGAAACACTAGCAAGCTATTAAGAACATTCTTAAGTATCTAAGGGCTACTAAAGATATGTTTCTAGTGTATGGAGGAAATCCAGATCACGAACTTGATTTTCTGAGTTTTTGCGATCGTCATTCCAAACGATAAAGATGATACGAAGTCTCGAGACGGGTTATGTCTTTGTCATTAATGGAGGAGCGATTGTTGGAAGAGCAAGAAGCAAACAACGGTTGCGATGTCTATTACATAAGTCGAGTGCATAGTCGCTTGGAAGCTGCGATGGGCTGTTTGGATTAGGAAATTCATTTCGGGACTGAGTAATGCCTCAATCGAATTACCTTTAAATGTGTATTGTGACAACTCTGCTGCAATAACATTTTCCAATGAGCCCAGAGTCATGAAGGGTGCGGACATTTTCCTCGTCGATATCACTATGTTCGAGAACAAGTCGACATAGGTGAAATCAATCTACTCAAAGTTCATACGAGATGAAAATCTAGTGATCCCTTTACGAAACCTTTGCCAAAAGATAAACTTCTTGACCATCTTGATGGGATAGGACTTCGTTTAGCTAGTAGTTTCATGCGGATCTGTGATTAGTATTTGGATAAAGGATGTTATGAACAAATATTACTTTAATGAAATAAAATAGTTGTTTATGTTTATTTTCATTTTCTTAATATTATACCCTATATTTGCATGTTTAATCCGTGAGTAACTTATGTTATTCTAAATAGTCCGTTGTCGATCAATGATGTGGGAATGTTATTGAATTAAGACAAATATGAGTTTTGGTAGAATATACTTTTAAAGTATATTGATCGTGGGACATACCAATTACATGATATTCAATGAATTGAATATAGGACTCATCCCAACTTTACATGATGATACTTTATGGATCTCTGTCATTAAGTATATCATGAAGTGTTTATCCTCGGACTTGAGATACCGGATAAGCGATTTGAATGTAGTGCATTTGTGTAAGATAGTCTAACGTTATCCGTAACTAGTAGTTATAAGGGCTATTTTCAAGTGTTGCAAAATTCATGAGTTATGTTTGTAGTCAAGAGAATTTGTTCATTTGAATTTGTTTCAAAGCATAATACTATATTTGGGCCCCTCGTAGGGTTGACAAGATGTTTGTATGGCCATACCCAAGATCTATCTCGGAATACGTTCGATGATTTGGTAATCTTGTTCAATCATATACAACGAGAATCGAATGTTAACTTATGAAATGACTTGATCCATATTCATAGTTAATGTAGTATTAGTAACAAAAGGATAAGTAAAATGATGAATCATTAAATGGTTTTCCAGGAGACCATGCTCGATTCGATCCGGGGCGTTGGCGTGTGAAAGCTAGACTAACCAATGTCATTACTATATTTAGTAATATCCAGTGGGAGCTGAAAGGTTTTATGGATATTTAAATAATAGTATGTCCGGATTCGAACTCGAGACTTGAGGATTGCACACATTACGTATGAGAATTGATGTAAATAATTAATATAAATAAAACGTTATTATTATTAATTATTAGTTACGAAATAAAACATAACGATAGTTAAATAATTAACGAGGTTTGGTTAATGGTCGTTAAATATTAACTAGAAGGACTAAGAATGAAATTAGAAGTCGGGAAAGTTCTAGAATCCTCTTGGGATTGAATAGGCCGATCGGTTTGGGTTTCTAAACCCAATCCCACACAAACTTGGTCACCAAGTTAAGTTAACTATAAATACAATCCCTTGTATTCATTTATAACTTAATCTTGGATCACCAATAACCTAATTTCTCCTCTCCTCTCTCCCTCTTTGTGTGGCCGGTCGAAACTCCCTACCCCAAGGGTTTTCGATTTTGCTTAACCCAAAGAAACAAGTGTTTGGTTTATTTGTGATTCAAGGAACTAGCTTTTCCACATCAAATCGCTATTAGTACGTGTGTACAAGAACGAAGGACAAGCACGCTTGAGCTTGTGAATCTTGGTGGTCGATTTCTTTGTTGGGTCGATTTATATAAACCCTAATTAGGGTTTTGGGTTTTGTTCTTGTTTAATCAACGTTTGATTCTTGAATTGCTAAAAGGTACGCACTTTCTTGTTTGGTTAATTATTTACATATATTATTCCTATTGTCTTCCGCTGCATGCTTTGATGATGTTATTTGTTTTATATATAATTGTTATGAGTAAGAAATTCCAACATATTTGACACCTAAATGTATATGAAGTTTAATTTATGGACAGAAAGTGTTTTTGGTCAACACAATCTGATCCTTTTAGCACTTGTACCGAGAATGACCCATTTTGTTCTTTTATGGGCAAAAATTGTTTTTGGTCAGCACAATCGTATCTGTTTAGCACTTATTCGATGTTTGAAGATGTTTTTTAGTACTTGTATTGTATTGGATAACCAAATAATGCATATATTTTCCACGACCTTATTTATTATTCTTGAGAAATTGTTTAACTTCATAGGTGGATCTTTGAAAGGTCTTATCACCGTCAAGTTGTGGCTATCCTAGAGGAGCTACATACGAGGTTGGTCATTAGCAATAATTTTCTTGTCGGCAATTGATTTTTCAATATATCGGTTTTATGTTCTTAAGGATTTTTATAATCCATCATTTTCGGTGGTAGATGATTTTGGAGATGAAGTTACAAGAATCATCTCAATCGCTCGAGAAAGATAACCTTGTTCCATCTGGCGATGCCACTCAACGTGAACATGACAATCATCGACCGAAAATCAAGAATATGACTATTTTATTGGAAAGGTAAACATGATATGACTCCATTAAAGTCGTTAGTTCTAACGAGAAAATCGAGTTCGGTCATTCTAATTCTAGTTATTTTCTCTTATTAGGTCATTCATCCATTTGATGCTCAAGCGGATGGTGGTGAGCCTAGTTGTTGATGATTATGTTATAGTTCGCGGTATCGTTCTATCTATAAACTCTTGTAATGCAAAATGGGCGGATCGGGTAACTTAGCAATGGGTATTTTAGTACCGGGTCAATTGGGTCGATCGGTGTACACGTAAACACTTAACTATCCATCTTTATTCATTACATCTGATTGTGTTATCTACGGTCAATTGGGTCGATCTCTTTACAAGACGGGTCAATTGTGTTATCTCTTGTAATGTGATGTTGTGTTATCTTTATTACTGTTACAGTATTGTGTTAACTATCCATCTTTATTATTGTTACAGTATGGGTCAATTGGGTCAGTCAGTCAGTATTGTGTTATCTACGCTTACAAAAGCTATACTGTTACAGTATACCCCAACTTGTTGAATAAAGCGAATTAGGATGTTGTGGACACTGACAAAAACACTTTCAAGCGACTTTTTGCCCATTCAACCTGCTTCTTTAGCTAATTAGTGTTATCTTACCCATTTTGACCCGTTAGACATTAAAGATAAATCCAAATTGACCCCTTAGATGCATCATGTATGTCCGACTATTTAGTCTACCCTTATGCATACAAATGTTAAATGATCAGTTTGGACTGGTCCTTTATAGGTGTCTCCTAATGGATGGTCTGAAGGCGAATGTAACAGAAAGAGAGGGTGGTTTCCATCGGCTTATTTAGAAAGGCAAGATATTCAAAAATCCACCTAAGTATAGCATATCTGCAATTCATTTTGTCTCTCTTATGGTCTTGTGGAAGTTTATATTAGTAATAGCCAATGTATTAATTGTATATAACTGCAAGGGTTAGCACTTGTCTGCTTTTATATTGGAATGATGAACATGGTCTTGTACAGGCTTGTGAAATATTTTACCCCGTTTTCTTATATGGTATAATCATATAAGTTATGAGTTTACAAGTGTATTAAACTTTTGGAAGGCTAAGAGCATTTACAACCATAACGCAAGTTATAGTTTAACATCGTCCACGTTAACGCCACATCAGCTTTAACATTTCACCTTAACATCCCAAAAAACACCCACAACAATAACATTCTCAGGTTAAACTTTAACACTCCAACAATTTACAAAAACAACCCCTCATTTAGGGGCATAAATGAATGATGAAAAAAAAAAAGAAGCAAATAACGGGCGTTGGGGTTTTAACGCCGGCCCTTTAACACCCATTTAACACCGGCCTTCCATCAATAAGCAAATTTCTAGTGCCCGTGAGTTCATAGCTTATTAAATTAGTTTAAGCTTAAACTTTTTGTTCTAAAATTAACTCATTTAGCTTATTTAAACTAATTTACTCGATTAAGCAAATAGCGATAAAGGTGTCTGCAGGTTTTTTTTTTTTTTTTTTTTTTTTTTCAATGAAATAGTTTAGCTATTATCATTAAATCTGAAATAGTCACAAATATATTTTTAAATTAAATATTTACTGTATAAACATTAGGTTTGAGATAGTGACAGGTATCTTAAATATTACTTCTAACATATAAAGTTCTAGAAGCATCCGCTATGGTAGTTTGTGAAAATATTTATAAAAAATATGAAGATGTCTAAAGATGTATAAACCATAATGGATGTGCATATGTGTCATGAATATGTCTAGTTTTGTGGAGGTCCAAAGTTTAAGGCTCTGTTTGTTATTCGAAAAAAAAAAAAAAAAAAAAAAAAACTTTTTGCAACTTGTCACTTTGGCGAGAAAAGGAAACTGGAATGAGGTTGGTTGTTTTTTTCAAATACAAGTGATGATAGTCATTTCTTTCTATTTCAGTCTTGAAGACAAACACAACATCTTTTTTCCTCTTCACAATACCAACCTATGCTTCTCATCTTTCTCTCCTTTCTTTTCACTTCAGAGTCATCACAAAAATAAACAATAAATTTAGAATTTAAATTCACCTCTTTTCTTCCAGACATGGTTTTACATATAAAGGGTAAAACATATGAAAAATAAATGACACTTCAGTATTTTGTAAGTGTTGAGTGTGTTTTATGATATAAAAAAGTTTATGAATAAGTTTATCCATAGTGAGAATAGGTTTTTAATTTGAAAAAGTTTATTAATTGATAGAGTTTTAAATGTATAAACATTTCTATAGGTTCATTATAGTGATACCCTAATGTTTTTTAGATCAAAACATATCCAATATATATTTTACCTAAACGCCAAATAAATGTATATTATAAACTCCGTCGCAACACAAGGCCTCGTTCTACAAGAATAAAATATCAATTTTTTCTTTTGTTGTCCGGAAAATGAAGTGAGCGAAAAAGGTAAATTGCAAAAATCATCCATGTGGATTGATCAAATTGCAGGTTGAGTCCTTATCATTTAGAAAGTGCACTCGTCGTCCTTGTAGGAACTTATAATTGCACTATTGGTTCAGTTCTTATCTTTTCAAAAGTGCACATTGTCGTCCTTATAAGAAACTTACAAGTGCACTCTTGGTCCTGGCCAAAATTAAATGACTAAATCACCTTACAAGGACCAAAGTGAAACGAAAGAGGAAGAGGGTAATTTAGTAATTTGATTTTAGTCATGGACCAAATGTGCACTTGAAAGGACGATGAGTGCACTTTCAAAAGTATATGGACTGAAGCTGAAAGTTGACCAAACCACAGGGACGAGTTTTGCTATTTACTCAAAAAAGTAAAAATGCCTGATTAAAAAAGGGGAAAGTGAATGACGCAGGCGATTAGGTCACACACCGTTGCACCGACCTCCCTCCGCCTTTGATTTAAACCCCCATTAGCCTGACAAAAGTTAAAGCCTCTCATTTTGTAAGCATGACAGGCGGGGGGTCTTCATTAGCCTGCAACGCGTGCAACACAGAATTCAACAACGAAAACGATCAAAAGAATCATTACAAATCTGAATGGCACCGTTACAACCTCAAACGCAAGGTATTATAACATCAATTCAGTCATTCTCATTTTTATTTTTCTTCGTATCAATATATATTTCATTCTATCTGTTACCATACTAAATTACTACAGTAGTATGTAGCGGTTGTTCGTGACATGAATATGAAAATTAAGGGTGCGTCTAATTTTGTTGAAATTTGGAAGGAAAAATATAGAAAACGCGTTTATTTGATGTTTGTATCTTCTATTTTGAAGAAGGGAAGGGTTACAAAGGAAAACAAGGAAACAACAATTTTTTTTTTTTTTTTTAATTTTCCTTGTTAAGTTTGGAAATAGGGGATTTTTGTTTTGCTGAGAATTTTATGGAAATAGAGCGATTTGAACGCAATTTCCGTTTTCTTTGTTTTGTACAAAACATTTTGTGAAAAAACATGGGTGTTTTCCTCTAACTAAACGCAATCGTATTTTTCTGGCCGAAGTAGTTTTTAAGTTTTGATGAAAAGTTGGAAATTGTTGTTTTCTCGTTATGTAAGTGTTAGGAATTTGTTTCATTAGGGATTGAGTTTTCGTTTCATCTATTTTTGTTTAGTCTATAGATGTTTGGTTGTTTATGGTTAATACTTGGTCGGTAACAATGTCGAAGAGCTTGTGTCCCAAATGGCTGTCGGTTCAAGTCCTGCTTAGGACGACATGTGAGATAGCTTGTGGTGTAAATACTGTGAGATATTTAGTTGACGTTGAAAAAAAAAGGTCGAGGAGCTAAATTTGCTATCAATTTTGGATGCTTTACAACTGTCTGCTTCTGATGTATTAGTAGTTTACTGGAAAGAGGATTAGGAATTAATTCGGGATTTATTTGTTGGTTTTTATGCTAAACCGTGTAGAGCAAATTTTTATATATGATGCCATTGTTAGGAGAATTTTGGTTCATCACTTTTTTACTTTAGAGCCTGTCTACAACGAAATAAAAATGTTGTGCATATGATGGTTGAGGGTATTCATGAGCAGGTAGGTATTTGAAGTGTTTGGATAAAACCGAACTGCTTCTACGTAGGGTAGCATTTAAGGAGTATATCAATAAGCAAGTTAGGAGTTAGGACCTTATTTCGAAATGTTTATCTGGTTGATACTTGCTAACAAATACAGCATAAGCGAAACAAATGTATCTTCTGAAGTGCTTTTTTTCAAGCAGCTTATCTGATTGACTGGTTTTGCCTATAAGCAGAAAGAATTTGAATCTTAAACGCCCTGTTTGTTTAGCTTATTTTATTATTTTTTTTTAATTTTTTTTTTATTATATATTTTTTTTCATATTGATTATACTGTATGTTAATATGCGAAATATCAGATTGCAGGGGTACCAGGAGTGACAGAAGCGCTCTTCTTAGCCAGACAAACCACACTAGCCGAAGAGAAAAATAAGCTGAATGCGCCTCCCATGCTGTACACCTGTGGCCTTTGTGGCAAAGGATATAGAAGCTCCAAGGCTCATGCCCAACATCTGAACTCTCGGGCACACACGACACCGGTAATCCAAGATGGTCATTCAAATGAGAATATTGCAATAGTAAAGCCACTTGCACCACGTTTGGTAAACAAGCTATCCCAATACGAAGACGAATTTGATGATGTCAGTGATGGAAGCGATGAATGGGAGGAGGTTGGCGAAAACGATGACTTGGCCGGTGAAACAAATCATATGGATATGGATGGAGTAGAATCTGATGATGATATGGATGAGGACGAAGATGAAGTGGATCCGACTTGTTGCTTTATGTGTGACCAAGAGCATGACACTATTGAAAAATGTATGATTCATATGCATAAGTGTCATGGTTTCTTCATACCTGATGTTGAGTATCTCAAAGATCCACAAGATTTTCTTACGTATCTTGGACTTAAGGTACATCACTTGCAATCTTTCTTAAACACACGCCTGTATTTGTTACTTTGTAACACGTGTCTTACTGTCATGAACTCATGATGCTTTTGCAGGTGAAACGTGATCACATGTGTTTGTATTGCATTAATTGCCAGCCATTCAACAGTTTGGAAGGAGTTAGGAAGCACATGGTGGCAAAGGGTCATTGCAGAGTTCACTATGGTGATGGTGATGAAGAAGAAGAAGCTGAATTAGATGAATTCTATGATTATAGCAGCAGGTATTAATAATCGACTCTGTTTTATCTTGAATATATATGTATGCAGCCCTCACCCTCTTTCAAATGTTCCTCTATATGCACCTTCTGTAACATGAGTAGCTAGTAGACCGTCATAGAAGATTAGAAGTGTGAAATAATTTATTTCTGTATTTTTAGTTACGTAGATGGAAGTGGGAAGCAACTCGTTACTGCTGATGGCACAAGTGACGGTATAGAATTCGGAAGTGGTGGTGCTGAACTCATCATATCTAGAGCTACGGATGAAGGAATATCAACAAGAGCAATTGGTTCTAGGGAATATCTACGTTATTATCGTCAAAAGCCACGCCCAACTCCAAATGATGTTGCCATTACTGCTGTCATAGCCGCAAGGTGAACTATCATACTTGATAAATACCAAGAGTAAACATAAAATTTTAAGCAAATTAAAATGTGTTTCTGATTGTGAACGTGTATGTGAGTCCAGGTATAGTACCATGGGTTTGTCAACAGTGCAGTCAAAAGAGAACATGGTGAGGATGAAGGTGATAAAGCAGATGAATCGGTCAGGGGTAGAGGCCATGCGCACCAAGATAGGCATGAAAAGTAATGTGATCCGCAATCTTCCTAAGAACGTTGAGTATTAGGACTTCTAAACAACACTAGACTCTTAGTTCTTGTATTTTCTCATATGTTTCGCCATTTCTATGTAATAGATGTTATTGGTCTTGAATCTGATGACTTTGCATTCTGCAAGCTTTTTAGCCTCTTTGAATCAAATGTGAATGGTTTATTATATGTCGTTTCATACCCATTTTCAGAAAAGTGAGCCACTAAGCAAATATCAAAATACTACTATTTATTGTTATGCTTAGAGCACATTTTCAGATGTGAATGGTTTATTATATGTCGTTTCATACCCATTTTCAGAAAAGTGAGCCACTAAGCAAATATCAAAATACTACTATTTATTGTTATGCTTAGAGCACATGGCATGCCGGAGTTTTGAGCACCTATGGTGTGGCGCTACCACACCCCGAACGGTGCAATGGGACATTGCGCCCTCACCATATCGCATTTGTGTACAGTTTTTGTTGTGTGCTTGACTTGCAGGTGGATGGAGGAGATGAAGATGTACATTGGTTAAGATTATGTTTATTACTCCATATTATTTTTCTTTAATTTCAACTCTTGATTATTTTACTTTTTGGTCTTGATGGTTATATTGTTGGTCTTTAATTTGGTTTACATTGTTAAATTCAATTGGTACTTTAATGTCATTCTACTACACATATAAATAAACTCCAATTTTTATAAGCTAAACTCCAGCTTCACTAACAGGTCCATCTGTTCTGGACAAACATATCTTAGCAACTTCTTGTTATTTTCGTAATGTAGTTATGGCCTATGGGTGGCACGTCATCTTTTTTTCTTTTTCCCCCCTATAGAAGATGTTGTAATTTGGGTGTTACAAGTGTAGGCATGAAAAGCAATGTCATCCATGATCTTCCTAAGAACGTTGAGTATTAAAACTTCAATCTATACGACACTAGACTCTTGGTCTTACTTCTTGTGTTTTCTCATATGTTTCACTGACATTTCTGTAAACAGATGTTATCGGTCTTGATTATGAGAATTTACGTCTGTAAGCTTCTTAGCCTCTTTAAATCAAATGTGAATGGTTTATGATATGTCTAGTTTTGCGGGTGTCATACCCATTTTAGCATTTTCAAAAAAGTGACCATAAGCAAAAATCAAAATACTGCTGTAATGTTTATTGTTTTTATATGCTGCTAGAGTGCTAGGTTATACACAAACCAAAAGTAAACCATACATCCAAATAATTCACTTTTCCAATCGAGTCTGATACACTTTGTAACCAGACATGAAACATAGACTCTTAGTCTTAGTTCTTGTGTTTTCTCATATGTTTCACTGACATTTCTGTAAACAGATGTTATCGGTCTTGATTACGAGAATTTACGTTCTGTAAGCTTCTTAGCCTCTTTAAATCAAATGTGAATGGTTTATGATATGTCTAGTTTTGTGGGTGTCGTACCTGTTAATACAATTCTGGGCGCTCCCCTGATGAAGATTAGTGTAAGCTAACTCCCCAGGAAATAGATCTTGTATTAAGTGAGATTCTTGATTGTAAGCTGCTAAGAAAACCAACACCGTTAGTCTCACCGCGGAACGGGGTTCCGCGGTCAACCTCCGGCGTGAGAGTAAGTGGTAGTTTTAGAGAGATAAAGTTGGTTCTAGAGAGAGAGAGTATGTAAGTGTTACCGTTTGAATAGTGGCGAGGCCCCTATTTATATGGTTGATCTTTCTGTCGTGTTCTCAAGGTCACGAGCCATGAGAGCGACAGTTTGCGAGTGGGAAGTGACGTAAGTCAACTCCAGAGCTTGTCCCGTTGCTTTGACAGCGATGGTTTTGGGCGGGAGTTGTCCCGCTTTCCCTTTTTGGGGACTGCAGGCTGTGGTACGCCCAGCCTGAGCGAGATTCCCTACCTTTAATGTTGGGCGCAGTTGCGTTCTCCTTCGGACGTATCTACTATCCGCGGAATGGTTTAGTGGCCAATGTCGGAGTACGTATCTAGTCCGCGACCGACCCATATGGGTGCTGGGGGTGTCTACGCAATCATGGTTAGTCCGCGCCCGAGCAGTATAAGTGCCGGGGGTGGTCATACGTGATCAAGTCCCCCCAGTCTAGTTGTGCTTGTTAGTCTTGGTACAAGCGCTGCTAGACTAAGTTATTCCGTTCATCCGCGGTTAGGTGTATCGTAGGAATCCTAGTCACTGCTGACTGTACTTTCCATTCCCCGCCGGGATAAGCGTTATACCGTCCTCGGGATTCGCGAACCGCTCTTAGCCGCGTGTTTTCTGACTGACATGACGTTTTAGCTGCTTCCATCTCGTCCGTTGATCTAAGGAGATCTAGACCGTTAGTTACAAGTCGGAGACGTGGCGTTTTTTCGACCGTTCGATTGACCCGTTGGTTTTACTTCTAGGAGAGTATAAATACCCTTCTTTTTTACTTTCTTGGCTACTGTTGCCATTTCATCTTCGTAAGTAAAAAAGAAAAACGTCTACCAAGTTCTTTGTGTGCGTCCCTACTTTATTAGGTTAGGTTTTTCTTCCCTCATTGTAGTTCCATGGCTAAAAAACTTTTAAGCGACTTCACCTGTAAGTTATCGCAGAAAGATTTTAGTGATTTTTGCTCCAAATATCATATTCCCTCCACTGTTCACCCTCTTCTTCCTGGTCCAAACGATACCATAAGGGATGCCCCACAGGGTAAGATAGGTGTATATACTAGATTTTTTGAGTTTTGCAACTTTAGGATGCCCCTTTCTGCCTTCCTTTGTAGAGTTTTGGAGTATTTTCAGATTCACTTTTCGCAACTATCCGTGTTAGCCGTCGCTAGGATTAGTCACTTTGAGATCCTTTGCCGCGTTCATGGTGGGACACCCACTGTACCTTTGTTTAGGAAGTTTTATTACTCCGGAATGAAAGATGGGTGGATGACCCTAGAGAAGCGTAAGGGTCCTAAGTCATTGATTGTACCGGTTTGTTATACCGCGCCTCTGGACTCTGTAAAGAATTGGAAGGAGTACTTCTTTTGGGTTGACGCGACCGTGTTTCCTTTGGCTATCTCGTGGAACGAGAAAGTCTCTGTTGACCGTGACCCACCTCCTTCCGATGATAATGTTGACATGGAGTTGTTACACCTCCTTGACACGCAACGCGCTCCGTTTAAGAAGTTCCCGGAGCCGTTCTTGTCCGTGATTGGTCTTAGTCGTGCCTGGGATGATACAACGGCGCGACCTACCTTTAAAGTTTCGGATACTAAGGGTGGGTTTTTTTTTTAGGGTTTGTCGCGTCTTATTGTCTTTTCTTTTATGCTTTGTTACTAACTTGTGCATTATTGCTTGCAGATATGTCTCTCTTTGCTTTCATTAACCAGCTGGATCCTTTTGAGGTAGCATCCGGAGAGAGAACGCTACAGGAAGGTGAGAAGACGCTGCAGGAGGAGACTGCTAATCGCGTTATAGAGCCTTCTGAGAATCTGATCACGTTAGTCCAAGACACGATTGTGGACAATGTGAAGGCGGCTAAGTCCAGTAAGGCGACTAGGAAGAAAAGGGTTAGGCTTGATGTTCTTTCCAAGCACCCGGAGAAGAAGAGGATTACTCCTGTGCCGGAGAAGGATTCTGGGTCCGGTGCTGGTAAGACCTTTTCTTTTTCTTTTTTTCTTTTTTTCTTTTCTTTTTTTTTCTTTAAAAAAAAAATAAAAAAAATTAAATGTTATTTGTCATGCAGGGGTTGCGACTGCGAGGTCTACTCCTCTTATGGAGCTTCGCGACGAGTCTGATTCCGGACCTCATCCGCTAGATGTAACCAATGTTTCCTCTGAGGCTACCCCGGATCTTCAGGCGGATCCGAATGCTACTTCCAAGACATCTACCAGTGTTCCTCAAGAAAATTTGGATACGGAGATGTCTGGTCCGTCCCAGCCACCACCATTGCAGCAGGAGAATGTTTTTGGGGTCGAGTCTCCGCCGCAGGACCAATCTGTCCATCGTCCTGCGGCCTCGGATGATGACTTTTACGAGTCTCTATCCGTGGAGACGGCGGAGGCCAAGAATGTATATGTCCCCAAGTGGCTCCCTACCAACGATTTCCGCATGGACGATGGTTGGGTCTCGCAGCATGCTGGATAATCTTGCCACTCCCGGTTATCATCCACATTGCGTAATATGCCGCATACGCATTTGTTGGAGCGAGATAACACCGTGACCATCAGCGAGCCCGCATGTCTTCAATCGCTCTTGGTGGAATTTGAACTTAACGGACCAATAAGTTGAACAAGAGGCTCGAAGGAGGAGGGATAAAAGGGTTGAGGCTTTAAAGGGTAGGGTTCAGGAGTTGGAAACCGAGGCTGCAGAGGCTAAGGAGCTCCGTGAGCGTGTTGGGCAGCTTGAGTCTGAGTCCGGGGATATGAATATATTGAGGGAGCGCATGGCGCAGTTGGAGGGTATGATTGCTCCTAAAGATGAACAGTTGGCTAATTTGACTGTTGAGAATGCTGAGTTGAAGGGTAAGGTGGCCGGACTTACCTCTGTTTGTGATGAGCTTAAAGAACAGGTGAAGGGTGCAGGATTGCTGGAGGAAAAATTGAAGGAGTGTGAAGAGAGAGTCCGCACTGAGTATGATGTTCAACTCGCTCAGTTGGATCAGAGGTTGGCGGAACTGAACCGTGATTTTGATGAGGACTTATTTTCGAGCACTCTTCTTGCCATTGAAGGTAAGCGGTGGGTGATTGGGCATGGTTTCCGTAGAGCGTGGATGGCGTTTAAACAATCTGAGGAACTGCAGACGCGGTTGGGGGATTGCATAAGTAAGGTTATTGCTGAGGGCCTAAGGCAGGGTTTGGAAGCGAGGATTGTTCATGGTTCCAAGGGTTTAAAGTTGGAGCAGATCAAGGCCTACAATCCGCGGGTGAAAGAGGTTTACCATGAGGTCGTCATTCGCCTTTAGCGATGTTCCTTTCCCTTCTCGGATTCCTTGGGCGTGTAAGGACTCTCTTTGGAATTCCTTATGTCCCTACCGGTGTTGCGGAGGAGCGACCCAAGTGGTTCGGGGGAGTTCGTTTTTAATGCCCCGGTGGCGGAAGAGGTTGCCCTTCCTAGTTCTTTGCTCCGCACCATCACCAGGCGTCCGCGTGCTATTGCCACATACAAGGAGAGGAAGAGTCGGGTGTATGGTAAGAAATTTGATGTTTGGAACCCTGAGCTAATTGTTTCCGAGGTTGAGCACCAGGTTACTTCTACCGGAGAGCCTTCCATGGTGATTGCTTCCTCTGGTCCGACCCCCTCTGCCGCAATCACCGGTCCTACCGGGGAGGACGAGAAGGAGGAAGAGGAAAAGTCCGCCCATGATGACATGTTTGATACAAGTGTACTTGAGGGGGGACTTAACCGTGTTGGGGATCATGTTGGGGGTGCTTGAAGTGGTCTTTTTATGGGCGGCATTTAGACCATGTCGCCTTTTCAATCCATAGTGAAGCTTGGTAATATTGTTAGTTTGGTTAGGGTCGTGGTTGCCGCGATGCCTTCTCTTTTTTTTGTAAGCCGGGGGTATGCCCCCGTGTACTTGTAAAGAATTTTTGCGTACTTAATGGAAATATTTGACTTGGTCGTACACATATTCTTTTATTTGTTTGCCGAAGTTAGTTGATCCGGGCTTTGAGTCGTACCCTTGGCCATACTTAGGGAGTTCGGGGGTAATAAAGAATGGTCAATGGGCTTGCAATACCACTTATATGCCTGAGTCAATTTTGAGGTTGCTCGTCCTTTATGTGCGACATTGTTTGTCGCGGATGTGAGAAATATGCAAAAGTAAGAAATGTGATTGAATCTTTGTTTTGGAAAACTTGTAGAACGGGCCAGGCATCTACATTTCATTGCTTAATTAGAAAATATTATAATATAAATAAAGAAAACATGAAAATTTAAAGGAATTCCCCTGTTGTCCGGACCTAATCCGTGATCAACTTACAAGAGACGGGAAACACCTTACACTTAGATGTAACATTTCTTGAGTTGGATGTTCCATGTTCTTGGGAGTATCTCCCATCCGCCTCGAGCTTATACGCTCCATTCCCTAGTGCTTCCAAGACTTCATATAGCCCTTCCCATTTTGGGCCGAGCTTTCCAGTGTCCTCCGCTCTACTAGCTTTGTTGCTGCGGTAGACAAATTCTCCGGGTCTGAAGGCCATGCTTCGCACTTTGGCATTGTAGTAACCTTCCATCCTTGCTTTACTGCGTGTTTCTTCGATGGCAGCGGCTTCTCTTTTTTCTTCTAGGATGTCCAAATTTAGGCGAAGCTTCTGGTCGTTGGAGATTTGGTTTACGGCTGTACATCGAAGACTTGGCATTCCAATCTCGACTCGGATAACCGCCTCGGTGCCATATGTAAGGGAAAATGGGTTTTATCATGGTTATGTGTGCCCAGAGCACATGTAGCACTTCTTCCACCCAGTCTTTGCTTCCTTTCTCTAGTCTTGCTTTGATGCCTTCTCCCAAACTTTTGTTCGTGCTTTCAACTAGCCCATTTGCCTGCGGATGTTTGACCGACGCAAACCGTTGTTTGATGTTGAGCTTCTGGCACCAATCTTTGAATGGATTGTCGCGGAACTGTTTTCCATTATCCGACACTATCTCTCCTGGTAATCCGAATCGACAGACTATGTTGTCCCAAACAAATTTCTTCACTTGTCTTCCCGTAATGGAGGCCAAGGGTTTGGCTTCGATCCATTTGGTGAAGTAGTCTAATGCTACAATCATAAATTTCACCTTGCCGGGGCCTTCTGGGAAAGGTCCGCAGATGTCTATACCCCACTTGTAGAAAGGCCAGGGAGAAGTGATTGGGGTCAGGTTTTGCTGCGGATTCTTTGGTACCGGACGGTAGACCAGGCAATCTTCGTACTTCTGTATCAGCTCACGAGCGTCCTTGTGCATCGTCGGCCAGAAATATCCGGACCGAATTGCTTTGGCTACTACCGCCCTTGGGCCTGAGTGCATGCTACACGACCCTTCGTGGATCTCTCGTAGCACGTAATTGGCTTGGGTGAGGCCTACACATCGGAGCCACAGTTCTAGGAAAGATTTGCGGAATAAGATTCTGTCTCTTAACGTGTACTGCCTTGCCTTGATCCGTAGTTTTCTAGCCTTGTTGTCATCCGCCAGTAGTATTTCATCCTTCAGATATTCGATCAGGGTGTCATCCACGTATCCCCGTCTTCTTCCACGATTGCCAGTACCTCCTTTTCTTCGATGGATTTTTCTTTTAAGACTTCCACAAGAACCTGTTTTGTCAGGTGGGCGAAGCTGGTAGATGCAATCTTGCTTAGCGCGTCTGCTTGTTTGTTTTGGCTCCGGGGAATCTGTCTGATGGAGAACGTCCGGAACCCTTCAATCAATGCTTTGGCCTTTTCCAAGTAGCGCGCCATGCTTTCCTTCTTCGTCTCGTATGCTCCGTTTATCTGATTCGCCACAAGACGGGAGTCAACATTTGCTGATAAGTCCTTTACCCGCATTTGTTCGGCAATCCTTAGTCCTGCAATCAGTGCCTCATATTCGGCTTCATTGTTGGATGCCTAAAATTCAAAACGCAGGCGTATGTGAACTCCTGTCCTCCGGGTTTGTCGATTAAGCTCGCCCGGACCCTTCCATGCACGAAGATCCGTCGTGAATAGTTTCACGGCCCGAGTATTGTTGCTTGTCCTTTTCTTGTCGGGATTTTCTTCCTCCGAATCTCAAAGAATGAAATCCGCTAGCACTTGCCCTTTTATAGCTGTCCGGGGTCGAAAGGTAATGTCATGTTCGTCCAGCTCTATTGCCCATCCGGCCATTCTTCCGCTCTTTTCTGTCTTGGTCAAGACTTGCTTAAGTGGTTGATCCGTTATGACTGCTACTGGATGTGCTTGGAAGTATCGCCTTAGCCTGCGGGATGCGTATACTAGTGCCAAGACAAGCTTCTCAATTGGAGTGTAATTCATCTCAGGACCCTTTAGGGCGCGGCTAACAAAGTATACTGGCTGTTGCCGCGACTCCCTCTGTGCTAACAAAACCGCACTTACAGCTTCTTGGGACGCGGCCAAGTACATGATCAAATCCTCCTTTGGTTGTGGAGCGATGACCATTGGCGGGTTGGCAATGTCGCTTCATTCTTTGAGCGCTTGCTCGTCCGTTGTCGATGAAAGTCGCTTTTTTAATGCACTTCTTCGGTCTTGAAGAATGGGAGGGACCTTTCACGACTTGGACATGAAACGACCGAGACTCGCTAATTTTCCATTCGAGACCGCACCTTTTTGGTCGTCGGGATTTGAGGGTAGCTACGGCCGCAGATTTGTCTGGGCAAGCTCTGATGCCCTCCTTGCTCACCACGTGACCCAGAAACATCCCCTGTTCCGCCCCGAATGTGCATTTCTTGGGGTTAAGCTTCATGTTGATGTTCCTTAGGGTCTTGAAGGTTTCCTTCATATCCCCGAGTACTTCTTCCTCTGAGTGACTCTTAATGACTAGATCGTCAACGTACACTTCCAGATTTCTTCCAATCTGTTTCTCGAACGCCCTATCCATGAGCCTTTGGTACGTGGCGCCAGCCGTTCTTGGCATCGAAAGGCATTTTGGTGTAACGTAAGATGCCTTGGTTTGTGTGGAATGTTTGTTTTTTCCTCATCCCGCTGCCATTTGTATCCGGTGATACCCTTTGTATCGCCAAGAAAGCATTTAAATGGGTATCCGCAGAGGATTCGACCTTCGAATGATCTCCTGCAAGGGTAGCAATCTTTAGACAGCTTTGTTCAAGTCCTTGAAATCTACACATTCTCCGACTTCCGCACTCTTTTTGATGAGAACGGGTTAGACAACCGATCGTAGTAATGTACTTCTTTCATGATCCCCGCCGCAACTAGCTTGGTAACATCTTCGTTGATCGCTTTGTTTCTTTACTCGAGCCCCTCTCTTCTTTTGTCGCACGGGTCATAGCCTTCCACGATAGGGTCAGTAAATGAACCGAACGTTCAGCCGAACATTTCATGAACGGTTCGGTAAAAGTTCGCTTATGTTCGCTTATTTATTAAATGAACGAACATGAACAATTTTTACGATCGTTTAGTTAAATGAAAGAACATGAACAAAAGTCACGTCCGTTTATTTATGTTCGTGAACGTCCGATTATGCGTTCGTTAACGTTCGTTTATGTTCATTTATTTATTTATGTTCGTATATCAAATCTTTTAATTGTATAATTTTTAAATTAGTTTGTTTAAACAAAGCGACACTTATAAAACAATATTAGATGCATAATTTAATTAAGTTTATGATTGTTTGTCTATGTTCATTTATGTTCGATTGTTTATGTTCGTTTAGCGTTCGTTTAGTGTCTTAATGAACGAACATAAACGAACATGAACAACTCATTTTGTTAATAAACGAACATGAACAAGAAATTTCGTCCGTTTAAGCGTTCGTGTTCGTTTATTTGTCCGGTTAAATTTAAATGAACGAACATGAACAAGGCTCCGTTCGTGTTCGTCCGGTTCGTTTACAGCCCTATTCCCTGACATTCAGCTTGTGTTCCGCGATTGTCCGCGAAACTCCGGTCATGTCAGAAGGTTCGCAAGCAAAGATATCCAGGTTATTCCTAAGCAGGTCGCAGAGGTTCTTCTTCCCTTTCTCGCTTAAACCTCCCCCAATGGTGACCGTTTGGTCGGGGAACCTGGGATTGATTGCTACCGCGACTCCTTCCTTCACTTCTGCCTTCGTGGTTGTATGACAGGGTTCTGGTTCTGCCACCATTCTGCACTCAACCGGGACTACTTTGTCACTGTGCAAAGTTACGACTCCGTCACAGGTAGGAAATTTCAGCATCTCATGCGTCGTGGATGGCACTATCCTCAACAGCCTAATCCCCGGACGTCCAATTATCCCGTTGTAGGGAGACGGAGATCGTACCACCATGAAGTTCATCCAAGCACTAGCTGACTTCTCTTCGTCTCCCAATGTTACTTCCAAGAGGATCTGCCCTAACGGCCACGAGAGCTCTCCACTGAAACCCAATAGTGGTGATGAAGCGGGAATTAGTCTTTTGCGGATGTCTCGGCTTAGCTTGTTGAAGCAATGTTTATACAGAACTTCTGAAGCACTCCCGTTATCCACGTACATCCTGTGGATTGTGCACCCCTCTACATCTGCCTTGATCACCAGTGGATGATCATCCCAGTCATCCCCGGATATGGGGGGAAAGGATATTTCCATTCAAGACCGCGTCCGGACCCAGCTTGGGTTTGACCGACCGTTGCCAGGTGTTGACCATGTATATGGCGTGAGCTTTTTCCTTGGTCGTCAGATCCTTCTTTCCGCCTGGGGCCACCATTCTTTACGCCCATTCTTGATCTCTTTGACCAGATGCGCGAGCTCGTCGCACTGACCGCCTCCTCTATCTGTGTTTTCAATCGATAGCATTCATCCGTGTTGTGCCTTTTCTCTCGTGGAAAGTCACAAGATTGTCTTTATTCCTAGACTCGGCCGGGCTAGACATTGGCGGAGGGCCTGTGAATTTGACCGTATCCATGGCTAGGATTTCCTTTGGCGTTTTCGTGAGGGGAGTGAACCTGTCCCCCCTCTTTCTCTCCGGTCTTGAACGGATCTTGAATTCTCCCTTTCTTTCAAAGATCTGGATGTTTTTCTGCCCTCCATCCTGGCTCTTCCACTGGGAATGCTTCTTTTTTGACTGGTTGGCCGCGACCAACTCGCCTCTGAGGAATGCTTTCACCACCTTCCACATTTCATCCTGCGTCTGGGGAATGTTGTCATTGAGCCTTCTGATTAGCTCCGGGTTCGTTATCCCATGCATGAAACCGGACACTCTTATGCATTCTGGGGCTCCTTTCACATGCATGCTCTCTGTTTTGAAGCGCTCTACAAATGCTTCTGTGGATTCCCCTTCCTGCTGTTTTATGTGGTGTAGCTCAACGGGGTCTTTCGTATACTTCTTTTGCTGGAGGAAGTACAAAAGAAAACTTGATCTCAACTCTTCAAAGCTATCGATGCTTTCCGGACGCAGCTCATCAAACCGTGACGGGCGTGCCTATATAGCGGGAGTTGAACATGTGGCACCATGTGGGCATGGCCCATCTTTCCACTTTGGCGCGGTCCGAAGATCTTCGATGATCTTCCGGTCCCCCGTCCGCCATACGTCCCGATATGAATGGCATTCTTGTTCTTGCTGAATTCAAAATTCAGTGCGGCGAGTGAAGGATCCAGACGCCACGCCATCACGGGAGTGGAGTTCATCGGATTCCCTTCCTCCTTTGCTCTTCGGGGTAGACTTCCAATGTCCTCCCGTTCTTTCCTCGCTTTACGAGGAGACGCTCGTTCTCGCCGCGACATGAGTGATATGTTTCCCCTCTGCCAGACTTCTAGTGAGAAGCACTACCGCGGGTCACACTCCGGCTCCGTTGGTGTCTATCGACCGAATCCTTTTCAGTCGCGTCTCGTTTTCTTTATCTCTGCTTCTTCGAGTCGCCTACGGGAAGTTACCTTTTCGACCGAGCCCGAGAACACCGTTGGTTTTGGTCACCAAGCCTTGTGGTCACGTGGACGCCCTTTCCGCCTTGAGAATACGTCCGGTCGCGCCTCTTGGTTTCAATCGCTCTTCTCTCGAACACCCATCGTCTCGACTGCTGAGTCTCGAGAAGACACTCCGACTTGAATACTCCGGCGCATCCGACCGCACTAGGACCGCCTCGCCTTCTCTTAGGTGCCCGTTTTCTTTTAGATTCTGGGCGAGTATTCCGGGCGTGTTCTCGAGATCTCTCATTTCTAGTCTCACCATCGAAATCCAAACGGGTCTTGACCTGATCCAGTTTTTCCTGATGGACCTTTTCTGCCATGAAGGGCAAGATCTGATGGTAGTGCCTCTCGCAGAATTCCCTTATTGACGCGTCTGTCACGGCATTAGGGCGGTATTGTTCTGTGTCTTGCACTTTTTCCTCCCCACCCGTGTTTCTGACCGTGGACGGCTCAGGAGACGGAGAAGGGTTTTCTGCCAAGTTGCTCATTAGAGTTTTTTTTTTTTTTTAATTTTATTATTATTTTTTTTTATTATTATTTTTTTAAACGCAGTTATGTTACTGGTCCCACGGATGGCGCCAACTTGTTAATACAATTCTGGGCGCTCCCCTGATGAAGATTAGTGTAAGCTAACTCTCCAGGAAATAGATCTTGTATTAAGTGAGATTCTTGATTGTAAGCTGCTAAGAAAACCAACACCGTTAGTCTCACCGCGGAACGGTCAACCTCTGGCGTGAGAGTAAGTGGTAGTTTTAGAGAGATAAAGTTGGTTCTAGAGAGAGAGTATGTAAGTGTTACCGTTTGAATAGTGGCGAGGCCCCTATTTATATGGTTGACCTTTCTGTCGTGTTTTCAAGGTCACAAGCCATGAGAGCGACAATTTGCGAGTGGGAAGTGACGTAAGTCAACTCCAGAGCTTGTCCCGTTGCTTTGACAACGATGGTTTTGGGCGGGAGTTGTCCCGCTTTCCCTTTTTGGGGACTGCAGGCTGTGGTACGCCCGGCCTGAGCGAGATTCCCTACCTTTAATGTTGGGCGCAGTTGCGTTCTCCTTCGGACGTATCTACTATCCGCGGAATGGTTTAGTGACCAATGTCGGAGTACGTATCTAGTCCGCGACCGACCCATATGGGTTCCGGGGGTGTCTACGCAATCATGGTTAGTCCGCGCCCGAGCAGTATAAGTGCCGGGGGTGGTCATACGTGATCAGTACCCATTTTGGCATTTTCAAAAAAATGACCATGAGCAAAAATCAAAATACTGCTGTAATGTTTATTGTTTTTATATGCTGCTAGAGTGCTAGGTTATACACAAACCAAAAGTAAACCATACATCCAAATAATTCACTTTTCCAATCGAGTCTGATACACTTTGTAACCAGACATGAAACATAAGTATGAATTAACGTGGTTATAGTTATTAACATATATGGGAATAAAAGGTTTGTTTTGAATTGCCAAAGGGTATTATGTTATGCCTCTGACTAGTGATGTTGGTTAACTATTTTGCAGTAATAGTTAATCCCCTACATTTTAGTGGCAATTTAATTAGCAAGTAATGAGTTGATGAGCTTGAGGTACTTCGACTTCTACAGTGGCATCTAAGCTATAGATATAAGTCGTATAACCAACCCTTTTTTATGTTCTACTTATTCTTAGCTAAGGCTTGTGAAAAGGGTTAGTAGTAGATGGAAGATTGTATAGATTACATGAGGCTGGTGAAAACACTTGACCAAGCTGTTGCTTTCACCTTTTTAGCTGTTGTTTTAGCGACTACATCCTTACATCTTGGTCTCAAGAAATCCAGTGTGATGCACACTCCTTCGCAACATCAAATGTTTGGAGATTTGCTTTGTCACAGGTATGCTCCACATGCTAAAGCTAGCAAATTGATTCATATGGGTTTGGGTCAAACAAGTAATTTTAATATGGGTTTTTGTATCGAGTATTGGCAGACTTGCTTTGTTGCTCACCGATTTCTTAAATCTCAAGGTTTGTGATTAATTCAAATGTTCTAATATGTTACTCATACATTATGAATGTTTTTGGTACTCAAGCATTTAACTTTGCATTATCTTTTTGGTACAGGAATTTCTACTTTTCCTAGCAATGAAACCACAGGATGAACCACCTGTTAGATATAAATTTTTTCGTGTATAAACTTGGCTTAATTATACTTTGATGAAGTAATAAATAATGATTGGCAGCTATAGAAATCTTGAAGATTTAAACACTTGAAAGGAAGATGTTACCCTTTTATATATAACAAAAAATAACAAAATAAAATCCTTGTGCCACGTTTAGAATAAATTAAGGCGAGAAGCTCGGGACTAGGGACGTAAATGACTCGAGTCGAACTCGAACTGGGCTCTAAGGTAATTAGGCAAATCTCGAGCTCAAGCCAAGGAGCCCTCATGATGTAAAATAAAATTTTGGAGTACGTACCGTGTTAACAAAATTAAGTTCAAATATAATTTAAAAGGTTAAGAACTTATACAAATTTTGCGCTCTAAAGCTGCTACAGGGTCCAATTTAATTATTGAACCCTAAAGCAAGCTGTAGATGCAAAACATAATAGTGATTTTAACACATACTAGTGCTATACACTCTAGTATATAATCAAGGAAAATGTTCATTCTTCTACCTATGTGGGATATAAAGTAAATGTTGACTCGTGCATTTTTAGTATTCCAATCCAAACATTTATGTGTTTGATTATCGATTAAAAGTTGAAAGTAGTGATTTTAGGTATTGTTGTTATGCTCAAAATTAAGGTATTTAGCATTGGAAAAGAATAGAAAGTTGTTCATTAGCTTCGTTCAACTCTTCCCGGAGACACCAAGTTATTTCGAGATTGCCCTCCAATAGCTTCGTTCAACATTCGTGTGGTCTCATTCCTCGGAGCTTGCAAAACTTTGGCTCATCCATATATATGTGACCAAAAGGGTGATTTGTACTTTAGTATGTAAGATTTTAACTACGAAAATGGGTCGATATTAAAGGTCAAGATCACGTGTCGAAGACCAGTTTGTTTTGTGCAGTTCGCAATAACTTGTATGTTAGCAGACTTTATGGTCAATACATTGATTAAAGTTTGTGGAATTCTAGTTTGAAATTTGGCTTCTAAGAACACCTTTGTGATTTTAAGAAAGCCGTTCTTTTACACCTAAATTGACACTTACAGGCGTGAACAAAACGTGGCAATTTCCAATCATCTGGTCGCAGTCAACTGACTTCTGAACGAATTCGCTCCTTGGTTTGGTAATGGCTTAATCTACGGGTTTAGTCCACAATTCACAAATGGTTAGCTGATATGATTTTCTTCTGTAAATATAGTTACATAGATGGAAACTAGTTATAATATACGCAGACGCATACCGCCTCGTGACAAAAAAAATATTATGTATTAATATCAATATCGTGCTTTTAAAGATAATTGCATATAATTATATAGTTATAAGTTTCAAAGACGCATTTAAGCTTTACACATAAAAATTTGTGTTAGGTAACTCAAGATTTAATTTTATTTAATGACAAAGATGTTGACATCGTTATTTAAATTTCACCATCGATATTATATTGTCATACAAGATGCAAGTTTAGCACATAATGAGTGTTGATGTTTTATAAAAATGTTTTTCTAGATAGTCTTATATAAATAAATAAAATTATATGAATCATCATATAAGACAATCAGATATTTATTTTTATATTAAAGTAAACCGTGCTTACAATTTGATAGTTATATTCTCGCCGAGAATTTAACAGATTTAAATGTAAACCCGTGTCCACGTAGGTTATTTTAAAACGAAATAAACGAGTCCTTATCGAACGATATAAGAAAAAAATTGATATTTATAATCTTATGTAAATTTATATGTTGTTATTTTAAAACACATATACATTGTATTTTTTAAGATATAAAGTTTAAAGTCTATAAAGTATAAGGGGTATTTGTTTATAATCCAAAGTTATTAAAAAACATGGAGGTTTATAATATTACACTTAACTTTATATAATTTATAAAAAATCAACCACTAAAGTTTTATTAATCACATCATCTTTTTTAAAGTTTTTGTTTTCACAAATTTGACACCTATATTTTTATGTGTTTTTTTTATCAACCAAATTTATTAAAGTTTAACCAAAATCAATTTAATTTTGACTTTTATTAACCAATCACATCACACGATTTGCTTACGTTCATAAATCGAACTCTCCTATCGCCCAATTTTTTTTCAATGAGAGAGTTTTCCAAAAACACTCCGAAATGATGTAATTCTTTTATTATATAAAAGATGGGAAGCCGCTTGCAACCGCTGATGGCACAGGTGACAGTATAGAACTTGGGAGTGGTGGATCTGAACTCGTCATTAGAGCATATACAATCGTAACGCTATAACGCCGTTGGAGGCCGTTTTAACGCCGTTGGAGGCGTTATACCATTGGAGACGAAGGTGAGTAACGCCGTTATAGGGCGTGCGTTGGGTTTATAACGCCCGTTAAGGGCAAGGAAAAAAAAAGGCATTTTGAGAAAGTTACACTACTAGCCCCTCAACTGCTAGTAGCCGTTACATTTTGAAAAAAAATTACATAAAACCCCCTAACGGCTAGTTTTCTTTTTTTTTTTTTTTAAATCAAAAACATTTTTTTACCACTATAAATACCCAACTAAAACTCTATTTTTTTCACACTTCCTCTCACACTTTATATACTTCCTTTTCGCACTTTCATAATTCAAAAATCAAATTCGTTCACAATGGATCCAACTAAAGCTGGTGATATTCCTCTATCTTGGTCAGACGTTGAAGACCAAGAGACTTCCAATTTATGGCGTCCACAGACTGAGTATCACCTTCGCTTTGGAACAACAAGAAGGTATTGAATCTCAACATCCTAGTCGCTCGTAGCCATGTATATCGTGAACGCGAGCTTGCTGAAGAACGTCTCGCGTAATGATTATTTTGTACAAGGTTGTAAGTATTCAAACCGAATTTTCGTAGAAGATTTCAGATGAGCCGGAAACTATTCTTGCAAATAGTTGAAGGTATTGAATCTTATACTTCCGATAATATTCCGGATCATTTTACCTTTTTAGGCAAACACCCGATTGTACGGGTCGAATGAGTATAAGTGCTCTAATGAAGTGTACGTCTGCCATACGCCAATTGGCGTACGACACCTCACCCGATGCATTTGATGAATACTTGCAAATGGGTGTGAGTACTTCAAAAGTATGACTTGATAATTTTAACAAATGCATTATTGATTTGTTTATGCCGGAATATTTAAGAAAACCAACATGGGCCGACATTCAAAAATTTTATCAACATCATGAAGAAAAACATGGTTTTCCGGGAATGCTTGGTAGCATTGACTGTATGCACTGGGAATGGAAAAATTGTCCAGTGGCTTGGAAAGGGCATTTTGCTAGGGGTGATAAAAAAATACCCAACAATTATGCTTGAAGTCGTTGTTTCTCAAGATTTATGGATCCGCATGCATTTTTGGGATGGCGGTGGCAACAACGATATTAATGTTTTAGATAACCTCCGTTATTCGACGACCTTCTTGCGACAATGCCCCAAAAGCAACTTATATGGTCAACGGAACTAGGTATGAACAGGGTATTACTTGGTCGATGGAATTTATCCACGGCTGGCAACTTCGTCAAATCCTTCACGGCAACAATCGATGAAAACATACGACTTTAAAAGGAAACAAGAAAGTGCCGAAATGATATCGAACGTGCTTTTGGTGTTCTTCAAGGTCGTTGGGTATACTACAACAACCGAAACGCGTCAATGGCAAATTGCCACGATACGTAGAATCATGTATTGTTGCATTGTTTTGCATAACATGATTATAAAAGATCAAAATTTGCTTTACGCGACTATAACGAATCGCGGTGGATCCGTCGAGAAATTGAGGCAACGAAGATGGGTCAAAGATGTGATACCCACAATGAAGGCAAACGAAATACACGACCGACAAACGATACTCAACTCCAACAGACCTTATGGAGCATGTTTGATGATGAACCTTGAACGACATGGACAACAACAAGAGAGCGGCGATGATTAATAAGTATTTGCTATGTTTTGTTATTTTTTTTCGTTGTCATTTCATTTATGTTGTAACGTTTAATTTATGACGTGTTTTTTTAATTTCGATGTATTTTTTTATTTGTTGTAATTTTTTTTTCAATGTATTTTTTTAATTTCGTATTGTAATATATTTTCAAATTTAATATTATGTTTAGTATAATAAATGAAGTGTTTGTTTTAGTTTAGGGGTTGAAATTGAAAATATGAAATGTTATTGATGTTATTGGGATGCTATTGTTGTGGGTGTTTTTTGGAGGTGTTAAAGTGAAATGTTAAAGCTGATGTGGCGCTGACGTAGACGGTGTTATTGGTGTTATGGTGTTACGATTGTATATGCTCTTACTAATGCAACTGACGAAGGAATATCAGCAAAAGCAATTGGTTCCAGGGAATATTTACGTTACTTACCATCAAAAACCACGCCCATCTTCAAATGGTCTTGCCATTACTGTTGTCCTAGTTGCAAGGTATAGACCATCATATTTGATAAAAGTTTAAACCAAACATGTATTTTAGCAATATAAAATGTGGTTTTGATTGTGAACCTATATATGACTCATAGGAATAGGAACATGGGTTTGTCAACAGTGCAGTCGAAAGAGAACATGGTGAGCATGAAGGTGATGAAGCAGATGAATCGGTCAGGGGTTGATGCTATGCGATCTAAGATGGGCATGAAAAGCAATGTCATCCGTGATATTCCTAAGAATGTCGAGACACTAGACTATTAGTCTTAGTTCTTGTATTTTCTCATATGTTTCACCAACATTTCTGTAAACAGATTTTATCGGTCTTGATTATGAGAATTTGCGTTCTGGACACTTCTTAGCCTCTTTAAATCAAATGTGAAAGGTTTATGATATGTCTAGCTTTGTGGGTGTCATACCCATTTTGGCATTTTCAATGATGTGACCAAAATCTATAATTGTTAAACAAGTAAGAAATGTATGAGGTGTTTCACGAGAAATGGACACTGAGAGACCATTTATCAAGATAGCCACAGATATTAATATGGCGTCCAAGCCATTACACCATGAGGAACTGTTTTTAATCCTCCAGAATTGGTAAACGGACGCCTTATAAGTACTAGATAAATCATCTAAACACATTATAATGTTTTCAAAAGTAAGGGCATGTTTGGCTAAGCTTATATAACATAAGTCCAAATGGGCTTATATTTGATAAGCTCCAATTTTGTCTCTCTTATGGTCATATGTAAGTGTATATTAGTAATAGCCAATGTACTAATTGTATATAACTGCAAGGATTAGCACTTGTCTGCTTGTATATTGGAGTGATGAACATGGTCTTGTACCGGCTTGTGAAATTTTTTACCCCTGTTTTGTTATATGGTATAATCATATAAGTTATGAGTTTACAAGTGTTAAACTTTTGGAAGGCTAATAAGCTTAATTTCTAGTGCCCGTGAGTTGATAGCTTATTTAAACTAGTTTAAGCTTAAGCAGATTTGTTCTAAAAATTTACTCATTTAGCTTATTTAAACTAATTTACTCATTTAAGCAAATAGCGATAAGGTGTCTGCAGGTAGCTTGCTTGCTTTAATTTTTTTTCAATGAAATAGTTTAGCTATTATCATTAGCTTTGAAATAGTCACAAATATATTGTTAAGACTAAAATACACCGTTGGTCCCTAAACTTGGCTGGACGGATCGCGATGGGACAAAACTCGCCCTTTTCATCGCCACAGGTCCAGACCTTGGCCATTAAATGTCAGATTCGTCCCTTGACCAATAACGGCGTTGTCAACGTTCCGTTATACGCAAAAAAACCCGTAATCATGATACCTTGTTGAGGTACAATAGTCATTTTGTTTTATACCTTCGTAGCTTTGCCTTGTACAATTTCCGCCATTATGTACAATATAACAAAACTGTACTCATTGATCATCCCAAACTTGTTTTGGAAGCCTACCAGAAACCCTAATGCAATGTCTATCATCAAATCAAATAATCTGAGTAAGAAAATAACAAACAACCACCTTGGATTTACTCTGTGGCGAGTAAGGGAATATCCTTTATATGATGATCATGAAACAGAGGAAAGAGTTGCAATCAGGAGATATTGTAAGTCTTTTTTGGATAGAGCCTATTACAATCATATGTTAGAACGACTGTTTAAGTTATTCCCCTTTTAGGTAACTTTAGCTTAACAATGTTTTTGTACATTCAAATGAAGGTACATTCAAATACTTTCCAGGTAGGATATATCAAGGAGGCAAGAAATGCCTTGTTGATCTTGTGGAAATAAAGAGGTATCTGTTGATGAAATGGATGCTCTCATGACCCAAATCGGTTATGAGTCGGACAAACCAATTATTTCTACTTTCTTAAGCACGGTTGTACATTAGACAGCGGTTTGTTTTCTTTGCGTGAACACGCTAATGTAGACTTGTTGAAAGATGTTGTCATACTGACATAATGTCACGACCGCCTACTCGACTAGATCATTTCCAAGTGTGATCGGATTCCGGATTATTCTACACTTCTCTTGGGAAGTCTTGATAAGGATGGAAGAGTTTGGAAGCCCTTGAAGATGATAGATAATCTTGGAAGATTATAGAAAAAGATGGAATAAGTAGGAAGCTCTAGAAGCTTACTAGAAGCTTATGGAAATCTTATAAGCTAGAAGCTTCCAGAATGATGTACATAGTAGTATATATAGGTGTTGCCTCATTTGTAAAGATCATTCATAGAAGTTCACTTGTATTCTCTCTTGTAAAGTTCAAGCAATACAAAGCATTCCTTTCATTCCACTTGTTCCTTTCTTTGGAGTTTACTTTCGTTGCATACATCGTTGAGTATTCGAGCAAGGCTGAGCTTAGTCGAGACTAAGTGCATACGGAGATCTTGTAGAGACAAGTCCGTGACAAGTGGTATCGAGGCGAGTGTTGATTCAAGGCGATGGCAAACGAGACCGATAAGATTGGTGCTAGTGGAGGTGCGATTGTTGATGAGAGGCAAGGTCGCGATGACAAGCGTCAAGACCCGAAGAAGAGAAGCGCTTCTAAGGACGTTATGTCGAGCTTTGATAAGAGATTAGCGGGTGTTGAGACATCCGTGTCGGAATTGAAGACCCAAGTTGAGGGCTTGGATGGTCTAGACACCGAGTTTATGACCATGAAGGATGACTTTCGGGAGGTCATCAATACGCTTAGCGGTGAATTTAAGCGTGAAATCAATGGCCTAAAAGAGATGTTCGCAGGCAAAATCTCCAACATTGAGAAGACATCGAAGACTTGCAAGCCGATGTAGTGTTATGCAAGCGATCCATGGCGAATGGAGGTGGAAACGGTGGTAATAATGCTCCGAAGATCGATGTTCCTAAACCATCACCGTTCGTGGGAAAGCGAGAAGCTAGGGCGGTTGATGATTTCTTATGGGAGATGGAGCAATACTTGGACGGCGTCAACATTACGGAGGATGACACCAAGATCAAGATGGCGACCCGATACTTGAAGGATACCGCGACGTTATGGTGGAGACGTCGATATGGAGATATCGAGCGAGGTACGTGTACTATCGATACTTGGGGTGATTTTGTTGCGGAACTTAAGCAATTTTATCCGAGAATTCTAAGAGCGAAGCAAAGAGTCGGCCGTAAACTTAAGCATTCCGAACGATCCGGGATTATGTTAAGGAATTTACTACGCTAACCTTGGAGATTCGGACCTTTCCGAACAAGACTCTCTCTTTTATTTCCTCGATGGCTTACAAGGATGGGCTAAGGCAGAGCTAGAGAGTGGAGTTCAAGACCTCGCTCGGCTATCGCCCATGCCGAGGCTTGATCGACTTTAGTTCGAGAAGGGAAGCGTCTAAGTCAAGGATCGAAGGTGAGCCACGATAAAGGTGGGGAGAAAGTCGCTCAAGCAAAGCCCGACAATATCGTAAACCACCCACGGAAAGAACAAGGAAATAAAGGCGACCTTCAAGAGTGGTGGATGCTTCATATGTGATGGACCTCATAGAGCTCGAGATTGCCCCAAGAAAGCAAGCCTTAATGGAATGATGGCTCATGACGACGAGGCCCAAGTGATGGCGGATGCATGAGCTCGATGAGGATCTTGAATGCAATCAAGGCCAAGACAGAGGTACCGAAGTTGTAGGGAAAGGATTGCAATTTGTGGAAGCAACCATCAATGGGACCAAGGTACGTGCTTTAGTAGATTCCGGTGCCACTCATAATTTCGTGTCGGTTGATGAAGCCAAACGGCTAAGGATTAACACTACGAAAGGGAGTGGAACGTTCAAGCCGGTAAACTCAAAGGCCAAGCCTATGGAAGGAGTGGCCAAGGATGTTCGAGCCAAGATTGGAGAATGGGAAGGGACAGTTGACTTGTCGGTAGTCCCGATGGATGACTTCGATGTGGTTCTTGGGTTAGAATTCCTCGATAAGGTACGAGCTTTCCCTATGCCATTTGCTAATTCTTTATGTATCCTAGACGGTGGAAAGACTTGCATGGTTAGCACGGAGCGGGATTCTAAGTGTGGAGCGAAGACCCTTTCGGCCATGCAATTCAAGAAAGGGTACAACAAGAGCGAGCCTTGCTATTTGGCGGTAACAAGGCTAGAAACGGATGGCGAGTCGGGCAAAGTAGAGGTACCAAAAGAGATCGAGCGGGTACTTGAGGAGTTCAAGGACGTGATGCCCAAGGTTGCCCAAAGCTACCACCTAGGAGGAGGTGGATCATACCATCGAGTTGGAACCGGGTTCCAAGCCACCCGCTAAAGCCCCTGCCGAATGCCCCCACCGAGTTGGAGGAGTTGCGTAAACAACTCGAGGATCATGGATGCGGGCTATGTTCAACCCTCGAAGCCCGTATGGTGCGCGGTGCTATTTCAAAGGAAGAAGGGCGGATCCTTACGGATGTGCATAGACTACCGGGCACTTAACAAGGTAACGATTAAGAACAAGTACCCTATTCCTCTTATTGCGGTTGTTTGATCAACTTGGAAAGGCGAGATACTTCTCCAAGTTAGACTTGAGATCGGTACTATCAAATACGGATAGCGGAGGAGGCGAGGCTAAGGCGGCGTGTGTCACAAGGTATGGATCTTACGAGTTCTTAGTCATGCCATTTGGCTTAACAAATGCTCCCGCTACTTTTGCACCACTTATGAATAAGTTATTTCACCCGTTCCTTGATAAATTTGTGGTGGTATACTTGGGCGATATTGTTGTTTATAGTCATACCTTGGAAGAGCATGTCCCTACATTTGAAGCAGTGTTCCAAGTGTTACGAGACAACGAACTTTATGTGAAGTTGGAGAAATGCTCTTTACCAAGACTAAGTCGAGTTCTTGGGACACAAGATCAAAGACGGTGGATTAATGATGGACGGGCAAAAGTAAAAGCTATCCAAGAGTGGGAACCACCAAGCAAGGTGGCGAGTTGAGATCTTTCCTTGGCTTGGTGAACTATTATAGAAGGTTTATCAAGGGTACTCGGCAATAGCATCTCCTTGACGGACCTATTGAAGAAGAACAAAGCTTGGACATGGGACGAAAAGTGCCAAGCGGCGTTCGAGAGTTTGAAAGCGGTTATGGAGAACCGGTGTTGAGACTACGGATGTAACCGCGCCTTCGAGTTACATACTGGATGCATCGGACTTTGCTATTGGAGGAGTTCTAATGCAAGAAGGACACCGATCGCATTCGAGTCGGAAGTTAAATGAAACGGAGAGAAGTACACCGTGCAGAGAAAGAAATGACGGCGATCATCCATTGCTTACGGACTTGGAGGCATTATTTGTTGGGTTCGAGATTCGTAATCAAGGCGGACAATGTTGCTACGAGTTATTTTCAAACCCAAAAGAAGTTAAGTCTAAGCAAGCTCGGTGGCAAGACTTCCTAGCCGAGTTCGACTATCACTGGAGTACAAGCCGGGAAGGCTAATGTGGTAGCCGATGCATTAATTCGCAAAGTGAGTTTCAACAATCACCCAAGCGCAATTCTTCCTCCAAGACCGAATCAAGGAAGGATTGGAACATGATCCTTTGCCAAGAAGCTCGTGGCCCTAGCAAGAGAAGGAAAGACTCGGAGATTTTGGCTTAAAGGAGACATGTTGTTCACCAAAGGAGACCGCTTTACGTGCCTAAGTGGGGTGATCTTAGACGGTTAATCTTGAAAGAGTGTCATGATTCAAAGTAGGCGGTCATCCGTGGATCAAGAGGGCGTTGGCATTGGTTGAAGACACTTATTATTGGCCAAGGATGGAGGACGATGTAGAGACATTCGGCGAACGTGTCTTATTTGCCAACAAGACAAGATAGAGCAAAAGAAGTCCCGAGGATGTTGGAGCCTCTACCAACGCCCGAGGGACCATGGGAAAGTGTTTCCATGGACTTTATCACATGCTTGCCAAAGTCGGAAGGAAACGGAGTATTATTGTGGTGGTCGATCGATTCTCAAGTATGGAACTTTCATTGCCGCACCACCCGATGTCACAATGGACGATACGGCTAAGCTTTTCTTTAAGAATGTGGTGAAGTATTGGGAGTGCCACATGTGATCGTTAGTGATCGAGATCCAAGATTCACGGGCGCTTTTGACGGAGTTGTTCAAGATCATGGGAACGGTTTGAACTTTCTCTGAGTTTCCATCCCAAACGGACGGCAAACGGAGAGGGTGAACGCGCTATCGAGTTTCTATCTTCTGCACTATGTGAGTGCCAACCAACATGATTGGGCTAAACTCCTTGACGTTGCTCAATTCTCGTACAACATGCAAAGGAGTGAAGCCACGGGGAAGAGTCCTTTTGAGTTGGTCACGGGGCGCCAACCATTGACTCCGAATGCCTTAGCCGCATCATACGAGGGGAGTAGCCCGGCCGCTTACAAGACGATGAAGGAATGGCACGAGCAGCGGACTTGGCGGTTTCGTTGGATAAAGCGGCTAAGAAAATGAAGAAGTGGGCGGATGAAAAGAGGAGACACGTCGAGTTCGAGGTCGGAGATCAAGTGATGGTGAAGCTCTTGCCTCAACAATTCAAATCACTAAGGAAGGTGCATAAAGGTTTGATACGGAGGTATGAAGGCCCTTTCCTGATTGGACGTGTTGAAAGGTTTCTTATCGACTTCAACTACCGCCCAAGTTGAAGATCCATCCGTCTTCCACGTTAGCCTTCTCAAGCCTTATCATAAGGACGAGGAAGACTCGGAACGAGGGTGTCCAGCGGGCACCAATCGCGTTATTACCCGTGCGATCGAGAGGTTGATGAGATCTTGTCGGATCGCATTTATACGATGACGAGGAGTGCCGAGCTATAAGGAGTACTTGATCAAGTGGCGTAATTTGCCCGATGGTGAAGCAAGTTGGGAAGTCAAGACTTGTTGTGGCAATTTGCGGACAAGATCAAAAGTATCACGAGGATGGCATGACGAGGACGTCGCGAGCTTAGGTGGGGAGGATGTCACGAACCGCCTACTCGACTAGATCATTTCCAAGTGTGATCGGGATTCTGGATTATTCTACACTTCTCTTGGGAAGTCTTGATAAGGATGGAAGAGTTTGGAAGCCCTTGGAAGATGATAGATAATCTTGGAAGATTATAGAAAAAGATGGAATAAGTAGGAGCTCTAGAAGTTTACTAGAAGCTTATGGAAATCTTATAAGCTAGAAGCTTCCGAATGATGTACATAGTAGTATATATAGGTGTTGCCTCATTTGTAAAGATCATTCATAAGTTCACTTGTATTCTCTCTTGTAAAGTTCAAACAATACAAAGCATTCCTTTCATTCCACTTTTCCTTTCTTTGAAGTTTACTTTAGTTGCATACATCGTTGAGTATTCGAGCAAAATTTGAGCTTAGTCGAGACTAAGTGCCGCACGGAGATCTTGTAGAGACAAGTCCGTGACAATAAGTCGATAGGCGTGTATGTTGAAATATGGAAGACTAGATTAGAACTTTCTAAATGTCCCCACAATCGCTAACACCGTGTTTTGGGAGATGGATGAAGATAGAGAAAAGTTGCTCATCGCGGCTATTCAATCTGTTGTGACGGTTAGTGTTAGATGATATAGATAATGAACCCGCCTAGATCCATTTATCCAACTTACACAATTGCGCGGACGCCAATGATATTGGGGAATCTAGCAATTTGCCAAACATTGAGCCACTCTTTTCCACCTTAGACCGCTCATTTGCTAGCCAACTGCTCAAAACAAAGGAGCATGCTTTAGTAGTTATTGATGAGGACAATGCTATAAAGGAGCCTCGATAATGTTGAGGTTAATCTGCTTAGAGCAGTCGGGTAAGCACTTTGACAGGTGGAACATCACTAGTTGATGTCAATAACACCTTTGAGGAGCCCGAAAATTTTGAGGTTAACTGCTTCAATTGACTCAGAGAAGCATTTACACAAAGCAAAGCAGAGCACTAGTTGATGTGAATAACATGTTTGAGGAGCCCGATGTGGATGTAACTCTGCTTCAATTGACTCGTGATAACATGGAAGAGGATCCCGTTGTTGATGTTACTACATACTGGCGAGTGACACTAGTGAATTTGGCAATGCAATTGAACCAAATGAAGAGAACAATTGTCAATGTAATGATGCACAACTTGGTATGGTACAAGTAGGTCGAGTAATGATTTAGGTGAAGAAGGAACAACCAATGAATATAAGTGATGACAGTGCGCTTGGTAAATGATTTACCTATGATGGTTGATGATGTATTTTGCAAATGACCATGTTAGTTTCAACACGCACACTTTGCTAATGGCGCCTATACCACTTTTTCTATGCCGGTCGAGTTTGTGCTGTAGGAAGTAAAAACCTAGTAAGAGAGCATTCAATAGAAACTAGGAGGAGTTGTTTTTGTGAAGAATGACAAAACAAGAATAAGGGTCGTGTAGGGGTTGTGTTCCACTTTCGTGCCCAATCGAATGTCCCGGACCGGATATTGGCCCATCTAGAAGTCCATTAAGTAGAAGGGTATAAATGCATTGCGTCATGAAAAGGACCCTTCACAAATACTCCCATGGCTATTGTTTGTCAAGGAATGGTGAGACAGTATCCGTAAGTCAAAACATATAATGAGCAACACACTTGTTTGCAATCAAGGAAGTCGAGCTTTGACCTTCGCTATATCTCACGTAAAATTACAAGACAAGTTGAAACAAATCCAGCTCACGTCGTCCAAGATAATCAACTTACCAACAATACGACCTTCAAGTGTCCTCGTAAGGTTTTGGGCCAAAAACCTAGCAATAATGTACCATCATGGGTCAATTCAAGCTACAATTTACCATGTTGAGAGATTATGTTCAAGAGTTGCGAAGACAAACCCTAATACAACAAGTGGTGATGAATGTGGAACGACCTCGGATGAGTCTCTTCCAACAAGAGAATTCAAGAGATCAGACGCTTGTTTAGGTGCAATCAAGCAAGGATTTAAAGATTGTGGGAGATCGTTTTGGGGTTGGTCGCTTTTCCAATTCGTGGTCCTTTCAATGGTCAATCGATGAAAGCGTGGAATTGATAAAACAATGGTATATACCCTTTCGCTTATGCTTTTGTTGATTCGGATAACATAGGATCATGGACTTGGTTTCTTCATTGTTTATCCGATGATATAGCACTTGGGCCAATTTCAAGCATCACTTTTATAACCGATATGAATAAGGTACTCTCTTACTCTATTCATGAATTTAAGTCTCACTGTTTGAAACAGCACGGAAACATATTTGATTTTGTGTAGGATATAAGTAGAGCTTTAGCGAAGTTTTTGAAAGTGCGAACACGATTACAGATAAAAGCATTCATGAGAAAATGAAACCGCAATGGAAAGGTAGGGCCTACAAAGACCATCTCGTGGAAATGTGCAAGCGACCTCAACTGCTGTATGGCTTGAAAGCTATAGCTGATCTCAAGAAACTTAATCAACCAGCCCATGATTGGTTAAGTAGATACCACCGATTCATTGGTCAAGGTCACATTTTTCATGTAATTGATCTATCGCCCACTTACTTTGTATTCATAAATGCGATAAACAGCTTATAATTAATACATGTTTATTACTTGTCATCTTTAGGAGAGCTACTTGATGTGTTACTTAATAACATGTGTCAAGTGTTTCATGAGAAAATAAAAGAGGGTTTAAGCAAACCAATTATTACAAATTTTAGAATACATCGAGAATATCAGATGAAGAGGATAATGCATGTTGTTATGGTGATTGAGAAGAGTGATGGGCCACTAACACCAACCGCACAACACATGCTAGATGCTATTAAGAAAGAGGTCATATACAATGTTTTATGGAATGGGATCTAAGTTTCGTGTTAGTGGACCATGGGGTGACTAATGTGTAGTTCTTGTTGTACACAAGACTTGTACTTCAGATATGGAGATATGAGTTTACCATGTAAACATGTTGTTGCTACTAATTGAATATGGCTTTAAATGGCCAACAAGTAGAGTCAGAGAAACATGGGCTCATCCTTGTTACTATCTTCTCACTGGGAGGCTACCTACAAACACCATGTCCAAATTTATAACTAGCAAAGGTACATTGGGAAAAATCAACTATGCCAACAACAATTGTTCCACCGAACCGAAACAAACCCGACTACCGCAAGAGGTAGAAAAGAGTTAGGATAGCTCACAGAATCAAGAGATTGTGAAGGATGGTAGTCGTCATGGCTTGGAAGAGTGTTAGTGTAGTATTTGTGGCATTGCGGACACAACAAAGTAACATGCCTAGGGTATGCCGGAGTCGCAAGTAGTGGAACCGCCAATAAGAGAAATGTCAAACAAAGCCTACTAAAGTCAGCAGGAAAAAGAAACATCCTAAAGGTAAAAGGTAGCAGCAGATAAAGAAGTCAAGGTAAAGGTGTTGTTGTTGAAAGCCAAGTTAGTGCGGTTCAAGGAAGTGGTGTTCAATCTAAAAATCAAGAGCCAAGAATCAAGATCCCATCATACATGATGCATCCTCGCAAAATCCCAAAGAACATCAAGTTGAAGCAATTGCCGATCCCAAAGATGCATGAAAGCAAGCCCAGTGTCAATCCCAAAGAACATTATCAATCCTAGTCTCGATTCTCGATGCAACAACTCGATGTTCAATCGGCCGCTCAACCCACCGCTACACGAAGAATGACTAGCAAAGCAGTCGCATCGAAAGAATGATGGCCTCACCATAGGTCAAATCATATGATAATTATCTATACGATGTTTCATCTAGGTTATTTCCGCGGACAAGTTATGTACTCTAAAAACATATGTGTGTGTGTCTAACTATAGCTCTCATGCTTTGAAAAGTATGCAATTTTATGCAGTTGGAATTATATCCATTTGCATTAACTATGGAACCATGTCATTATTGTGTATTTTTTTAGATTGACTAAGCTTGATATGTGAATAATTTGCATCAAAAGTAACCAAAGCTAAATAGAACCTCATAAGAATGTTGACATTTAAAAGTCAACCCTAAACAAATTGCTACCCATAAGGCATAGAAAATCGAAACAAACAAAATCAATACTTCATAACAAGGTTACTACAATTCAAGATACGTAACATTAACCAACTAGCCTCATTACATAAAAGGTTAAAAGTTATCCCAATGCATAAACAATCAAGAACAACATCCAACTTAGCACCGTGTAAATCTTCCACTTCCACACATCACCTTGAGCAATTTAATAATCTTCCCGGTATGATCATTCTTGAACAAGCACAAATTTCGGATCATACCATCTTATCCACCGACAAGAAGACCCCTATTGATGATTATGACAAGTCATTAAACAACCACCATTGTTACAAACTTACACAAGAAATATTAAGACGACTTACTGAACAGACATCCAAAGAATCGACACTGGTCAAGGTGAGGTCCACGGCGCTAATAATAGCTTGCTTACCACACTAGCAACGCACTCATCTTGAAACAATTATCGCTTTGAAGAAGACGGGTTTTGATTGATAGTTTAGGATGGGTGATAAATGTAGACCAAACCTTTACACACATATACTAGCTACATACATTTGATAACGGTTTTATTTAGTACGCCATGTTGAAAGACGGTTTGCCTCACCAACATAACGCTGACAACGGCATTATTGGTCAAGGGACTAACGGCATTTAATGGCCAAGGTTTGGACCTGTGGCGATAAAAAGAGCGAGTTTAGTCCCATCACGATCCATCCAGCCAAGTTTAGGGACCAACGGTGTATTTTAGTCTATTTTTAAATTAAATATTTACTGTATAAGCATTAGGTTTGAGATAGTGACAGACATCTAAGTATTACTTCTAACATATAAAATTCTAAAAGCATTCGCTACGGTGGTTTGTGAAAATATTTATAAAAAAGATGAAGATGTCTAAAGATGTTAATACTACGTAAACCATAATAGATGTATATTTCAAGCATATGTGTCATGAATATGTCTAGAATTTTGTAAAGGTCTAAAGTATAAAGTTGTGTTTGTTTTTCTTAAAAAAAATAATAATAAAAAAAAGCCTTTTTGCAACTTGTCTCTTCGACGAGAAGAGGAAACTGGAATGAGGTTGTTTGTTTTTCTCAAATACAAGTGATGATAGTCACTTCTTTCTATTTCAGTCTTGAAAACAAACACAACCTCTTTTTCCCTCTTCACAATACCAACCTCTTGCTTCTCATCTTTCTCTCCTGTCTTCTCACTTCACAGCCATCACAAATGTGACAAATCGTAATTTCAGGTCATTTTACAAACTTTGAAAATTTTACTATTCATCTCGGGAATTTACTATTCATTGGTTACTATTCATCAATTTACTATTCATCGTTTTCGAAGACGATTTGATATTCTGAGAACGTGTTTCAAAATTTTACTATTCACAAAATACTATTCATTCCCGGAGAAAAATCACTATTCATAATTCACTATTCATCATTTTTCGTAAACTAGGTTTACGAGTATCAAATTCGCGTAACCATAAGGGTTTAGCTGCGAATTCACGAAATATCATTGAGAACACTTCATATAGACTAGGATTAGTCTACATATCATTAGTAACGTCATCATCATATTAGTTCATGCATGGATTTGCATATGTCATTAAACGTTTATTTTTTTATTAAATAAACGCTATCGCATAATCATTTATTTTAAATATTTGATCCGACACTTCCAAAAATAATCCTAATATATTTTTATACTCATTTAAGACTATAAAATTATATTATTAGTTTACCCGATGTTTTAATTTATTTTGTATATAAATTGTTACATATATATATTCTGACGGTTTTCAGAAATTCAACTCGATAATTATTATTTCACTCAATTCTTTTAAGAAATGCATTTTTATAATTTTTATGACTTCAATATATTTTATTTTGTTTCGTGAAAATCGATTTCTAGCTAACGCTACATTTAATACTTAATTATATATACAATATATACATTATACTTGACATATAAAACATTGAATCAACAAAAGTGCATCATGTCCCTTTCCAATTCAACCTTGTCGACCAAAATGAATGACACAACAAAGTTTTACATAATATCTACACTAGGCTACCACATATACATGTATAGACTTGTCTTGTTTCATTTTTAATTATATACTAAGTTTAACACATACAAGCATAAAATACTTAGGTGAAAAAATATATCATCCTCCCATTTCCTCTCTTATAAACCAGCCAAGGAGAAAGAACAAGAAGAAAGCAAAATTTTTCAAGGATCAAGTTAAATTATACACTCTAGTATACTCTTAATTAAGGTTTTGCAATAAAAACCTAGGGTATTTAGGAAAAACCTTGTTCTATAAACCTCATCACTACACTAGTAAGCATTTCATGATCATTTTTAATCTTCCATATTCATACTTTGTTCATTTTTATCATGCTTGAAGAAAACATGCAATTTATATGAGTATCTATACCACTTTATTTGTTTTTAGTACTTATAATTAGTATATTTCATCCTATAATTAATCCCTTGAAACATATCATTTTTGATGATGTCTAGGAACCCATGACACCCTAAGAAGGTGTATGGTAGGTTTAGAATAGATTTGGTGTTGATTAGAAGTGGTTAGAATAAGTATTACGCGAGAGAAATCATTTTCGACAACAATAAATAGTGGTCTGATCATTTTTATGAAATCTGGAAAATTCGACAGTTTATAAAATATTTTGGGCTAGAAATTCAGAAAAGATATTTTAAATTGAAAACGTTGTCGCTTGAACGGATTAAAATGGAGTTATAACAAAGAAGTTATGCTATTTTCAAGTTTAACGACGAAAACTACATTTTTCCGGAAAAACAACATGCTGTCCAGATTTTTAAGGGTAAAAAATGAGTCTTAAGCGTTATCTAAATGAGTCGATTTATCAAAAATATATTAGTATACTTTAACACGAAGCTAAGGACATATAAAACGTAGAAAACGGACTTATAACGACTAAATTACACGCGTTTAAATAAGGTTGACGTAACTATTTTCACAAGTAGAACACTAATATATTTTCTAATAGCCAAAACTAGTTGTCGCTAGAGACCATGTTGAGAGTCGTTTATAACATCGATGGATTACTTTTTAGAAAACGATGTCTTCTAGTAAAAGTAAGTTCGCCAAGCCTATTTTCCAAATGTTCAACCGTCAAGTCAACGGAGTTGTAACGAGTAAAATACGGTCACTCAAACTTTGCCGAAAACTACCCTTAAACAATATTTTTAGTACAAGTACCCTACTTTGCATGTTTTCTCCATGATCGAGACCTCTATGATAAAAATTTAAAAGCTAAGACTTTGAGATAATGCTACAAGCTTTCCAAAACCGTTGAGTTTCTTTCCTAACACTCGATATTCACTATTTTACGACTAGCTTTTCGAGGCCATTTAGTCACTTTCATGAATTGTCAAAATTATATTGTTTTGCGACGAAAAACTATAATTTTTTGATAAATCACTAAACTACTATCGTAGGATATTGTTTCAACGTAAGTACTTGTAAAGTATTTTATAACATGACGAGATGTCATAAACACATATTTCGACGATAAACTTTATTTTCAAAAATGCACAAGTGGTATGGATATCATATGAGTTTGCATGCACGACATTATTTCATGACTTACATTAGAACATATCATTCATATTAGGTTGCAGATAGAGATTGCACCTCATTTCAGTGTACTCACTTTTGCCATTGCATCATTGTACCAAGTGAGTTTCGTAGCCCCTACTTTTGTATGTTTTGAACTATTTTGGGGGAGATACATGCTTAACTATTTTTCACAAGTACTTTAGATTTTTAAGGATAACTTCTATCATGATCACCATCGTTTCAAAACCGGATGTTGTACTATATCAATTGTTCTTGTTTTGCGTGCTATAGTTCTACGTCAATAATGTGCTATATCAGTTGACTACTAATACATTGAGTCATGTACTATTGATTATGTGCTATGTTCTACGTCGAGTTAGGTACTATTGTGAATTCATTTGACATCATGTGCTTGAACATAAACTATACACATTTTGGCGTAAAGGTTGTAAACCCACAAGTTGCAAGTTTGTATGGGCGAAACTTGAACTGAGTGGATTTGCAATGCCTTTGCTGCATGAACATTCTTTCAAGGTTTTTTTCATGACAACACAAACTCTATGAACTTACTCAACCTTTGTGTTGACACTTTTAAGCATGTTTTATCTCAGGTATCTAAGGCATACACTTCATGGCATGCATGTGGACTTATCATAGAGTCGCGGTGACGACGTGTCTCACAGGGATTTTATGCACTTTAAAACATCGTTTGGATTGTAACAACTTATTTCCGAAAATGTTGAATACCTTTTGGGACCTATATTTTGTAAACTCTGAATGTTTTATTATATCAAACGATGTGTTTTCAAAAAAACACTTTAGGTCGTTCAATATAACTGTGATTGTGATGCTATGACAGTCATCCCTCAGGAATTCCATTCCGCTGCAAAACATGTAATTTGGGGGTGTGACAACAAAAATAAGGGTCTTGATACGCACACTATTTTTTTATGGATACATCACATTTGTGCATTACAGTGTTGTACGGTGTGGTGTATGCATAAAAAAAGATGATGTGCGTATCAACCCCTAAAAGTAAACAATAAATTTAGACTTTAGATTCATCTCTTTTATTGCAAACATGGTTTTACATATAAGGGGTAAAACATATGAAAAAAAACCAAACGACACCTAAGTATTTTATGTGTTGAGTGTGTTTTATAATATAAAAAGGTTTATAAATAAGTTTATCGATAAATAGGTTTTTAATTTGAAAAAGTTTAATAATTGATAGAGCTGTAAATGCATAACATATAAACTAGTTATAATACTCGTGCACGCATTGGGTTTTGACAAAAAAAAAAATTATTCTATATTAATATCGAATATTATGTCTTTAAAGGTAATTGCATATAATTATATAGTTATAAATTTCGTGCACGCACGAAGTTTACACATAAATCAAATTTATTTTAACATTTCAGTTCAGTATATACACATAAAGGTGAGCAATCCGACCGGACCGATCGAAAAAACCGATCGGACCGAAGGACCGGTCTCGGTATACTGTTTTTCATTATTTCGGTCTTGGTCTGTACCGGTCCGGTCCGGCGTACAAACCAGATATTTAGCCTATTTGGACCGGACCGGTCCGGATCGAGACTGGACCGACCACATTCGTAGGATACTTATATAATCATAATTATGTGTCGTTATGAATACATGTATAATTTGCCCATGAAAATTGTGATATAAGTACAACTAATACTTATGCACGAGTTTTTCATTATGCATTAATATCTATTAGAATTTGGTACAATATTTATAAAAATTTCTGTTAGGTAACTTAAGATTTAATTTTATTTAGCTGACAAAGATGTTGATGTTGTTATTTAAATTTCACTACTGATATTATGTTGTACACATGATGCAAGTTTAATAGCACATAATGAGCGTTGATAAAGTTAAAATATACTCCTTAAAGTTTTTTACAAATGTTTTTCTAGATATCCTATATAAATAAATAAAAATTACATTAGTCATTCTTATAAGTACAGTAGCGTATATTTATTTTTATATTAAAGTAACCCGTACTTACAATTTGATAATTATATTCTCGTTTTCAGTAATTTAGCCGTATTTAAAATGTAAACTCGTGTCCACATAGGTTAAACTTTTAAAAATGAAATAAATGAGTTCTTATTGAACGTATATAGTAAAAAAAAATTGATAATTATAATCTTAATCAAATTTATATGTTGTTATTTTAAAACAATATATACATTGTATTTTTTAAGGCATAAAGTATAAGGGGGTATTTGTTTATAATCAAAATTTATTAAAAATATGGAGGTTTAAAATATTACACTTAACTCTATATAATTTTAAAAATTCAACCACTAAAGTTTTATTAATTACCTCATCTTTTTTTTAAGTTTTTGTTTTCACAAATTTGACACATATATTTTTATGTGTTTTTTTTATCAACCAAATTTCTCCACCAAATTTATTAAAGTTTGACCAAAATCAATTTAATTTTGACTTTTATTAACCAATCACATCACACGATTTTGCTTACGTGGCGAAATCGAGCTCTCCTATTGGCCCAATTTCTTTTTCAATAAGATTGAATTGACAAAATCACTCCGAAATGATGTAATTCCTTTATTATATAAAAGATGAAGTGAGCGAAAAGAGTAAATTGCAAAAATCATCCATGTGGATTGATCAAATTGCAGGTTGAGTCCTTATCTTTTAGAAAGTGCACTCGTCGTCCTTGTAGAAACTTATAATTGCACTATTGGTCTAGTCTCTATCTTTTCGAAAATGCGCTCGTCGTCCTTATATAGAACTTACAAGTGCACTCTTAGTCTTTGGCCAAAATTAAATGACTAAATTACCTTAGAAGGACCAAAGTGAAATAAAAGAGGAAGAGAGTAGTTTAGTAATTTGACTTTAGTCATGGACCAAATGTGCACTTGTAAGTTCCTCACAGTAGGGGTGAGCAAAACCGACCGACTCCCGAATCCCGTCCCGATCCCGAGTCCCGAATCATGTCCCGAAACCGAACCGATATCAAACAGGTCGGGACTCTGTTTGTGTTTTCCGTTTAGTCGGGATTCGGGCTTATCGGGATCGGGTCATGACGAAATAAAACCAAAAACAACAAACAAAACCGATCAAACCGACCGATCCCGTCCCGTCCCGACTGTCCCGAAACCGAACCGAGCTTAATCGGGTCGGGACTTGGTTTGTGTTTGCTGGCTTGTCGGGATTCGGGCCGGGCCGGGTCGGGAGCGGCCCGATGCTCAGCCCTACCTCACAGGGACGATCTGAAAGTTGACCAAATCACAGGGACGAGTTTGCTATTTACTAAAAAAAGTAAAAATGACGCAGGCGATTAGGTCACACACCACCGTTGCACCGACCTCCCCCCGCCTTTGATTTAAACCCCCATTATTAGCCTGACAAAAGTTAAAACCTCTCATTTTGTAAGCATGACAGGCGGGGGGTCTTCATTAGCCTGCAACGCCTGCAACACAGAATTCAATAACGAAAACAATCAAAAGAATCATTACAAATCTGAATGGCACCATTACAACCTCAAACGCAAGGTATAACATTAATTAAACCATTTTCATTTCAAATTTTCTTCGTATGAATATTTATTTCATTTTATTTTTTACCATACTAAATTACTGGTATGTAGCGGTTGTTCGTGACATGAATATGAAAATTATGGGTGCGTTTAGTTGGAAAAACATTCTTTGATGAAATTTGGAAGGGGAAAATATAGACAACGCGTTTAGTTGATGTTTGTATTTTCTATTTTGAAGAAGGGGAGGGAGGGTTTTGGGTTACAAAGGAAAACAAGGAAACGACCCAAATTTGTTTTGTAATTTTTCTTGTTAAGTTGGGAAACGGGATTTTTGTTTTGCGGAGAATTGTATGGAAATAAAATATAAAGCTATTTGAACGCAATTTATGTTTTATTTGTTTTGTGCAAAACATTTTGTGAAAAAAAAAACATGGGTGTTTTCCTTTGATATTCATATAGGTGACCATATCCTGCCACCCAAGGACTCTTTTAGATACCTGGGATCGATTGTACACAAATCGGGGAAGATAGATGAGGACGAACCCACGGATTAGGCGGGGTGGGCGAGGTGGAGCGCGTCGAGTTCTTTATGACGAACATCCCCAAAGCTAAAGGGAAAATTCTATAAGGTGGCGATTAGACACATATTTTGTACGGCTCATAATGTTGGCCCATATCAAAGGCTCATGCTAACAGGGTAGAGGTGGCAGAACTGAGGATGCTAAGATGGACTTGTGGTAAAACCTTGCTTGACATGATCCCGAACGGAGTATTCAGAGCAAAACTCGAGGTCGGAAATATTGTTTCAAAAATGAGAGAAGGAAGGCTGAGGTGGTTCGGTCATGTCAGGAGGAGGCCATAGTTAGCGCCAGTCAGAAGGGTCGAAGCGCTAGTGGTTGATGGCGTGAGAAGGAGGGGTAGACCCAATCTCATGTGGGAGGATTGACTTAAGCTAGACATGATGGAGCTTCGTTTGACCGAGGACATGATCTCAGATAGGAAGGGGTGGAGGGATAGAATTAGGATTTGCGGGTAGTTTTGCTAGGTGCTCTGTGTTTTGTAGGTCGTTTTGGGTGTTTGGCTTTTTCGCCCCCTTTGCATCGCCTCTTGCGTTTTGGTTTTGTGGCCTCTTCTCTTTGCTTTTCAGTAGCTTTAGGCCCCGTCGTGGTTTGCATTGCTTTCTTGTTTCCCACTTAGGTTTGCCTCGCTTCTTGCTCCTGCGTTTTGGTTTAGGTGCTTCTGCTTTGCCTTAGCTTTTGGCGGTATGTTTTGCTTCTGTTGTGCTTTGCTCTGTGCCCCTTTTAGTTGGTTTACTTTTAGGTGTGCCTTGGCTCTTTGTTTTCTCGTAAGCTTTGTTGTTGGCTTTTTGTGTGTTGTCTTGCGTTTCTTTCTCCCTTATGCTTTGTTTGCTTGTTCGGTGTGCTTTCTTTGCATTGTGTTTTTGCATATTGTTTTATGTCATTTGCTCTTATTTCTTTACTTTCACCCCCACATGCACTTGCCGGAGGTCTCGTTGGAAGCAGTCTCTCTACCCACGGGTTTACCCTGGTGTAGGGGTAGGATCTGTCTACTTTTTACCTCCCCCATACCCTGCCTCGGCGGGATTGGGTTTGTTGTTGTTGTTGTGGTGTTTTCCTTTGACTTAACGCAATCATATGTTCTGGCCTAAGTAGTTTTTAAGTTTTGATGAAAAGTTGGAAATTGTTGTTTTCTCGTTGTGTAAGTGTTAGGAATTTGTTTCATTAGGTATTGAGTTTTCGTTTCAAATGTTTTTTGTGTAGTGGATAGATGTTTGGTTGTTAGTTGTTTATGGTTAATACTTTGTCCGTAACAATGTCGAAGAACTAACCAAAGAGCTTGTGTCTCAAATGGCTGTGGGTTCATGTCCCGCTTAGGACGACATGTGAGATAGCTTGTGGTGTAAATACTGTGAGATAGTTAGTTGCCGTTCAAAAAATAAAAAAATAAAAAATCGAGGAGCTAAGTTTGTTAACAATTTCGAATGCTTTACAATCGTCTGCTTATGATGTATTAGTAGTTGAATGGAAAGAGGATTAGGAATGAATTCGGTCTTTGTTTAGTGGTTTTTATGCTAAACTGCGTAGAGCATATTTTGATATATGATGCCATTAGGAGAATTTTGGTTCATCTCTTTTTACTTTAGAGCCTACCTACAACGAAATAAAAATGTCGTGCATATCATTTTTGAGGGCATTCTTGAGCAGATAGGTATTTAAAGTGTTTGGATAAAACTGAACTGCTTCTACGTTGGGTAACATTTAAGTAGTATTTCAATAAGCAAGTTAGGACCTTATTTCAAAATGCTTGTCTGGTTGATACTTGCTAACAAATACAGCATAAGCGAAACCAACGTATCTTCTGAAGTGTTTTTTCAACCCGCTTATCTGATTGACTGGTTTTGCCTATAAGCAGAAAGAATTTGAATCTTAAACGCTCTGTTTGTTTAGCTTCTCTTTTTCATATTGATTATACTATACGTTAATATGTGAAATATCGATCGGGGGTACCGGAGTGTGAAGCACTCTTCTTAGCAGACGAGACTACACTAGCAAGAGAAAATAAGCTTAATCGCGCTCCCATGTCAGTACACTTGTGGCCTTTGTGGCAAAGGATATAGAAGCTCAAGGCTCATGCCCAACATCCGAACTCCTGCACACACGACACGGGTAATCCAAGATGGTTGTTCAAATGAGAATATTGCAATAGTAAAGCCACTTGCACCACGTTTGGTGAACAAGCTATCCCAACACGAAGATGAATTTGATGATTTCGATGTGGAGCGATGAATGGGAGGAGGTTGGCTAAAACGATGACTTGGTGGTGAAACAAATCATATGGATATGGACGAGTAGAATCGATGAGAATTTGGATGAGGACGAAGAGGAAGTGGATCCGACTTGTTGCTTTATGTGTGACCAAGAACATGAAACTATTGAAAAATGTATGATTCATATGCATAAGCATCATGGTTTCTTCATACGATGTTGAGTATCTCAAAGATCCACAAGGTTTTCTCACGTATCTTGGACTTAAGGTACATCACTTGCAATCTTTCTTAAACACACGCTTTGTATTTGTTACTTTGTAACACGTGTCTTCTTGTCGTGATGCTTTTGCGGTGAAACGTGATCACATGTGTTTGTATTGCATTAATTGCCACCATTCAACAGTTTGGAAGCGGTTAGGAAGCACATGGTGGCAAAAGGTCATTGCAGAGTTCACTATGGTGATGGTGATGATGAAGAAGAAGCTGAACTAGATGAATTCTATGATTACAGCAGCATGTAGCCATGATCGAGTCTTTATTATCTTGAATATATATGTAGCCATGTTTCATATGTTCCTCTATATGCACCATCTGTAACATGTGAGCTAATAGATCATCATATAAGTGTGAACTATATGAGCTAATCGGGCGATAAACATATTGCATGGGTCTACCATATACTTAAACATCTTCATTGACACCCACAATTGTAAACATCAAAAGGGCAATTTCCAGTCATCTGATGCAAGGGTTCAGTGCACAATTCACAAATGGTTAATGAAATAATTTTTTCCTGTACTTTTAGTTACGTAGATGGAAGTGGGAAGCAACTCGTTCTTCAGCGATGGCACAAGTGGCGGTATAGAATTCGAAAGTGGTGGTCTTGAGCTCGCCTTATCTAGAGCTACGGATGAAGGAATATCAACAAGAGCAATTGGTTCTAGGGAATATCTCGTTATTATCGCCAAAAGCCACGCCCAACTCCAAATGATGTTGCCATTCTTCAGCATTATAGACGCAAGGTGAACTATCATACTTGATAAATACTAAGAGTAAACATAAAATTTTAAGCAAATAAAAATGCGTTCGATTGTGAGCGTTTATGTGAGTCCGGTATAGTACCATGGGTTTGTCAGCAGTGCGATCAAAAGAGGACATGGTGAGGATGAAGGTGATAAAGCAAATGAATCGGTCGGGGGTAGAGGCCATGGGCACCAAGATAGGCATGAAAAGTAATGTGATCCGCAATCTTCCTAAGAACATTGAGTATTAGGACTTCTAAACAACACTAGACTCTTAGTTCTTGTATTTTCTCATATGTTTCACCGACATTTTTATATAATAGATGTTATTGGTCTTGAATCTGATAACTTTGCATTCTGCAAGCTTTATAGTATCTTTAAGTCGGCAGCTAGACTCTTAGTTCTGATAACTTTGCATTCTGCAAACTTTGCATTGTAATGCAGGAGTGATGGTCTTGAACCATCACTCCTGCATTACAATGAATTTTTTTTTAATAATGTTCTGCTTATTGTTAGCTAAGGCTTGTGAAAAGGGTTAGTAGTAGATGGAAGATTGTATAGATTACATGAGGCTGGTGAAAACACTTGACCAAGCTGTTGCTTTTACCTTTTTAGCTGTTGTTTTAGCGACTACATGCTTACATCTTGGTCTCAAGAAATCCAGTGTAATGCAGACTCCTTCTCAACATCAAATGAAATAAAGAAAAGTATGGGTTTTTGCATGTTGAGCGACTACTTTTCTTTATTTCTATCGCGTCCCATATGAATCATTTTGCATGTTGAGCGACTACATGCTTATTTCAAATTTTCTAATTTGTTACTCATACATTATGATTGGCAGCTATAGAAATCTTGAAGATTTAAACACTTGAAAGGAAGATGTTACCTTCCTTTTTGGATTGCATACCTGAACAAAAGATCATGAATCACATGTTTAATGAGGTTTCAAAGGAAAAAAAAGAGATTAATGAACGTAAATCATTAGGAAAGGCTGACATACTGGACACCCTTTTATATATAACAAAAAATAACAAAATAAAATCCTTGTGCCACGTTTAGAATAAAGGCGAGAAGCTCAGGACTAGGGACGTAAATGACTCGAGCTCGGCTCTAAGGTAATTAGGCAAATCTCGAGCTCAACCCAAGGAGCTCTCATGATGTAAAATAAAATTCATTGTTGGTGTTTATAAATTGAACTCAATGAATAAAATTTTGATACTAAAATTTAAATATACAATTTGAAAAATTCAATTTAGATAAAAAAAAAATCAATAAATAAATAAATAAATAACTAATCCAATTATAAAATAAATGACAACTCTGGTCCACCCAACTCAACAATTTTCTCCTTTAAATCAGCCTCACTCCCCCTTTTGCATTACTTACTCCTTCTGTATTGAAACCATCACTCCCCCTTTCGCATTACTTACTCCCTTTGTATTGAAACCATCACTCATGTGTGTTGAAACCATCACTCCCCCTTTCGCATTATTTACTTTTAACACTCAAGATAAATTCATTGTTGGTGTTTATAAAATGAACCCAATGAATAAAATTTTGATACCAAAATTCAAATATACAATTTGAAAAAGTTAAGTTAGATAAAAATAGATAAACAAATAAATAAATAATAATCCAATTATCAAACAAATGACAACTCTGTTTTGAACCCTCTCGCATTACTTACTTCCTCTGTATTGAACCCAATGAAGTGACAACTTTGGTCCACCCAAATCAACAATTTTCTCCTTTAAATCAGCCTCACTCCCCCTTTTGCATTACTTACTCCCTCTGTATTGAAACCGTCACTCCCCCTTTCGCATTACTTACTTCCTCTGTATTGAACCCAATGAAGAAAATTTTGATACCAAAATTTAAATATGCAATTTGAAAATGTTAATTTTGATAAATAAATAAATAAATAATTAAATTATAAAATAAGTGACAAATCTGGCCCACCCAACTCAACAATTTTCTTCTTTAAATCAGCCTCACTCCCCCTTTCTCATTACTTACTCCCTATGTATTGAAACCATCACTCCCCCTTTCGCATTACTTACTTACTCTGTACTGAAACCATCACTCCTGTGTATTGAAACCATCACTCCCCCTTTCGCATTACTTACTTTTAACTCTCAAGATGAATTCATTGTTGGTGTTTATAAATTGAACCCAATGAAGAAAATTTTGATACCAAAATTTAATTATACAATTTGAAAAAGTTAATTTAGATAAAATAAATAAATAATTAAATTTTAAAATAAGTGACAACTTTGGTCCACCCAACTCAACAATTTTTTCCTTTAAATCAGCCTCACTCCCCCTTTTGCATTACTTACTCCCTCTATATTGAAACCGTCACTCCCCCTTTCGCATTACTTACTTCCTCTGTATTTAACCCAATGAAGAAAATTTTGATACCAAAATTTAAATATGCAATTTGAAAACGTTAATTTTGATAAATAAATAAATAAATAAATAAATTATAAAATAAGTGACAACTCGGTCCACCCAACTCATCAATTTTCTTTAAATCAACCTCACTCCCACTTTCGCATTACTTACTACCTCAGATTGAAACTATCACTCCCCTTTCGCATTACTTACTTACTCAGATTGAAACCATCACTCCACATGTATTGAAACCATTACTCCCCCTTTCGCATTACTTACTTTTAACTCTCAAGATGAATTCATTGTTAGTGTTTATAAATTGAACCCAATGAAGAAAATTTTGATACCAAATTTTAAATAAACAATTTTAAAAGGTTAATTTAGATAAAATAAATAAATAAATAAATAAATAATCCAATTATAAAATAAATGACAACTCTGGCCCACCAGACTCAACAATTTTCTCCTTAAATCGCTTCTCCCCTTTCGCATTACTTACTCCTTTTATATTGAAACCATCACTCCCTTTCGCATTACTTACTTTTAACTCTCAAGATGAATTCATTGTTGGTATTTATAAATTGAACTCGATGAAGAAAATTTTGATACAAAAATTTAAATATACAATTTGAAAAAGTTAATTTAGATAAAAAATTAATTAATTAATTAATTAATTAATTAATAATCCAATTATAAAATAAATGACAACTCTGGTCCACCCTACTCAACAATCTTCTCCTTTAAATCAGCCTCACTCCCCCTTTCGCATTACTTACTCCCTGTGTATTGAAACCATCACTCCCCCTTTCGCATTACTTACTCCCTATGTATTGAAACAATCACTCCTGAGTATTGAAACCATCACTCCTCCTTACGCAATACTTACTTTTAACTCTCAAGATGAATTCAATGTTGGTGTTTATAAATTGAACCCAATGAAGAAAATTTTGATACTAAAATTTAAATATACAATTTGAAAAAGTAAATTTAGATAAAAATGTGGTCCACCCAACTCAACAATTTTCTCCTTTAAATCAGCCTCACTCCCTCTTTCGCATTACTTACTCCATCTATATTGAAACCATCACTCCCCCTTTCGCATTACTTACTCCCTCTGTATTGAAACCATCACTCTTGTGTATTTTTTTTGAGCGGAATTTTTTTATTAAAACTAGCAAGGCGCTAGAAAATTACAGAGAGTAAACCACTAAAGGGTTTTGAATCCAGTTGTTCCATGAGATGGTATGCGAATTAAATCTTGAAGAGAACCATCTAAAAGAAAAATCTACGGTCTTATCAAATATTAAGCTACGTTTCGGAATCTCATTACCAAAAACGGATTTATTACGAAAGCACCATAAAGACCAAAGACTTGCGGAGAAAATGACTTCGAGGATCTTCTTATGCTTACCCGGCAAAGTGATATCATCTATCCAAATAAAAAGATCAGACAAACACAAAATATTTGGGATGAAGAGATCCACCCACTTGAAGACCCGAATCCACACTAAGGAAGCTAAAGAACAAGCCCATAGCGTATGGAAAGAAGTTTCAGTTCCAACATCACATATCGGAAAATTCAACGAATTAACCTCGATTCCACGACGGCTGAGGTTCCATCTAGATGGAAGGCGGTCGCGATAGGCCCTCCAAACAAAAATATTAACCTTCTTCGGGATGATTTGGTTCCAGCGAGTAGAATGACCTTGATCAGGCAAAAATTCCCCATCAATCGACATCTAGCGCTTGGACGAGGAATGAATTCCCACCCAAAGACCAGGTCCACGTGTCTTCAATCATTGAGAATGATAGAAGAGATCAAATTGGAGAATGACTAGTCGCAAGCATTGTAACCGAGAAAAGGAGTTATAACGCAATCAAGATTCCAACCGTTTTGCCAATTCTCACGAACCGAGCTATCTTTATTAGCAACTAAATGAAAGAGCCGAGGAAACAAAGATTTTAATGGAGAAGAATCAGCCCAGGAGTCATACCAAAAAGAAGTAGTTGCACCATTATTACTTGACGCTTCATAGAAGAGAGACGGATATAATTCTTCTCATGCAAATGATTTATAGATCCAACAATACGAGACCAAACACCTTTACTCTTTATGTGGCTGAAAAAGGAATTAGGTTCTTTGTTGTGCCCATAAATAGCAGTAATCAAACGAGCCCAATGCGCATGAGGATTAGTAAGAAATCTCCAACGCCATTTCGAATAAGAGCTTGATTCAAAACATATAAGCGCCAATTCGAGACCCCCTTTATCTTTAGACACAAGAACATCCTTCCATCGAATCCAAGGAACCTTATGAGAACTATCCGTATTGCCCAAAAAAATTTTGCACGGATAGATTCCAACTTCTTGTAAACCAAAGACGGCATCGGGAAAAGGAGAAAAGTAAGTACCAAGCGCGCCCAATCGAGGAGATAAGAGTACTTTTTCTCCAAAGGAAAGAAAGAAGCTCTCCATCTACATAAACGGCTCGAGAACTTTTCAACAATAGGATCCCAACTTTTAACGTCGACATGTTGCAATCAACAGGAAGACCTAAGTAGTTGAATAGCGAGGCGGGACGCATCCAGAGAAGCGGCAAGAGCGAAATCTCATTAGGAGGAACTCCAACTCAAAAAGTTTGGATTTATGGTAATTGATCTTCACCCAAACTTTTTGAAAGCAATCAAGAATAGCAACAAGACATTTAATGTTATTACTCGACCAATCACCAATGAAAAGGGCATCATCGAAAAAAGAGATGAGAGGCTCAACTTATTGATGCACGAAACCGAGTATATACTTGCGACCATAGCATCTTCCATAGCCACATGAAGACCTTCCATAACTATGATAAAAAGAAAGGGAGAGGGGTCCCTTGGCGAAGGCCACGGTGAATACTAAATTCATGAAGACTCTTGTGTAATCGAATCGAAGTAGAAGCAGAGGAGAGACATCCCAAAATCCACTTAATCCATTTATCACTAAATCCCATGAACTGCAAAACCCGAATCAAAAAATCCCAAGAGATGGAATCAAAGGCTTTTTCAAAGTCAATTTTGAACACCATAAGCTTGGATTTTTTGCGTTTACACCACTGGATCACCTCGTTAACCATCAGCGGCCCATCAAGAATTTGAGATTTTTATAAAAGCCGACTGTTCATGACTTATGATCGTATCAATGACACAAGCTAGATGATTTGCCAAAACTTTGGCAATGATTTTGTATTGAGCCCAATAAGACTAATGGGACGAAAATCGCTAGCGACCATGGGGTTAGGAACTTTCGAATGAGGGTAATAAAGAGTTATTGCAACCACTGTAACAAACCATGAGTAAAAAATGATGAACAAATGAAACAACATCATCTTTAATAGTGTTCCAAAACTCCTTATAGAAGCGAAGTAAAACCATACGGACCCGAGACTTGTCGAACCACAATCCCGGATAGCGACTTTGATCTCGGTTGATGAAATCGGGAGTCGGGAAAGAAGATTGATCATTTGTCGAGGATTTGTAAAGCGGACTTCGTTGACTACCTTAATCACCTCCATATGCTAAACTTCTTTTCAAAAAGGAAGTAAAGCATCTTTAATCCCAGGGGGATCCACAATCCAATGGACATCAACTTTAATTCCTTGAATAGCAAGGTATCTGCGTCTTTGATTGACAATAGCATGAAAGAACTTTGAGTTCTCATCCGCCTCTGCACACCGAAGCCTATCAATCCAAGAAGAACGTTGATAATCTGCTACAAAGTCAGAAGAGTTGGAGCTGATGGAAGCATCAAAACTTTTAATTTTTCTGATAATTTCCTCCTTCTCGTGATTAAGAGGATGTCTACGATTTTGGACGAATCTTTAATGACAATTTAAGGCCTTCATCTTATTCTTAAAGTGAATAATGGGGTTCACGATGTTACAAGAATTATGGCGGTCCAAAATTCATTAACACAGAGAGAAGATTCTTATCCAAAAGCCATGAGTTATAAAACTTAAGCGGAGTAGGCCCAAAATCGATGGTTATAGGTTCAAGGAGAATAGGCCTATGATCATAAATGTGACAATCTAACACGAGACCGTAAACATTACGAAGACAAGGGACAAAAGTGTCTGAAGCTAGAAAGCGATCAAGCTTACTTAATTTATCACCATGTTTATTAAGGCGTGAATAAATGACCACCAAGGGAATGTCCCAAAGGTTAGCATCCGAATAAAATTATTGGAGGAATTAGCGAGAGGAGTTATTAAGCACGTACCAATTCTCGAGAAGGAATCGACCTCGTTAAAGTCACCAAAGATAAGGTGCATACCCTTATTAGTAGACATGAAATCGTGTATCTCGTTCCAAAGATTGGCTTTTGTTGACATCTTGGGGCATAGGCGTTAATCATGAAGCAGGTGGATATGGGAAGCAATCCGGTACCTTCGACAACAATGAAATTATCAAACTGAACACTTTATTCATTGAAAAGGCATTCGAATCCCACGAAAACAAGACCTCCAGATCTGCCAATAGACGGACAGTCCGCGAATTCAAACTGAGAGTTACCCCAAATGCTTTTAACCTTAAAAGGGTTTAACTTGGAGATATGCGTTTCTTGAATACCGAGAAAAGAGATTTTATGTTTAATGCAAAGTTTGGCAATGGATTTGCATTTATTCGCTCCTAGACCACATGAGTTAAAAGAAAGCACATTCATTTATGACCTTGGTTAACACCAAGACCATCGATGAAATTCTTGAGATCATTCTTACTGCCTTCCATATCGTACCCCAAAACTTTACCCATTTCAATTTGTGATACAAGCGCTTCAATCATTGATCCATGTTTGCTAAGAGGATTTGTGTGAGAGTTGATAATACGAGAGGATTTGACCGGAGCAGTGTGAAGATTGTTTGTGACGAGCAAATGATTTTCTGGTACAGGAGTTATTACTGTTGCTGTTAAAGGCTTCAAAACCAGGAGGCTTGGAAAACGTTTTTGAATCCTCTAATGGGGTCTCAGGATTATCCTTAGAAGCGGTTTCTTTTTGTTCAGGTTTGGAGTTCCCAAAGTTGTTATCCGCATCCCATTGTGTATTTTTAACACGATCGACTTCTTCATTGGCACTAAGGTTTGGGATTTCACCGTCTTCCTTATCAGTAGATCCTCATGATTCACGGGTTGGACCTTGTCTGAGTTGATATTGGAAATAGAAACTGAGTCTTTGATTTCAGGATTCCAGTCCGCAAATTCATTGACAGAAACATTGAAGGATTTTCCTAAGACAGTCACTTTACACGTGTCTTTGATGTGGCCAAGAATCTTAGTTTTGATGCACACTTTTCCGATAGATACTACCATCAACACGACCTCTCAGTTCCACTTGTCATAACAGATCCAATACTCTAGCAACACTAACTAAACTCAGCTAACAAACTAATCCTAATGTGCAACATTACATGCTGATCCACATAAACCTAAAACAAATACACCAATATACTCGCACACATTTTACATCAGTGCATCAGCATTAAAAGTGCATCGGCATTACAGATCATATATAAACCTAACATCCTTTCAAATCAGCTAAACTAGAGTTTAATCTAACTATCGAAACATATATCAAGTTACATTTATCATATTCATTAAAAATAAATAAGATGAGAAAAAGTACCATCAATACCGCGTCACGATAGATCTAATACGCTCCAATATTAACTAATCATAATGTACAACACATTTACACTGATCAATCCAAGTGTAGTTCAATTAAACTAAATAAAACATACATTTATCAAACTAACTAAAAAATAAATAAACAATATTCGAACAGTAACCATATGACTAAATAACAGAATATATGATACTAACATGCAATATATCTCTACTCCAGTTAACTACGACCGAGAAAACACAATCGACCTCACGATTTTAGCTCGTTATAACAGATCCAACACTCTTAAGTAACAATATTGACTAAACTCTCCAACTAACAAACTAATCCTAATATGACAACATATATACACACATTGCAAAATGCGCTTTCGAAGTTTCTTTTAACTATCAAATTAACTATGTAACATGTCAACTCCAACTAATTACCGTCAGCACCACCTCTCAGTTCCACTCGTCATAACAGATCCAATACTCTCGCAACAGTAACTAAACAGTAAACTCTCACCTAACAAACTAATCCTAATGCACAACATCACATACTGATCTAATATCAAACCTATAACACAATACATCCACACACATATTAAATCAATGCATTAGTAACCAGACGACTAATAACAGAATAAACCGAATAATACATCTCAACTCCATTTAATTATAGCCAAGCATACGCAACCGACCTCACGATTTTAGCTAGTTATAACAGATCCAACACTCTTAACAATATCTACTAAACTCTCAACTATCAAACTAATCCTAACCTAATAGGCGAATATACATAATACACACATTTTAAATCAGTGCATCAGCATTACAGATCACGATATAAACCTAAAATCCTCTCAAATCAACTAAAGAATAATAAACTATTGGAGTTAAACCTAACTAACAGAACACATCATAATTAACTTTAATAATACCGTCAATACCGCGTTATGATGGATCTAATACGCTTACATCTCCTAGTGCAGGTCAATTACTAAATGAAACACAAATTTATCAAGCAAATTAAAACAAACCAGATGAGTATAACTACCGTCAATACGGAATTACGACAGATCTAATACGCTTGCAACATTACCTAAACTCTCCGCTAACAAACTAATCATAATGTAAATCTTCACACTAATCAGTCCTAGTGCAATTCAATTAAACTAAATAAAACACACATTTATCAAACTAACTAAAATAAATAAGATTCGAATAGCTACCGTCAGTACCGCATTACGATAGATCTAATACGCTCACAATGTTACCTAAACTCTCCGCTAACAAACTAATTGTAATGTAAATCTTCACACTATTAACTAAAATAAATAAGATGAGAATAGCTATTGCCAATACCGCGTTACGAAAGATCTAATACGCTGGCAATATTAACTAAACTCTCACCTAACAAACTAGTCATAATGTAGTGCAGTTCAATTAAACTAAATAAAACACACATTTAACAAACTAATTAAAAAAACTTAATAAAAAAATAAGATTAGAATACTAACCAGATGACTAATAACAGAATAAACGGAATAAAGTCCAGCAAAGGCGAGTAAAGTGACGAAAAACATAAAGATCTTGAAGTTATTTCTAGCAGACTCATCTAATAACTGGAAATGATTTGAGAAAAGTGATCGGAACCGATCTCTGGGTGCCGATCTCGACCGCCGTCATCGTCGTGAGATAAATGAGCGTCGGATGATGATGATAAAGGTGAAGTGACGCCATCGCGTTTTCTAGGTGACGGTGTTGCTCTGCCGCCGAGTGAGCTTGAGTGGCGGAGCTCGCCATTGCTCGCGTTCGATCCGTAGGCGGTGTGTGTTTTGTTTGTTTACTCGCTGTTGAGTGTGCGTGGTGTCTACTGCCTTTTGGTTTTTTTTAGCTATGTGTTGTAGGAAGTAGTAACTATTTATTTGTGTTGCAAAAATCGATTAATCGGGTATATATAGGTCAAATTAGATAAATTGATCAACTCGGTTACAGATAGAAATCGGTCAAATCAGGCATAACTTGGCCAAATCAGAAAAAATTCGACTAAATCGGCCAAATCGGACATATAGTTTCAACATTTTATAATTTGATATATAAAAAGTCCAATCCGGTTAATCCCCGATTAATTGCTAGGCGGTACTCGGCCGCCCAACTACCGCCTAACGATTTTTGCAACCTACTTTTTACAAAATAAAATCTACTGGTATTTTTTTTTTTCTTTTTAAAATAAGGGTTTTGTTAACCGCAACCAATAGAGTTGTGTTTAAACATACATTAATAAAAAAGTTTGCATTAAATGAATACTAAACATTCAATATTTAACGTCACATTCCATGTTTAAAATGAAAAAATATGTATAATTATGGAATATACTAGTTCATTTTGTGTGTTTTGTTTTGTAAAATTATGTGATTCTGGCGTATCTTTTTTCTTAACTTGTCTATATGATATGATATTTTGAGGATATTTTTTAAATGAACTATTTCACTAGTCTTTCTGAATATGAGCTTTCTTATCTTTCCTAAAACGAAAATGTAAGTCAGTGTTTGTTTTGAAGTCTTTTTTTCGACTTTGACCGTAATTAATTTTTTAGTCTTATATGATCTTGATGAAAAGTATCTGCGAAAAATCATTTGAAGCGAATCCATTTATATATTTTTCATCATTATTATATAACACGAAAAGAAATAATTGCGGTCAAAATATGAAGAAAGACTGAAAAGTCAAAAATGAACTTATATTTTAGACGGCGAGATTTTTATCAAAATGAACTTTTCGACGTAGGCGAAACTCTGAGCGAGACGAAACTCTGGGCGAAACACTGGGCGAGGTGAAATTCTGGGATAGGCGAAAATTGGTAGTCAACTACAGATCTTGATCCAAAACAAAAAGTACACTTTTATTGATAGCCAATGATTTGTAAATCTAATGGTGAAAATGATCAAGTGGGAATATGGAGTATGATCACTATCATGTACCACATCATATGTGATAGAAAATACACTTTTAATTTCATTTTTTACTCCACATTTGTCAGTGTAACGGTAATTTTGGTTCATTTTGGTAACATGAATAAATATAGTTTGTTCTTGTAAAGAGATTATTAATATGGTTCACTTTGGTAATTGGTTTTCTATTTTTTGTCATGAGAAAAATGTTCGTATTAAAGAATGTAAGTTTGTACTCTATGTCATAACTAGCTAAAAGACTTGATAATTTGTTAGATATATTAAAGAAGTAATGTCAAATAAGTAAAGTTGATTTGAGCTTCATGCAAGGGGAAGTGAAGTTAGTGTTAAACTTAGCCATGGTATTAGATAGTTGTAGCTTCTTCTAAGGTTGGTGGTATAGATGTAGGAGGCATTCGAAAAAAGCAATGAAATCTCTATTGGTAAAAGACTGTCTTGAGATGGTTCATTTTTTGAAAGAAATAGAGTTTTTTGAGTGAGTAATTAGTGATTTAGATGTTGGTGGAAACGAGTGCCGTGGTCTTAATACGACTTTATTTAGAGCAGTAGATAGAGTTTGTGTCGTCGTGCTGGTGTCGTGAAAAAAGTGGTGTCACGTCATCATCTTTTCTCATGAGTTAGGATTAAATGAGAAATAAAAATAAAATGAGAATAATGAGAAGAAACCAAAACCGCACATTTCAAATGCACCTACAAATATAGATGCATCTCACCTTAAATTTATCCGCCTCATTTGAAATGTGTGACTGAAATTTCTTCTCATCGTCATTTTAAATTTTCTTCTCACTAGGTCTCTTCCCCATTTTACATAATACCACAATCCACCATAACACCAAAAATACACCTCGCTCAATCACACTAAAATTTGGTGTCATGGTGCCTATGGCCCCACACATAACCTACTAAAATACATATACAACACAAAAAGGGAAATACGGGACCATTGGGTTGGTGGGGACGTCGCCAAATGGAAAAACCCGAGGGATGATGTGGTTGTGGCGCCATTAGGGTGGCGTCTTATGACGGCTTGAGTTGTCCCGTCCTCGTACCGTGTGACTCATTTAGTTTGAAATACTCATCTTGACGTCGTTGAAACTGATTACAAACTTTAATGAGTTCAAAAAAGCTCACCAAAGAAAGGTAATGAATTTTTCCACATAACTTGTTACTAACTTGGTACTAATTTAGTATGAAGAAGTCGAGTGTTATTGATAACGTTGAATGTGGTCAAACAATTATGAGTGATTAGTTATGCCGGTACTACATAATAGCCCTCACCTATGAGTTACTTTAAGTATACAAATAAATATTTAGTTGATAAAAACTAAAAATAACATGAAATTAGTTTATTTTAAGATTGTTCCAACTTGCAAGTTGCAAATATGGTAGTTTTTCAACTTTTTTGTTGGCACTGAATAAGGCACACGTGCTGGTAGTACAGATAATCAGCTAGTATTAACATACAGGAGAGCTAATCAAAGTTTTGTTTCTTATTTTGCATCTTCTGACATATATTCAAACACGAGCTGGTCCGGATTGATGCGATTTCCGAACTATTTAAAAAAAATCATTCATCATATACATAAAAGCACATAAGAAAAATAGAGTGAGTCATTACATAAGTATTATTCAAATCTTGTAGGTACACAACAAACTTTTCTATGATGAGGTGAGTTATTTTACATATCAAATGGGATTCAACATATTACTTATAATACATTTAGAACTTGCTATTAATAGAAAACTTAAAAAGACCGCTCAGTATTCTATACTATTATCTAATACATTTAGGACTTGTTATTAATAAAAGGCTAAAAATTTGAGATTCAACATATTACTTATAATAGAAATAATCGTATTAATTTTGCTATTAGATCAATACACACACATATAATTAAAAGTTACAAAACTAAAAATTTAAGTGTCTTAATATATTATCCATTTCGTTTTCGTAACAACCCATTTCATAAATTTGTTGTAACAGTCCACTAAACGATTGTAACAGCCCATTAGGCACAGTACATTTATAAACTAACACGCCAAACCACTAAAAAATGTAAAACACTAACACTACCTTCTTTCTCTCATATATCTCTCTTCCATCTAACCTAAACACCTACATAACCCTCATTACTGCAGTCACCATTACCCTAATCACCGCCGCCTTCTGTCGTTCGTCCATGTGTTGGTTGTTTCGGTTTGTTTAGGCGGTTTTGGTTTGTTTGGTAGTTTTTTGTGTGCTTGGTGGTTTGGAGATATGTTAAGATCTATCTCAGAGTTTGTGGTTTTTCTTGTGTTTTGTGGTTTTCGGGTGTGTTTGTGATTTATTTTTGTTGGTTTTAGTGTGTTCGGCAGGTTCGATATGTGTTAAGATCCAAATAATAATTATGGTTTTAGTTTCTTTGGTTGATTTTAGATCCTAGATGATATCTGATAGTTTTTTTGTCCATTTGTTTTTGTGGTGGTTAAATTGCGTCCAGGAAATGGGTTTCTAAGGTGTATGATGTGGGTGTGGCTGAGATTTTATGATGTTTTCGAGTTTGTATGAATCTGTAACAGATGAGAAAATCTATAAACTATTAGTAGAAGATATGCATATATGATGTATTAATAATTAAATAATTAATGCTTTGTTGTTTTTTTAAGAAATCTTGAGCTATAAATTTTCAGACACATGATAATATTCACTTTGATATGTTTATATTAACTTATCAAAAAGGATTGCAAGCTCAAAGATATGGAAATACTTTGATATGTTTATAACAGTGTATCAAAAGTCATCGAAAACTAGAAGATATGAAGATATTGATCATGTATTGAGGTAATGAGTTTCATAATAAATTTGATTATTTGAATTTGATTTTGGAGCTTGGGTTATACTCTGTACTTTGTTTTGTGTTGTGGTTAAGATGGTGGTGGTAAACATGGATCATGAAATGCCATTGTAGTTGGAACTTGCAATTTGTCAGAAACAATGAGTGGGTTGTTGACAAAATAAAGATGAGTGTAGGGTAAAAGATAGATGGTAGATGTAGTAGGTTAGCATTAACTCTCATATGTCAAGTCCACTTTAGTTTTTTTATTCATGTGTTGTACTAAAGTTTTTGCTATTAATTTTACATATTACGTGTACTTTGTAGACTATGTGATGACATCTTGATGTCATTATGTGTTCTTATATACTCCCTCCGTCCCATAATAATTGTCCACTTTGACTATTTTGAGTCTTTCTTGTTAAACTTTGACCGTTAATATTCTTATTTATGTTATATAATCTTTGTGAGAATTATCTACCGTAAAATCATTTAAAACCCAATCGATTCATATATATTTCATCAGTATTATATTATCTGAACAAAAATATTTTTACAAAGTTAAATAAAAAAGACTTAAAAAAATAAAGTGACAATTATTATGACTTATAAGAATAAGAACTAAAAGTACACTAAATTTAAATGAGGTAGTGGATGTTGGTTGATGACGTTGTTAGTTAATAAGCTATGTTTATATGGCGCCTATTGAGTTAAAGAGTTGAAGTAACCAATTTGTATAGTGTGTTAGATACACAAAAACATATGTATCTTTCTTATAAAAAAATTGTAATGAATATAAATTTTATTATGTGACTTTTTCGCAAGTATCTATAAATATTTTTAATACAAAAGTTATAAGTTATATTTTCTTAAAATTACGTATTCTTTTGTAACCGTCCGTCATGAAGTCATGAAAGCAAAACTTGTTATAAACAAGTTGTAAGTATGTTTTTTGTGTGGAAGTTGGAGACATTAAAAATTCATTCATAATGTTACTTTGAGTATTAAATTATAACTTATTTGGCATTAACTTCTTTAAAATCATATTAACTATATATACCTTAACTATATATAAGCGCTTTGCATGTTTTAGACTAGACTTGCAAATGTGAGAATCATTTAAAGTGCGGGAATCACGTGAAGTCGTTTGAAAGTTGTCCAGTTGTAACATGGCTTATCAAATGAGGAACAAGTTTGCATTATAAATTACTTCGACAATATGAAATACTTTCTTATTGCTTAAAGTTATTTCAACTTAAAACTATCATCATCTGTAAAGTTATTGTCACGAATTATGTATAGTCGTAAAACATTGCACGCCAGGAATTTTAGTTTCGAGTGCACCCTTGCAACGGCACTCTGCGCTTAGTATAAACCATCATTGTTGCAACTACTTATAAACATTAATAATCATCAATCATTACATAATATGTATGTAACAATTGTGAAAGCATAATTATGAAAGGTTAAGTTCTAACATATCACACATTAAGTTCTAACCGTCTAATGAGAATGGTCAATCAAAAGCCTATAGTTATTAACAATGTAACACCCCCAAAACCTTCTTTCTCTTTCTTCTTCCTCGGCAGTGAACAAGGTGAAATGAGATGTGTTTGAGAATGTGTTTGTGAGTGACTGGTTGTGAGAGGATTGGCTAGGTGTTAAGATGGTATATATATCAAAACAAAGTGTGGCTTCAAATGTTTGTTTAATGAGCTGGGTGGTAGCTTGGTTTTCTTTTGAAAAGAAATATATCAAATGGGTGCTTTAACACCCCGAAAAATGGTTTCTGCGTGGAAGAAAAGGTTTTTGGGATCTTCTTTCGATTGGATCATATGAAAGTGAAAAATAAAGATTTTTCTTAAAAGATTTCATTTATTGAGTAAAATAGAGTTCTGAAGTTTGAATTGTTGCGGAAAATGGTAATTAATAAAATATGGTCATATAAGTAAATCAGTCATCATACACATATGCCATGCCAAATCTTGTGCAGCCCAGGAGTTAGTATCGCCTTTTCATCCCGAAAATCGTCTAAAAAGTCAACACAATGGTTGAGTGAATCCATGGGTTTAGTAATAAAGCGGTTGATCACAAGATTTTCAAGTTTAAAAGAAGCCATGGGCTACGTTGTTATCTGCCCATAAAAGATAGTTGATATTATTGCACTAAGCTCATGAAACCAATACTAACTGCATACACCTAATTCTTGGTGTAAGTAAATAAAATTGCCCCAGATGTAATAGCCAATTACATAAAGATACTAAATATAGTGCTTGGGTTATTTAGATAACCGAATTGGGTCGTCAATTCCATAGTACTATCCACGATATTTATGTTCACTCATGAGTGATTAATGGTTCATGATGTAGGGGACTTTTGGTGGCAACTTAGGCGAGTCATAATATCAAGAGTACAACAAACAATTTTCAAGAATTGTGATCATAAAAGCGATAGTAGCATGTATTCTCCCCCAAGGAGTTTATAAAATAGTTAAAAGAGTAAAAGTGGGGCTATGAACTCACCTTAGCAAAGTAGTATCCGAGTAGTGAAAGAGTCAAGTAAAAGATGCACCAAGTACCATCACGCGACCTAGATTAGTATAGCATGTCTTAGTTTATATGTTTATGTTTGACTCGATAGGGTTTAAATAAGTTAAAAGTTTAAGTTGTTGTTGCTTGTGTGGCAGCGTTTAAGTTTGAAAATAATATTTTCAAAAGTTTATGTGTATCTCGGCATATGGAAATAAAGAGCATGTAATGGGTAAATATTGAGTATGAGTGAGACCTTGGCTTGATGATAATCGAATGATGATGTACAAAAGATGGTACGTATATTTTAAGACATTGTCGGTCTAAGCGGATACCATGATTGAGAGATATATATTAAGTGTACATTTATATTTTTATATTGCTACTAGTTGTTAAAATAAAAGTATTTAGAAAAAATATAACTTAACTTGTATGCGTTTGCAATTAGAAAGCCCACGAAAGTTTCAAAATATATGTCATTTATCAAATGGTAGATGTGTTTGTCAAAAATGTGACATGATTTGGTAAGTAATACTGTTATTCTGAGGTGTCTAATGTCAAGAGTTGTATTTTATATCTAGTCAAGTTTAAGGTCCAAACTAATAATTGAAATTATATGTTTACATGTTTACGTTTTGAATCAGAAGTGCAAAACTTTCTAGTAATGATAGACTCATTGAGTCACATGATTACAAAAACTCTATTTATGCTTTATATTCGTATCAAGTCTCGTTTTTGTATTTGGGTTAGTGATGCACTTATGCGTTGCGTTGCTATTGGGTGAGTCAAGTGTAATGATACGCCATGGGTGGCGAATCGGGTTGAGGTGGTAAACAAGTCGGATGAGGTAAGATCGAGCTGAGTTGATATGAAATTTAACGTCCAACGTAAATTGTACCAGAACCAACCGGACCCTTTGTATTACTAGGCTTCAGGCCTACTGTTACACGCATTCTTGTATCCTGCTGCTTGGGCTTGGCCTGCTTTGGAGTAACCCAACAGCACTCATTGGGACTGAATGGGCTTGCAGCCCATTGTAAACATAGCCCTTAAAAAGCAAGCTTGGGACCAGGTTTAGAAACAATTTTGACATGTTTGTATATGCAAGGGATTCAACAGACACGGATTATTGTAACTTTAACGCTTGATCGATCTGAACAAACGGGCTCACGAGACCCATCTCGGCCACACTCTCGTGGTCTTGAGTAAGACGCGGGTACTTTTGAAGCTAAACAGCACCCCTTGGGGTTCTTTTGAAATTAAAGCGACAAGAACTGAGACCGATTCCTAACGGCGACCAGGGATTGAACATACACTAATGTATGCATTGAGAAAAGAAAACTCCATCTGGATAGTGGCGAAGTCAATCCCGTGTCATTTGAGTAAAACCTGGTTCGAACGAGACTAGACACCAATCACACCCTTACGGGTCTTGGGTCGCACGAATCAAACTAGGCAAGCAAATCTCTCACCTCGCGAGGGGGGGAAGGGAAAGAAAGAGGGTTAGCCTTAGCCGAGGCAAAAATTAAATAAAGTTAACACCTCGAGTATAAATTTATTGACAACCAAATATGCATCGACAAAGCCTAGGGAATGAGGGAAACGAATTCGGACAAGGTATCCATTAAACGGGAAAAGAAGCTGAACAACTAACAATAAGCCGAACACTACAGAAACAAGTAAGTCCACATACGATCCTAAAATGAATCTGAATCCGAGACCCATAAGGTTTCTTACTCGATTCAAGATTCAAGATTCCTTCGTGACTCATATCGGGTATCACCCGAATCCGAGGGTATTTGACGCGGCAGCTAATAAAATGAGTAGATTAACAATGGGCGCTTCTAAGGTTGTAGCCAAATCTTTTAAATTTTAGTTTCTCTTTATAGGTTTTTGCCACACAAACTCAACAACAAGTTCAGAAATTTATCCAAACGCGTGAGAAAAATATATATAAGTCGATCAAAGGAAGTAAGATTCATAAAAAAAATATAAAATTAAAGAATCCTTACAACAACATCAGTAGTGAAGTCGAATGAAAAGAAGAACCAAACACAAAATGGCCACGAGCTTTTCTTGGACAATCTTGATTACAAACGACCATTTAAAACACCAAATTGAACAAGTTATCACTCAATTTACAAAACCCCCAAATCAATTTGGGAAAACCCTAACTTACAAGAACCCTAATTAAAGTGGAGTTTGTGTGAAAAATGAATTAAAACCTGTAGAAAACTGATTCTATTTATAGAGGAATAATGAGAGTGAAAGCCTCCTTGTCTTCTTGTTCTCATTTGTAGGGTACTACACGTTCTTGGCTCGCGTCATTTTCTCACTGCCGTCCCATGACACCTTCACGTGAAGACTATGAACATAGGATTCCTTTTTGAAGGGTGGTGATGGTGATAGCTTTGATGTTTGACTGCAAAGAGAGTGAGGGAAAACTATCCTTCTTGGTGTTTGTTTGGGGTTCGGCGAAGGAGAAGGAGGGCAGGAGGGAGAAGCACGTGGTAGGATGGCTGGTTTTTATTTTGTTTTTGTCTTTGCTTCTTGGCTCGACTTTGAGAGGAGATAAAAGAGGGAGATGTCAGGTTTTGATGGTGATAGGAGAGGTAAAAGAGGAAGGAGGTGGGGAAGATGAAAACAGATGTGGGAAGAGGGTAGGGTAGGAGGAATAGGATTAGGTTTAATTTATTTAATTTCTATTAGTATTAGTGTATTATTTGTACCCCGTGTTCAGTCGAATCTCCGAGTAATTGTATTTTCCAGTCCCCGTAAAACATAAAAGTTATATTTTTAGAAACGTTTTTGTAAAAGTACCAATATGGTATCTTTACTATGTGAAAATTGATTTATAACAGTTTTCTTGAATTCTTCATGGTGTCGGTGTGTGTGTCAGTGTCGGTTTTCATGTTTTATGAGAAAAGGTATCGTTCTTGATTCAAATAGCTTCTAAAAATTTGGGACTGAAACTTAGTAACAAATTTACTATAGTTTATTTTTAAAATTTGTTCGAAATTTTACGGGTTGTTATAATCTTACTGCTTATACGAACCTCGTCCTCGAGGTTAAGATTGTGTTAGTCGCTTATGTAACAAATGGAAATGCCTTTCAGAAAGAAAATGTTACAAAGGAATTTTTTTTTTTTTTTGAAACTTTCTAGTTTTGTTTGCAAACGTGATGTGAATAAATTTATTCGAATAAAATAATATTTCAAGAGGCACAATTTTTTTGAGATATAAAATTGGTTAAGAGGTTTGCTTCATCAAAAGGATCCTAATTTAATAACACCGGTTTTTACACGTGATGCAATATAAAACAATTTCGAAAAGGTCGATGTTTGGTATATCTTAGCATAAGAAGTCTTGATACGGTTTGATCAGAAATTTTTTTTTGTTAGAATAAATCTTTATAGAAAAATGTCACCACGCGTTTCATTGTTGGCACAATTGTTATTTAAAGAAAAGTCATCGAAGGTGAACACGTCATAGAAAAAGATGTGGTTGGGTATGTATGTTTCCAAAAGTTATAATCGTGTATGGGCAGGATTTAGTTGTTAAGGCTATGCTTCTCGAATTTGAACGGTATATATAAGAAAATATAGAGTGTAAAATTTTTTAAAGAGGACTTGATGTATGTAAGGAAAGTTGCTGAATTTCAGCTTTTGCGAAGAAAACTCGTTAAATAAAGTTTTAGGCGTCAACATGGAATCGGTTTCAAGCTGGAGGTTTACATGTGAATTCAAAAGTTGTTTCTCAATTCAAATAATTTTAAATACCTTAGCTTTTGTAGATGATGAATCAGTTTTGTTTCTTAGCATTTCTCATTACTGTTTTCAAAACAAAGCTTTTTTCTTTTTTTCTTTTTTTCTTTTTTTTTTCCTCCGAAAATTTGATCTATTTTCAAAAGAAAATAAAATATCGGTTATCCTTTAAAGTTTTTTTTAAGGGAGTAAATAGTTTATAAGGAAATTGCAGTAAAGTTTATGAAAAGGTTCGTAAAACCACTTTATTGAGTAAGAAGAAAATACTCTTATTATGATAAATCGTAGTTTGTGGTTTGGTATTAAAGCAACACTTGGTAAGGTGATTGTTAAATCATCTTACAAGGTAATAGAAAACGATTTATTTATTATTTATAGAGTAGTAGTAGTGAAATCGTAGTTAACTTTGTGATATTTTTAGTAATACAACAATTCAGATTATTAAATAACTCGTGAAATGATTTGTAATATAGGTTATCAGAAAACAATTTATTGTTTCTCAAATAAGAGAAGATTTCGTAGTTCAATTAATATCAAGGTGGTTTATAGGGTGATAATAAAATAGTTAGTAAAGTAAGGGCGAAATAGTTTGTGAGGCAAGAGTACCAAGTTTTATCGTTTTAAATTTGACAGTGGCTAAAACAGCTCACCAAAAGGGTAAATAGTTTATAAGACTGTAATATAACTTGCAGGAGAAAAAAAAAAATTTGTAATATAGTTTACAAATTGCTATCGCAATCGTTTGTTGTTTCATAAAATAATAGTAAGGTAATTAATCGGTTTATCACTCTATAGAAAATAGTTTGCAAAACATTAATAAGGTCATTGTTTATGAAGTATGAGTAAGGTTGTAAATTTTTGGTTTAATGGCACAGTAGTAAGACTTTTTAGAAAAATGACCGTGAAGTGATTGGTAAAATAGTTGAAAGTAGTTCACGTTAGATAACGACGAAGTTTATTATTTCATAAGAGGGTAGTAGGACAAACAGTTGGTGTTTCAAGAGGGATGAGTGGAAGATTAGGGATTCGTTCTCAGAAACAGTGGCTTGAGTTGCAAGCTAACTCTTGGTATGTTTTTAGATCGTTTTAGTCGTTCGTTTATTATTTATGTTTAGCGAGGGGTTCCCTTTTGTAGATGTCGAGGTTTGTCGTTCCTAAAACGCTAGAGATGTAATCCGATTCATCGATTGAGTACGAGTTTTGGGGTAGAGGTGACATCGTTACCGCAATGGATGACGAGTTGACTTCAATCTCAACGTCTAAAAGAATGATAATAGGATGGGATGATGGATGCATGGGTTGCAATGACCCAGTAATAGAGGTTTAATGGTCCAGTAATGGAGACTATAAGTCGATAAGATGGGAAACAGAAGACATGGTATTGTAGTGACCAAAAAAAAATATAATCTAAACATAGAGTAATGTTGTGCGGTAAATAAAATTTAGTTAGTCGCGCGTAATGTGCTAAGCAAGTCTAAAATATAATCGTTAACTCGAATCATGCAACATTTCACGGGTTATGTATTATCTGCTAAGCAAATCTCATGCATAACGTTGGCACGGATGGCGCGAAGTGGTAGCGTAAAATGGTCCATTTCAACATGGATCATTGTGGTGTCCTTGCATGAAGTGGTAGTGTGCATCATCTGCCATGCAAATCTCCATGCACGATGCTAGTAAGATGTAGACGCGGAGGTGTAAGGTAGTGGTGTAAAATGGTCAGTTTAGAGAGTGTAGTAATGAGAAAGGCGTTCCACTTAGGAGAAAAGTATCGTGAGTGAGAAAATGTTGTGACGTCGATTATGTGATGTGTAGGAGTAAACCTTTATAACTCTTATGATGAACACATGAAAATTTTACCATTTTAGAAGTCGATCGGAGGTCAGTGGACATACCAATATTATAACTACTTTCGGTATTGCAACATTCACCTTTGAGTCGGACATGGTGATCGGGCTATGTCCCACCGTCCCTGGTGAATATAGGTGATCGGTCTATATTCACCCGAGGTTGAATGAATCTTGCAATGCTTAGCTTAGTTATACTAGTAACATGTCTAATACTTTTAAAGTTAGTTATGAAAGATTAAACAATAATTTCAACATGTGGGGAGAAGGCGTGGCGTGGTGGTGCGTAAACATACGTATAAGTAAAGCGATCCTAGCTAATAGTGAGACTAAGTTAGCGATAATAAAACACATATATTATCAAAGATGACTTCAACGAGTCATAAGTGAAGCAATCGACTTGGTGGCGAGGCGTGTGTCGGTCGTAGGGTTAAGTTTGTGAAAAAGTGGTTATAGTCTAGGTTTTAAAATTTCCTAGTTCTCTATAACGAGGCTCGATACTTAACCGTAACACCCCAAAAATGGTTTGCGCGGAAGAAAAGGTTTTGGGATCTTCTCGATTGGATCATAACAAAAGTGAAAAATAAAGATTTTCTTAAAGATTTCATTTATTGAAGTAAAATAGAGTTTACAAAGTTTGAATTGTTGCGGAAAATGGCCCATTAATAAAATATGGTCCCCATAAGTAAATCAGTCATCATGACCAATGCCAGTGCCAATGCCCTTGGCACTCAGGAGTTAGCTATCGCCTTTTCATCCCGAAAATACATGCTAAAAAGTTAACACAATGGTTGAGTGAATTCATAGGTTTAGTAATAAAGCGATTGATCACAAGATTTTCAAGTTTAAAAGAAGCCATGGGCTACGTTGTTATCGCCCATAAAAGATAGTTGATATTATTGCACTAAGCTCATGAAACCAATACTAACTGCATACGCTAATTCTTGGTGTAAGTAAATAAAATTGCCCCAAGATGTAATAGCGATTACATAGAGATACCAAATATAGTGCGGGTTATTTAGATAACAGAGTCGGAATCGTCAATTCCATAGTACTATCCATGATATTTGCGTTCACTCATGTGATTAATGGTTCATGATGTAGGGGACTTTTGGCTGTAAACTTAGGCGAGTCATAATATCAAAGTACAACAAACAATTTTCAAGCAATTGTGATCATAAAAGCGATGGTAGCATGTATTCTCCCCAGGAGTTTATAAAATAGTTAAAAGAGTAAAGTGGGGCTATGAACTCACCTGTAGAAAGTAGTATCCGAGTAGTGAAAGAGTCGAGTAAAGATGCACCAAGTCAGTCCACGACCTAGATTAGTATAGCATGTCTTAGTTTATATGTTTATGTTTGACTCGATAGGGTTTAAATAAGTTAAAAGTTTAAGTTGTTGTTCTTTGTGTGGCGGTTTAAGTTTGAAAATAATCTTTCAAAAGTTTATGTATCTCGGCATATGGAAATAAAGAGCATGTAATGGGTAAATATTGAGTATGAGTGAGACCTTGGCTTGATGATAATCGAATGATGATGTACAAAAGATGGTACGTATATTTTAAGACATTGTCGGTCTAAGCGGATACCATGATTGAGAGATATATATTAAGTGTACATTTATATTTTTATATTGCTACTAGTTGTTAAAATAAAAGTATTTAGAAAAAAATATAACTTAACTTGTATGCGTTTGCAATTAGAAAGCCCACGAAAGTTTCAAAATATATGTCATTTATCAAATGGTAGATGTGTTTGTCAAAAATGTGACATGATTTGGTAAGTAATACTGTTATTCTGAGGTGTCTAATGTCAAGAGTTGTATTTTATATCTAGTCAAGTTTAAGGTCCAAACTAATAATTGAAATTATATGTTTACATGTTTACGTTTTGAATCAGAAGTGCAAAACTTTCTAGTAATGATAGACTCATTGAGTCACATGATTGCAAAACTCTATTTATGCTTTATATTCGTATCAAGTCTCGTTTTTGTATTTGGGTTAGTGATGCACTTATGCGTTGCGTTGCTATTGGGTGAGTCAAGTGTAATGATACGCCATGGGTGGCGAATCGGGTTGAGGTGGTAAACAAGTCGGATGAGGTAAGATCGAGCTGAGTTGATATGAAATTTAACGTCCAACGTAAATTGTACCAGAACCAACCGGACCCTTTGTATTACTAGGCTTCAGGCCTACTGTTACACGCATTCTTGTATCCTGCTGTTTGGGCTTGGCCTGCTTTGGAGTAACCCAACAGCACTCATTGGGACTGAATGGGCTTGCAGCCCATTGTTAACATAGCCCTTAAAAAGCAAGCTTGGGACCAGGTTTAGAAACAATTTTGACATGTTTGTATATGCAAGGGGATTCAACAGACACCGGATTATTGTAACTTTAACGCTTGATCGATCTAGACAAACGGGCTCACGAGACCCATCTCGGCCACACTCTCGTGGTCTTGAGTAAGACGCGGGTACTTTTGAAGCTAAACAGCACCCCCTTGGGGTTCTTTTGAAATTAAAACGACAAGAACTGAGACCGATTCCTAACGGCGACCAGGGATTGAACATACACTAATGTATGCATTGAGAAAAGAAAACTCCATCTGGATAGTGGCAAAGTCAAGCCCGTGTCATTTGAGTAAAACCTGGTTCGAACGAGACTAGACACCAATCACACCCTTACGGGTCTTGGGTCGCACGAATCAAACTAGGCAAGCAAATCTCTCACCTCGCGAGGGGGGGAAGGGAAAGAAAGAGGGTTAGCCTTAGCCGAGGCAAAAATTAAATAAAGTTAACACCTCGAGTATGAATTTATTGACAACCGAATATGCATCGACAAAGCCTAGGGAATGAGGGAAACGAATTCGGACAATGTATCCATTAAACGGGAAAAGAAGCTGAGCAACTAACAATAAGCCGAACACTACAGAAACAAGTAAGTCCACATACGATCCTAAAATGAATCTGAATCCGAGACCCATAAGGTTTCTTACTCGATTCAAGATTCAAGATTCCTTCGTGACTCATATCGGGTATCACCCGAATCCGAGGGTATCACCCATAAGGTCAACGCTCCTCCGGTGAAGGAGCTCGAGAAGTTGTCTCTGGTGACCCTGGCGCCGCCGTTGATGGTGCCGTCGGTGGCGAAGAAGCTAAGAACGCCGGCGAGGAGTGGGGTCGGGTCAGTTGGGAGGAAGATAGTTATAAAAACAAACTATTTCTTGGTTGGTGTTGGAACAGAGACCCTCATCAATATGATGTATGTCTTCTTCTTTTTATTCTTAACTGTGTAGTTTTTACACCTTCACTGTGTGTACTTTTTTTGAAGTTTTTTTTAACTTTGTTATTGTTTGGTTTACACTTTTTACTGTGTGTTTACACCGTTACTGTGTGTTTTTGTAGTTTGTGTTTTATTGTGTTGTTTAGTATGTGTTTTGTATACTCTGTTTTATTGTGGGGGTTTAAGTTTTGTAAAATTTACTCTGTTTTATTGTGTACTTTTGTAAAACTTACTCCGTATTTTGAAACTTCACTGAGTGTTTTAAAGGAAGTTTTTTCTCTGTTTTATACTTTATGTTTCTTGTGTGTTGTAAAGGAAGTTTATGCTCTGTTTTAGTAAATGGTTTTAATAACATGTGTTTTGTAAAAATTATACTACTAGTATGTTATGTGTTTTAAGGAAGTTTATAATAAATAAGTTTTTTTTTTTTTTTTTTTAAGAAATAAAGTTTATCATAATGGAGGTTTATAATCTGTTGATAAATGAGGGTTTTACATTTAAAAATCTCATCACAAAACAGTGTGTTTAATGGTTTTTTTTTAGGCTAAAATTAGTATGTCAGGGTTTTAGACAATATTTTTGGGGAAAAAAAAAGAAGAAAATAATATATTTTTTATGGTTGATCTGGAGGTTAAAATTATGTGTTTAACATTTATATGAGTATACTGTGAATTACTGTGTGCTTTTGAACTCTGCTTATTTAGCTCTTAATGTTATTTTGTGAGCATTATAAACATTTTATATGTATATATTTTTACCAAATAATACTTTTATGGGAAGTTTATATTGTGTATCATGTGTTCAAAAATTTTCAAAAGCGATTTCAAGTTTTCCTCATACCCTGTTTTTTTAAGAGGGTTTCCAGCTTCTGACGCATTTATCATTGTGTTTCAAAAATATCGCTGCAAACTTTATTGATATCTAAAGCTAATAATGCTATCATGTTAAGTTTTATCGTGTGTGCTTCTCAGACATTCGAGTCTGATAAACCTGATGATAATTGTGTGTATCTATGAATGGATATGTACATTTTCTATAGTGTTTCTGCTAATTTACATGTTATATAGGTTCAATCTTATGCGATTTTGTAAAATGATAAGTGGATGTGTTTTTGTAAAATGGTTATCTAATGATCATCATTTCTTATCTTGATGAATATTATGATGTTTTTGTTTGAAAGCATAAACTGGATTATGTGTTGTGACTTGTATATGTTAATAGTCCATTACTCCATTTCTTTCAAAGCTGCAAATAGCCAACACTTTTTTGTATCCAGTGAAATGACTCATTGGTTGATTAAATAGTTTAATTTGCTTCAAAATATGGCGATACCTTGTGGAAATATATGTATGTTGTGGATTGATATTGTTTAAACTTTAAAGTGTGTGTTAGCATCATTTGGTGTAATACATGATGCTATAATACACAGTTTATAGAATTGTTACAATATTACCATTTCAAATATGATTATTTTGTTATAAAATTCAGTTTCCAATATATGTATATGCTATTTAATGGGATTGATTTTTTAACATATACAAAACTGTGTCCACCAACAAACGACCCAATAATTCCCAAACTTCTTGGCCTCTCTCTATATATTCCCATTCCCCTTTCCCCTTCCCCATATCTTGTACAAACTCTCCCAACTTTTCATCAATAATCTTTTTAAAAACTCTTCATCACAACAATTGTTATACACTTTTATATGCTATATAGACAATAATGAGTTGCAATGGTTGTCGAGTTCTTCGTAAAGGTTGCAATGATAATTGCATCCTTAGGCATAGTCTTCATGGTATTGCTACTCCACAAGCTCAAGGGGTATTCGTTGATAAATTCTTTGGTCGTGCCGGTCTCATGTCCTTTCTCTCTTTTGTCCCCGAGTCTCAACGACCCAGTAACTAATTATTACTACATAATAGTCTTATGTTTTTTTACTTCTAGGATTAGTCGGCCAAAAGGTCATAAACCATGGTTTTAAAAAAAAAAGGTCTTCTAGGGTTTTTGTGTTAGAAACAAAGACCTTGATAGATCTTAAGCACTCGGAGATCGTTAGTGTTGCCTATGTAATCACAAGCAAACTAATAGAAAATCTCTACAACTTGTATTCTTTAGCGGAATGTAAATACAAGCTATGATAACTAAGAACACTTTGATCCTCTATGGATCTTTTATTAACTTGAAACTCTGTGTTTCGAACGCCTATCTATTACATATTATTACGTTCCTTTTATAGACAAGGAACCCTAATTCGTTTCTTGGGAAACGTCTAAGCATGCAACTTAAATATATGTTTAACCCATACAAAGAATAATCATGGGTAAACTCTAAACATGCCCATGCTAACATTGGGTAGTACAATAATAAGGATGGGTTAGCATGTAAATAATAAAGCGCATGCAGATCCTAGTCAGCTTCCACTCTTTAGCAGAAACACGGCACGGCTTTAACTCTTGACATAATCTCTTCTTGATGATTCTGCTCTACTTGACAGAATCCATCGTGATTATGACAAAGAATCCTACTTACATAATTCCCAACAATCCTCCCTAGCTGGAATTTGACTTGGTTAAGTTCCGGTTTCCTTGATAGATCTTAGTGACTTCAGAACTAGAGGATTGTAGCAAAAGAGAAAACTTCCCAACAATCCTTCCCATCAATCTTTAAGTACCAGTTTCCAGATCTTTAAAAATTTCAGAACAAGAGGATTGTACTAGAATATCAGTAGCAAAGAACCAAAACGATGTCATCTCTTTTGATGACTAATATTCTAAACGCCAGGTCTTTGCAGCAACAAATGACATAGTGTACATCAAAACTCATTAGTTGCATACTATTCTCATCACATCAAGGTGAGTTAACTCCTGTGAAAGGTGAATCATTAAAATTAATGGATTTGATGTCTCTTTACCAATAGCCATTACTACTGGAGTAGCCAAGTGTTTAAGTTCGAAAACTATGGTACACTGATAACCATATGATTTATTAGCAAATCAGCAACTATATAAACGAATTTGACTTGTCTTTACCTGTAGCCGTTTGCTCAGGACTAGTCAATTCTTAGTATTGATGAATTGAAAACCAAATATGGATTCAGTTGCCTTTACCACAAGCCATATACTTGTGGGCTAGTCAATTCTTGGATTCCAAACAGGAATAGGCCATGGTGAATTGATGACCATACAACCCTCAGCAATTAAGCATGGGTGGTTGTAGACCCTATGATTTTGAGCAAATCATTATAGCTATCAACAGATTTGATTTGTCTTTACCAAAGTTGTACCCTTTGGACTAGCTAACTCTTTGATATACACAAGGTATATCTGGTGAGTTAATAACCATCAACTATATACAACAGATCGCAAAAAGGGTTAGATAAAACAAGAACATACAAAGTTTTTTTTTTTTTTTTTTTTTTTTTTTTTTTTTTAAACTAAAAACAAGGAATACAAATATTACGAAACGAACACATAATGCAAAAGACCATGAGAGATACCATTATGAAGATGAAGAAGCAGCTTGTTCTTGCAGGAGTTGAGTTTTGATCAATCCAACCAGAGTTTTAGCATATAGACTTTCATTTCCCACTGGGTCTGGAGGAATTTCCAACTTCTGACTGAGCATCCTTTCCATAAGTCTCTTGGGCAATGGATAAGTTCTTTCAGCAAACATGCAGTCTGTGATTCCACCCTTTGTCTCAACCACATGCACACGAGGGGGAGGATAAAGTCTCCAGGACTCAACTCGCCATAGATGTGAGTTCTTCCAAATGGAATATCCTTTACCATTGGGAGATTGAGAGTTAAACAGGACATGAAGATCTCCCAACAAGAACATCCCAGAACCCTGTGGTTCATTATTGCAGTAATGTTTGGTAACAAGAGTGTACAAAGTAAGTAAATCTGCCCTGTCTACCAAATGTAGAATTTCCTTCAAAAAGGTGAACTCCATTGAAGATTTGTCTAATCGATGTATGACATTCATCTCTTTATTTTTCAGAGTCCAATTGACAAGCACATTTTGATATCTATCAGGAAAATCAGTAGAAGAACCTTCTATAATGAAAGTTGATTCATCAGCTTCAAGATCCAAGGGAGTTATTTTGGCCATTCTCTTCTTCCTCCTACCAGGCTTATAGATTTCTAAAGATGGTATATCTTCAGACTCTTCATTAGATTTGCTAGCAGGACTAGAGGAAGTAGATGAGAACTTAGGAATAGCACCCTCACGAATGGCATTCATCCTGACTAGTAAGTTTCTAGCCTTTCTAGTTTTTACACCTGCTATATCAGCTTCCTTAACTTTAGTATCTCCTTCTGAGCCAACAGATGCTACAGATGGAATGGGAGCTGGTACATTAGGTGCTTCAGGAGAATTGGTAGATGGTTCATCAGATGGAACCTTGTCAGTTGAGCCAATGACCTCTGTTGTAGCTTTAGCAGATACACTAGAGGGTTCAGCAGATGTCACCTGGTTGGTTTCCCCAACCAAAATATCTTCTTTTGCCTCAGCAGATGCTACAGTTGGATTGGAAGAGGGCATAACTATTGCTTCTGAGGAAACACCATGAGGTTCAGCAGGTTGAACCATTTCAGCTGAATGCATAACCTCTATTGTAGCTTCAGTAGAGACTTTGGAAGAACATGACATTGGTGGCCCATCACCAAAATTTTCCACAATCTCAACTGTCTTGGTCCTCTTAGCCTTAGGAGCAGCTGAAACACTAGTAATCCTTTTCAAACTGGAAGTGTGTGTTGGAGCAGGTGAGGAATACTTCATGATTTGATTATACTTGCAAATCAAAACATGATCGGGGCGCCTTGACACCTTCATTGATGACCCGAGTTATCTGAGAGCGACACGATTTTTCACCACAAGTCTCATTTGTGTTTTAGTATGAGGCCTCTCTTTATTCTTTTGAGCTGTGATGGCTCTCCTCTTTTCCGCTGCTTCTTGCTTCCTTTGTTTCCCACGAGCTATCATAAGTGCCACAAAATTCTCACTATTGAAGTCTGCACCTAATATACTCTGAGCAATTGAAGGATCTGAAATGGCTTGCTGAGTATAAGCATCCCAATGAGAATCAGGTAGCTTAGTACGCATTTCATCCAGTTCCTTTTGTCTTTCAGGAGGCAAAGTAGAATACGATTGTTCTGCAAGCTTTTTAGCAACTTCTTTACTTTTCTTTGACTCTGCAAATTCAGCCAATCGACTTTCTTGTCCTTGCCTTTCCTCTTCACTCACCAGATCCAGACCAAGCTCATCTTCAATCAGTGCTTCCTGTGTTTGAACTTCAGGCTTCTTAGCACACACATCATTAGTGACATCAGCAAAAGGAATCTCAGTGGAAACACCCAAGTCAACTTCAGGAGAAACATGTTGTGAGGGTTCTTCAGCAGGAGAGGACAATACATTAGTTGCTGGATTCAAATTAAAACTTCTTCCAGCAAGAAATACTTGTTAATCATCCACTGAAGGTGAAGGACCTGTTGATTCTTGTATGACTGAAGATTGACCAGGTTCAGCAGTAACATCCTCCATTGGAATATCAGCAGATGCAGCTTTGACAAACTCTAGTTCCTTGAATACTTCAGCAGATCCTATATTCAAGTAAGGTCTCTTTCTTCTTCTATTATACTGAACAGGTGCCTTATTCTTTGAGGATTCAGCAACCACTGATGAAGGATCATTAAGAGACACCTCAGCTAACATATTAAGAGACCCATACTGAGGTTCTTCTTCTTCCTCCTCAGAAGAAACCACAAGCTTCCTTTTGGTGCCCTTTTCAAGTTTGTCCTCTAAGTCCTTAACTTTGTTCTTGAGCTCCATAATCTCAGCCCCGAGAGAAGACTTAGTTTGAGCACTACAACAAAAGTGGCTTTTTAGGACCCTTTGTGTGGGACGGTATGATAATGGAGTCCTAAAAAACTGTTTAATAGGACATATGAGCGTTTAGGGTCCTTTTAAATATTTGCTACTTAGGCGATGTCCTAAAAGGTATATAATAGGATGGTCGATGATTTGGGGTCCTATTATCATATAACTTAATATGACACTTAAAATATGGATCCTAATAAATTACCTTTATAAGACGTTTATTCATTATGGTTGTATTATAATAAACCATAATAGGACATGAGTTTTGAGTCATAAGACATCGAGTTAGTTAAAGCGCTTATTCACAAAAGTTTTATTATAGCAAAATTTAATAGGACCTTTGACACGTGGGTATTATAACGTTAACCTTTATAGGGCGCTTATGTACAATGGTTTTATAACATCATTTTTAAAACGATTATTTGCAAAAGTTTTATTATAACAAAACTTAATAGGACCCTTAAAGGATGCATATTAATTATGGTTTTATTACAATACACCATAATAGGACACTGATATATAAGTCATAAAACATTAATTATTTAAAAGCGCTTATTCATAAGCGTATTATTAAAACATAACTTAATATGACGATTGACACTTGGGTCCCATAGATTGATACACCATCATAAGACACTTGATATTTGAGTCATAAAACATCGGTTTTATGGAACACTTATTCATAACGTTTTTATAAGAAAAGTGAATAGGACCCTTGACAATAGCGTCTTATAACGTTAACCTTTATATAACGCTTATTCATAATGGTTTGTTTATGATACACCACAATATGGCACATCTTTTTAGAGTCGTAAAACATCCGCTTTTTATAACGCTTATTCGGTTTTATAGAGCGCTTAATTGCAAAAGTTTTATTTGAACAAAAATTAACAGGACCCTTGACAAGCGTGTCTTTTAACATTAACCTTTATAGTACGCTTATTTGTTGTGGTTTTATTATCCTCGCCATAATAGAACACTCCTTTATTTGAGTCATAAAACATCGGTTTTTAGAACGCTTATTTACAAAGTTTTATTTAAACATTAGTTAGTATGACACTTGATACTTGGGTATCAAAACTTGATACACCATAATAGGACACTTGTTATCTGTCTTTGTATTGTTATATGTCTCAATCTTTTGGAAGTTATGTATGGGTTATCTGTCTTTGTATTGTCCTTATCTATCAATGATAATGGTTAATTTGGTGCATTATTGTTGTACTATACTAAGCCGTAGTGCACTCACAAAATAAACTAGGCTTGATTAAAAACAAAAATGACCGAGTGCGGGGCATCTCGGTCCTAATAAGTGATTAGCGACCAAATTAAAGCAACAAGATAAGATCTAGAATCCCAATTAAGCTCGAAATTCTCTAGTCGGTGAGTACAAGCTACTAAAGGAAACAAAAAGCAGAAGAGAAACAACGGTGAATAAGCGAAATTAAGCTCTTAATATGGGCATTTGAGCCAAACAGTGATAAGCCATATTGACCGTTTGACCTATTTGAGCCAAACACCCTTAAGCGGGGTTGTTTTGAGATCATATAAATAACAAGAAGCTAAAAGTTAAAATTACCTAAATTTAAATAAGAAATGTATAAGAAAGAGTTATACAAGCAATGAATGAGGATTGTCATTGATTCTTAACAACTAATTTTACATAAAAGCAGGGACTATTATTATTTAGCTAATTGAAATCATTAAGCTTCTTCAACTGGATCTTCTTCATCGGCAATAACTAAGTCATTGTTGTCCATGGCGGTTCCATCGAAACCACCTCTAACCAATTCAATATCCATTGTTTCGTCATGTTGAGGACACATAAATGAGTCACCCCGCAAATGTGTTTCCACGTCATCAAGACTTGTTTGTTCATCCATGTCATAAACATGTCGGTATGTCTTGATCACAACTTGCCATCCTTTGTCAACACTATCTGCAGCGTAAAATACTTGATGTGCTTGAGAAGCTAGTATAAAAGGCTCGTTATGAGCCTTCAATCCTTCAAAATTCAATAGAGTAAACCCGTTGTCATCTTCTTTTTCCTTGAACCATTCGAAATCCAATCACAATCGAACAAAACTACTTTCTTGTCAATACCATACTCAACTCAATTATATCATTCAAAACCCGTAGTAAGTTACATCTCCCACGATAGGATTGTTATCTGTGCTTTTCGAGTAACTTGTTTGTCATGGCACGAAGATTAACCCCACTATTCCTTGTTTTCCTATTATGTTCTACATCTTTTGTGTGAAATCGGAAACCATTTATGATAAATCCTTATATTTTTCACATACTCGGATGGACCACTTGCCAAGCACCTTAGACTTTCGTGATTACGTGATCCCTCAGCATGTAGCTCCTCAACTGAAATAAGGCAAGATGTGTTAATTGTTTTGTTATTAGTAGATCGAAAATGCTATGTCATTATAATTATTTTCAAAAGTAATAAACACCGTGTATATGCCTTACATGATCTTGAAACCACGACTCAAAGTCTCACTATGTAAGCGTTGAATGTCACGCTTACGTTTTCTCCGATTTTGATGATGAACCAACGCCGGATGTTCACTACGGTGTTAACAAATGATAATGATGATAACAACGACAACTATTAATCGTATAATATAATTTATGAAACTCACAACTAATATAATTACTTACGTTCGAAATTCATCAACTTCACTACAATTGAACAACACATATGAATGTGCTTTAGCCAAAATGTCAAGTTCCATCATTTCTACCTTTGTAGCACCAATCGGTCGACCCGCCATAGAAAAGATAGGTAAAACATCGATAACGCTACACGCGTCGTTCGGGTCAAAAACTTCCTTTTCTTGACAAGTTTTATAACACCTAGGCGGTGAACCTAATCGTTGTAGTGTAGTAATTAGGGTAAGCCACGGGTATTGATATCGTTCTCTAGGGAATAGGAATGCTAGTAGGAGTTACTACGCTAAGGTTAAGGTTGAGGAAGATTATTTTTATCTTTTATATTTTATGAAAATGGAAAATACGAATCTCGGGTATTGGATTTGGGGGTTGGTATTTCTACCGATTACTCTACTATTATCTAATTATCTAAACTAAGGTTGTGGGAGTCTATGTCTAATTAATGTGTGCTCGTATGATAGTTTAAAGATGTGTTTACTTAGTTTGTATTACTCCTTAATTATCTCCTATTGATGGTTGAGTGTCACGTCTTATTCTAGTTGCGTTGTGTTTCTAAAGTTGTAGGGTATCGTTTCTCCACAACTCTTTGAAATTACCAAGGGTCTTGTCTACAAATCCACGTAGAGATTATAGACTCCTACTCTAAGGCACTCTTCGGATGTTTTAGCCTACAATCACTCGGTAATCATACTCTAAGGTTCACAAAGATGAATCAAGCATTAAGTACACAACGAATGACCTATCGCATTACTAGATCATTAATCAACTAAGATAAGAAACAACCAATCAATATTCAATAATTAAGTTTCATACTTCCTAAGCAAACACACAAATAAATTAGCGGGACATGGAGAACATGCAAGCATACACACAAATAATCAAAGACATAATTGAATTAATGAAGCAAAGACTTATCTTGGTGTAAGATAGGGTTAAAAACCCTAAAATCTTGTACAAGACACCTTAGGTTCGGTTTAGGTTTTACTCCAAAGACTCTCCACCCAAAGACCAAAAATTCGGATTCTATATATAAGATTACAATTATGACGGCGTCACCTTATGTTTAGTGGCCGTCGTGTCGCCGCTCGATAGGGTTTCGTCTTGGCCACGTTAACCTTGCGACGGCGTCACCTTATGTCCGTGGCCGTCCTCTTGACCGGCGTCGTGCGGATCGCATCTAGGCCGTCGAGTAGCGACGGCCTACTCTTTCACAACTAGACGCCGTCTCTTGAAAACACGAGTTTTGCGTTCGACCCGTCACAATAATTCTCCGACGGCGTCGCAAATAGAACTTGTGCCGTCGCCTTCTACATTCGGCGTTGTGAGTGCCTTGATTTCGACTTTGGTCATTTTCTTCATATATTCGCGCCTTTTAGTCCAAATAAGTGCCATTCCAGCATTTTGCCTTCACGAGACCTAAAAAGTGAAAAGGAACGATATTAAGCAATAACGGATACAAAAGTGATCAAATAAGGACTTAAACGACCCCTCAAAATGGTACCTTTTAAAACCTTATCAACATCCTCATAACCATCGTCATCATTATTTCGACTTGTCTTATTATATACGGTCTCAACATCATTGGATAAGTACAATGAACAAAGCGACACACACTCTTGACTAGATATCATACGCAATGGAACCCTCGGGTTATTCTGTTTCGCACGTAAGATTTTAATGTAGCTAAATACACGAGATATCAAAACCAATAATTTTAGATTCAATAATATTTGTTAATAAAGGTATTTACTATAACGATAATGTGCACCTCTCGATTGGATACATCCAACGGTAATGAACTGTCCTCCTAATCGGCCTCTGAAGCAAGATGAACCGAAAGATGAACCATGACATCAAAGAATGATGGCGGAAAAATCCTTTCTAAATCACAAAGTATTTTCCAATCTCGGTTTCCATTTGAACCAAATCATTTGGATTAAGAACCTTTCGCATAATTGTTTATAATAACGACATAGCTTCATCACAAGATAGCGCAGCGTGCTTAGGCAACACATTTCGCAAGGCAATGGGAAGCACAATCGTTGCATCAAAATATGGCAATCATGAATTTTAAGTCCAAATAGTTTTGGAGGTTTTAACTCTACGCATCTTGATATATTAGTCGCATAACCATCGGAACTTTCACCTTTTTAAGCACACGACAAAAATATCTTTCTCTTTTTATCCATTGAGAAACAAGCGGTGGCAAATAAACTTTGTTGTTATCTTGAACTATAGGATGAAGTTCGGTCTAATGCCCATTTCTTGTAAATCTAGTCGTGCTTTTATATGATCCTTGGTCTTCCCATCTAGATTCATTAGCGTTCCAAGGACACCATCAAAACATTCTTCTCAATATGCATTACATCTAGATTATGGCGTAGCAAGTTATCTTTCGATCGGTAACTCAAAAAATACTTTTCTTCTTCCAATTAAAAGGTAAATTTGGGTTGCTCTTCACAAGTTTTCCAAATTTAACTTCAAAACCATCTAACTCATCAAGTACTTCTTGTCCTCTTAAGCCACGGGGTTGCTGTCTAGTTCTTACGTGCCATCAAAGAGTTTGTATCTCTTCTAAAAGCATGATCGATGAGCAAATATCGGCGATGTCCCATAAAACATTGTTTTTGCCATGACTCAAGCGTGTTGATTTTGTATATTTATGGCGGTTAGGACATGCAAGTTTACCTTTGGTGCTCCATCCGGATAAATTTGCATAAGCGGGAAAGTCACCGATCGTCCATAGCAAACAAGCACGCATCCGAAAGTTACTTTTGTTGATGCATCATAAGTGTCTACTCCTTTACGATCCCACAACTCCTTTAGCTCAAGAACTAACGGTTCCATATAGACATCTATATTATTCCGAGGCGGATGGGCAAGGTATAAGTAACGTTAGAAAGAAATAAGGTTTACACACACATCCAAGGAGGTAGATTATATGGCATCAAAACAACAGGCCATGTACTATGAGAAACACTCATTGTTCCAAAAGGGTTAAACCCATCACTCGCTAAACCAAGCGACATTACGAGATTCTTTGGCAAACTTATCATACTTAAAATCAAATGCTTTCCATGCCGGGAATCTGCGGGATGTCTCAGTAACCATCTTTAATGCGACTCTCTTCATGCCATCTCATGGAGGCTACTTTTTAGATGACATAAATAACATTTGCAATCGTGGTAAGGCGGAAAATGACGCAACACCTTTGCTCCAATCTTCTTACGTGTATCATTGTGGTTGACTCATCTGCACAATCATCTTCACTTGCTTTATACCTTGATGTATGGCATATATCACATTCTTTTATTAATGTTTTCTTTCGATCAAACATACAATCATTAGGACATGCATCAATTTTATCATAACTAAGTCCCAACTCTCGAATTATCTTCCTTAGTTCATACAATGACTTTGGTATAGAAGCATCGGGAAGGCTTCCTCATTGTATCTAGCATCTTCTTGAAACCATTATCACTACATTTCCCAACACACTTACCATGAAATAGTCTAATGATAAAAGAAAGAACGATAACTTACACCGGGATATAGTGGTTTCTTTGCCTCTCCCAACACTTTATAAAATTTTTTCGCCTTTAGGTTTGGCATACTCATACTTTCGGTTTGTGTTCCTATGTCATCGGTTAGTGTGTCATCACCAAGCCGATGGAAGGCATCATTCACCAACCTTGCATGTCATCTTGACATCCAACATTGGAGCCTCACTTGATTTGGGCCCGAAGGTGGAATTGTATAACCTTTCATAAACCCGACACATAACAGATGTGTTGTAGCCTCCGTCCGATCTACCCATGTCGATTACCACAATCAATACATGGACATGAAATCTAACAGATGTGTTGTAGCCTCCGTCCGATCTACCCATATCGATTACCACAATCAATACATGGACATGAAATCATCCATTTTACCCTCATTATAGAATATATGATCAAGAAAGTCGTCAAGACCTTTTTATATTCAATGGTAAATCTAGGTAAAGACATCCAACTCAGTATCCATCTTAAACCTAATTCAATTAACCACGAAAACCACATATAATTTCAACAAAAGAAAAGGAGCCTAATTCAATTAACCACATATGTTGTTTCATAAAATTTAGCAAAAGCGATTAGGGTTTCATTTATGAGGTATTACACGGTCTTGATGATGGTGGTGATTCTGTTGGCAATTTTGGATGGTGGAATGATGTGGTTTGGATCTTAAAATTAGAAATACTTTTACAATTTATTTTTAAGCTATTTCTTAATTAATTGCCTAATTATTACTTCAAAGCTAGATAAACTAATTTATATCTAAAATTAGAAATTAAAAGTCAAAATTGCAAAAGTAATTTTTACATAAGCTTGAAAACTTATAAAGGTAAAAATTATAAAAAGTTATATGGCATAAAAATTAAGCGGTAAAACTAATCTATTTTTTGCTTTTTAATTTAAAGTAATTTAATTTAAATTAACTCTAACAATTACTTGCAGCCCTATTACAAGCTACAAGGTGGTCGACCGCCCGACTACTGATTGAGTTTCAAAAATAAACTATGGAGAGGAAATGTTTTTGCTGCAATTGGAGTTGAAAGAAAGCAAGTCTAGTGTGGTTTTTTTTAAGAAAATTGTTGTTGTTTTGTGTTTGGTTATTGCTGTTATGTTGTCAAAAATTGTGTAATGAAATGCTTGTTATGTAGGTTTGATGTAATGACCTTTTGTTTAATGAAATGCTTGTTATGGGATATATGTGGATGCATTTACAGTTGTTGATGTTTCTTTGAGATAGTAATGGATGCATTTACGTTGTTATCAAAGAAGTTGAAGCTAAATGGGAATTGAAGTTGCGAGAGAATGAGTAGTTAATAGCATGTTATGATAGTCATACTCTGTTACTACTTTGCAATTGTTTACGATAGTATTAGCTTGTATTAGAATATAGACTAGAATGCCTTGTTCCTAGCATTTCAAGATCTAAATGAGTATTATTTTGTTGCGAAGTGATAATCATTTGAAGCTCAAAATCATCACCTATGTCAAGTCGTGAAGATGAGTTAAGATCAAAATCATCTTGGGTGATTACTTTCCACCTAATTGGAAATTCAAAGGATTAACAAAGTCGAAAGCCAAAAGTCAAAAGCGAAAATGTTGAACAAGTTGAACAAGTTCTGGTAAAGGATACAAGTGTTAGGTCTTGCTAACAATGTTACTTGGGATGCAATAAAAAGAAGACATTTGGAGTCAAAAACCATCGTGATAATGTGTTATCATCTTTGTATTGTTATATGTCTCAATCTTTTGGAAGTTATGTATGGGTTATCTGTCTTTGTATTGTCCTTATCTATCAATGATAATGGTTAATTTGGTGCATTATTGTTTGTACTATACTAAGCAGTGCACTCACAAAATAAACTAGGCTTGATTAAAAACAAAAATGACCGTGCGGGCATCTCGGTCCTAATAAGGTGATTAGCGACCAAATTAAAGCAACAAGATAAGATCTAGAATCCCAATTAAGCTCGAATTCTCTAGTCAGTGTACAAGCTACTAAAGGAAACAAAAAGCAAAGAGAAACAACAATGAATAAGCGAAATTAAGCTCTTAATATGGGCATTTGAGCCAAACAGGTGATAAGCCATATTGACCCGTTTGACCCATTTGAGCCAAACACCCTTAAGCGAGGTTGTTTTGAGATCTCAAAGTGAAAATATAAATAACAAGAAGCTAAAAGTTAAAATTACCTAAATTTAAATAAGAAATGTATAAGAAAGAGTTATACAAACAGTAATGAGGATTGTCATTGATTCTTAACAACTAATTTTACATAAAAGCAGGGACTATTGTCATTGATTCTTAACAACTAATTTTACATAAAAAGGGACTATTGTCATTGATTAATGTGACTTAAGCTATATTAAGACTAATTTATGCTAGAACAACTACTTGTGAGATGATTTGAAGCTTATGCCACACTAATTTCCACAGCATGATTTTAGGCCAATATATTGGTGATTTTGACTTTAAAGCTTCTATCCACTAAAACCTTGTTTGTTTCGACTTATTAGTGTTAAGAAAGTTGTATGAACAGGCCTTAGTCAGAGTTCAACTAATACTCACTACAGACCTAACCAAACACTACTTTAAAACACATATTGTTTAATAAGCGATTTAACAAATTTAAAAGGCAAATGATCAATCTAAATCATAATACTGATACATAAGCTTGTACTAGGCTAAATTAAACACATATAAACAAAAGCAACCAACATTTAACAATAACAACTAACAATCACAGATTATCAACATAAGCAACATAAGCACATACAGATTATCATCAAAGCACATAACAAAACAAACGGCCATTAAACATAAATATGCACATACCATTAAAATATTAACCATAATAAGTTATCATAAACCATTGTTCAGAAACCATTGTTCACAAACCATCCCCTTCAACATAAATACATAACAAGTTTTCATCAAAATAAGTACATAACCCAACAACATGAGACCATCAGACACAAAAACCACAAAAAGACCCAACAACTACCTTCATTCTTCTTCATACTTCTCCAGAATCTCAATGGTGTCCTTCTTCAATGTTATCAACCTCACGAAAATCGGCGACAACACTTGCAAGAGATTCAACCAAGCGCCTCTCAATGAGCTGGACTTCATGCATTGAATCATAAACATCCTCAGCTGCCATTTCTTCATCAGTATTCAAATAAAACACCTCCATCATTCGTTCTGTTCTCTTATCCACTTGCATTCTCATGTCATCTCTGACGGCCGCAACATTTCTCATGTTGACCTCATTCGTAGGTATCTCATTAATATTGAGAAAAATAAAACAATCATGAAGCTTTTCAGACCCACAAAGATCTTTCAGTTCATTCAAGTATGGCGTGGCCAGACATTTTCAATTAGGGTTGTATATAGTAAAAAGTTATGAGCCGAAAAAGTATATGGATGAACGAAAAATAAAAATAAAACCAACATATATATAAAGGGTAGATGCATGAGCGAAAAAATTAAGAGTATTAATGAGAAATGAAATAATTAAAACAAGTAATCATGAGAAGCTGAAGAGACCGCAGAAAATCAAAGGTCGAGAAAAACTTACGCGTTCCCATAATATTGATGCTTATTATTTTAATTGGGATGACTCAAAGTGCAACCAATTCGGTTTAGGTTTAGCGGTTGTAAAGAGAGGAACTAGTAACTCGGTGTTGAGTATAAATATATTTCGGTCGGTTTGGGTCGACCCATCTAACCGTTTAATAATCGGGGTAGGTTCGGGTTGTGAATAAATTAATTGGGTCGACGACAACCCGTTTAAGCTTTTTTCTTAATGTGGCAACTTTTGTATCAAAAAGGGTTGGTATGTCAACCAAAACCCGTTAACCTTTTCAACCCGTGAATTTCAAAAGATCACGCCCATCTTTATAAATGGTTATAATTTGAATATTATTTTAAAATATTCATGATTATTATTTTCAAATTGAATGAAACCAAACTAACCGAACAACCCGATAGTACACTTGGGTCATATGAACCGTTGATATTGCCTGTTGTCGACCTTGATGAACCTTAATGACGAATCTTCATATGATTCTTTTACTATGAACCTTAATGACGAATCTTTGCTATGAAACTTTTATTATGAACCTTTTATATGCTTTTCTGAACCATTTGATATGACCCATTTGTTATGAACATTTTGGATATGAACCTTTTGATATGACACTCTGATTAAGATATGATATCTGACTATCAGTTTGATACACGAGCCATTTCACTAGTCATGGGGGTTCCATGTCCGGGTCATTGATTCACCAATGGCATATATGACTCTAGTGTGTTTGGTGGCGTTCCACACCATCCCTTATATGTTACATGTTATGAGCTCAAGTATATGTTTGGCCACTATGTTATCTGCGGGGAGTATGGATGCATCATATATCACATTATCTACGATTCTTGGATTATCTGTTATATGATATGATATGTTATGTTTACGGGCTCGTGTTGGATTCTTGTCCTATCTCGACTTCATGCGAAGCAATACATTCAATCATAATAGTCGGCACTTTATGATCACCTCGCGTATATTGGCCTCGCAAATGCCTAGGACAATTCCTTCGTTCAATATGTGTAGAATATAGGCTACAAAGCATCCCAGAATGTGGCGTCATGGGAAGTCGACTTACGTAAAACTCTTGACGATATAAATGAGCGACCGCATCCGTTGAGAGTTATTCATATTAGCTTTTCAAAGTTATTATTTCATAAACTTTACGTTTTTACCAAATCAATCCCGAATCAAAGCAACACCCACCAACCAAACAGACCCTTAGTTGATAACCGAGCAACGACCGAGTAATACTCTAGTTCTTTTTAGTTTCAAATACAATAAAATACATATACCTATATATTATATATATACAATAATACAATACTTTTCATATATTGTATACTAGGTAGTATTAATTAATTTAATTATACATCAAATTATACCCTATCACCGATTCATCCTGCCGAACCGATTACAAGCTACAAGGTGGTCGACCGCCCGACCTCTTGATTCGCGATTTTAATTTGCAACATTGGATATGAACCTTTTGATATGACACTCGATTATGATATGATATCGACTCCCGGTTTCAAACCGAGCCATTTCATTATTCATAGGGTTCCATGCATGTCCGTCTCATTGATGCACCAATGGCATATATGACTCTAGTGTGGTTTCTTGTCCTACATCTCACTTTATCTTTCGGGTCAACTAGATGCGGATGCGCTTTAACAAGCGTAGACCACGTGGGATAAATCCGTCTGTAAAAAATAGCAACATTTTAAATAACGCCCGTAAAACAAATGAACTATCTGGAGCCGCTCCATTTTGGGCGATGAGATACAGCAGAGGCGATTACTTCAACACATTGATATTGTTGTTTGACCGGGAAGTCGGAAAAGCGAATGCCAAATCTACTTCATTTTAGTTTCACATACAATAAAATACTTATATATTATATACATACAATAATATAATACATTTCATATACTATATACTACTATTAGTTAATTTAATTATAAATCTAATTATAATCTAAAATTAGGGAAAACTTACACCACGTTCACATAAACCCGCTTAAAATTTTGGGGAAAATTGATTCATAAATAACTTTTAGTATTGCGAAAATCAAGCATATCTTTTAGAATCAAGTATTTGATTCGATTTTATTAATGGAAATCGTTTTCACGAGCGGTTAAAATCTCAATTTTGGTTTAGGGTTGTATGTGAGCAAAAAACAAGGATTGTGGGTTTTCACTTTTGAATGAAGATCGACTCAACGAGTAATGCAAACCTCTCTTGTTGTTATTATTATTATTATTATTATTATTATTATTATTATTATTATTATTATTATTATTATTATTATTATTATTATTATTATTATTATTATTATTATTATTATTATTATTATTATTATTATTATCATTGTTATACATTGTTATTGTTATACATTGTTAGTGTGGGAAATGGTGGGTTCGGGTATGTGTTTGGTTGACCTCTTGTGATGAGTCTCATATGTGATCATAAGTGTTGCTTATTTGTGATGTGGTACAAGTTGTATTTAAGTTGCTCTGTTTAATTTAAATGAATGTTGGCATACACATGTAAAGTTGGGTCAAAGGATTTGGGTAGTGATAGTGATAGTGATTTGATATCGGTTTCTAGCTAATGTATTTCATTCTGTGACATGTGGCCAAGGATTTGCGTCTATTTTTGTTTGTAGATAATGTATTTCATTCGTAACATGTAACGAGATAGTGATTTGATTTGATTTGTTGTTCTCAAATGACTATTGTTCTTTGCAATCTCATAATAATTTTATTTGTTTTGTGCACGGTTATGGAAAATAACGAGGATGCAGCCAAATCACCACGAAATACTGAATGATTATGAAATGTCCGAAGGACAAGGATTCAAGAAAACCAACGAGAGATTACAAGCTTTGGGGTGAAAAATCTTGCTAAGTCTTTGACAAGTCTAGTGAGAGTGACAAAACAAAGAAAAGAAAAAAAGAAACCAATGGATACCGTTGAGAAAGATGCAGTTATATGTCCGTTCGGACTTCCATCTTAATGCTAAGGAAGATAACCCGGAAGAAGCTGACTACACAAACAAATAAAAAGTACGAATAATAAATTTGGCTACTATATTTTCTTTATGTTTGTTTTCTAACAATTCTACTTGCATGAAACAGAATCGAAAATACATTGCTCCACGGTCCATGATGTTAGGATCCAAATATTATTGTGTTGATGATTCGGTGGTCTTGGAAGATCAAAATACATGTTTGCCATAGTTAGAGTTAGTAGAGAGAGGTGTTCTTGCTAGAGGTTTACACAAATGAAAGATTAGATTAAAATGAAGCACCACCCTTCCATGGATGGAAGGGGTATTTATACTTACGAACAGCGACCTCCTATCGGCTGTGGATCGGTATCTGATGGGTAAAGACCGTCCTTCCTCCACGGTGTTGCACTAAACTATACTACGCTACAAACTAATAAATAAACTACTAAATAACGTAACTAATGACAAGTCTACGAGCTAACTTAAGCTAGATAACATTTGGGGTGACCAACACTTCACTATAGAATTTTCTAATTCCTAACAATCTCCCCAAGGAGGTCACCCCATGTTTTACATTTGAATCCTAGCAATCTATTCTTGTCATTGTTCTTGAGCTCGTAGACTTCAATTCTTCAATTCCATGCATCTTTGTGCTTTTGTAGTGCAACTTCAAAGTCCGCATTGATTTGTACTTTCGGTGGAGGTCTTTGAACGATCCACATCTTTGATGATCTTCGAGCTTTCTTTGAGATCATCGACCACAATAAATCTCGGATCACCCTTAGTTGTGTTGCCGGCATGTGAAGTTGTGACTTTCGGATCGACATGCTCACACTTTTGAATCATGACATCTTTCCATCGAGTGGCGGAAGCTCTTCGGTTCATGATATTTGCGGCAAGCGAAACATAGTATGAAATATCGAGCCGGGTTATGTAGATATGCACCGTCATGATTTCTTCAAATTAAGTGTGGATCTTTGTGAGCATGCGGACTTTGGATTGACTCCTCAATTACGATCACCGCAACCGTCCAAATGTACCGCAAACAACAGTTAGCAATAAAACACACGAAGTGTCTTTGATCACTTTCGTTGAATTGAGTACACGCCCGGTTCCCGCTGATCGATATAAATCTTGCTGTGATCGTGGGATTCCTAAGAATCTCCTTGACGGGGTTTCGCAATGTTCTAGCCGTTCTCAAACCGAACGTCTCAAAGAAGACAACACGGAGTGAGTGAACCGGTAATTGAGATTCTTGATTGATGAAAATGATTTGAAAAACAATCGCGTATTGCTTGAAGAAAGAGTTTTGCAATATGACGAAGGTTTTATGAGAAAGATCAATTTTCAATCAAAATACTTTTGAATTAGAGAATGAGTACACATTCGACGTGCTAGCGAAAAGAAGAGATTCGCACATCGAATCGGTTTTCTAAAAGTATTTTTCAATCGAGATACTTTTGAATTTGAAAACATAAGTACACATTCGACGTGCTAGAAAAGAAGATTTGCACATCGAACGGTTTTCCAAAAGTATTCGTCAATTCCATTCTGGACCAAGGTTGATTCAAGAATGAATCTCCCATTGTTTCTATCCGGTTGTCACATGGTTTTATCTTTTGAAAAGATCTCACATGTCACCCACCAAGAGCTTGTTTGATGTTGGCTCTAGAAGGATTTCCATCTTCATCGTGAATACTTTTACATACCACTCGGATGTTACGCAAAACCACAAGGATAATCGTGGGACTCTCAATATGTTCTTACTTTCCACATTGTGTGAAACAACAAGTCATCATTAATTTTGTGTCCTAACGAGATATTGTGGATGATCTCTTGGCTCTAGACTCAATCGTGCATATTTTGGTTCCTATGGGAGACTAGGGAGAGGGTCTCTTCTTCAATATCAACAATCTCTAAGAGAAAGTCGATAGATTATGTCGGTTCCACGTGAGAATGAAACAAGCCCTTTTAAGAGGAACTTGAGTAGTTTGGGAAGTTTAGTGCGGTCGTCCTTTGGGTCCATGACGTCTTGTCTTCAATACCGTGTTACCTTAGTAAACACCAATAGCATAAGTATTGAACCCGTTCATCGCCCTAAGGTTGAATTATTGGAGGCTATTTCTTTTCACCCTTTTCACATTCAATTCTTTTCATTCTTCAACCCCTTGATTACTTACCGAGACTTCATAACTAGAACCTTGTTGGGATTATTCCATACTAGCTCTATCTCATCCGCACTCTTCCCATATTCTCATTTTCTCCTTTTTTCAATTTTCCTAAGGACTCTACACTATCTAGTGGATTGTCCACAGGAAGATCCCTCCGGTTACGGCGGATCGTGGGAACAAATACCTAACCTCACCATCCTTATAACTCCATGCATAAAGTAAAATGGTCGGTCTTTTGGTATTGTTCATTCTTCCTTGAAACCAATTGAAAATCATTTGGAAAAACAATCAAGGTACCGTGATACGAGATCAAAGCATTTTGTACCTTAATAGTTTTGATCATTTAGAAAACCTCCCCTCAACATGTGCGTATGATTTAGAAATTGTTTAGCACAAGGAGGCAAGAGGACTTTGAAATATTTTCTTTGATCACAATTTTCATAGAAAAGCCATTTGATTTTCATGGTAAAATTCTCCCCTCAATATGTGCATAGGATATTTGAAATCATTTTATCACATAGAGGCAAGAGTTCTTTTGAAGCACATCCACGATTACAAAAGCCATTTAAGAAACCATATGAAAACTCAATCAAGGTACTTTATAAATCACTTTAAAAGCTTACGTGCCTCGATGGTTTATTTGCTCCCCTCAATATGTGCTTCATATTCGAGCGTTTAGCACATATGAAGCGACGGCAGCACAATTAAATCAAAGCGATCACCTTTTATCAAATTTCATTATTAAATCACAAATTCTCCCCGATCAAAATATCAAACCCTTTGAGATTTTGGATCCCAAGTGATTTAATTAGGTTTAGAAAACATAGGAGAAAATGTGGCGGTTTAAATACTCATCTTGTTTTTGGATAAATGCTCCTCCTCAACATGTGCATTATGTATATTAAAATCGTTTGGCACATGGAGGCGGAGTGCCTATAAAGGACTAAAACCAATTCCATTTAAATAGACAAGAGATTTAAATCACGATCTCTACCCGATCGAAATATCAAACCATTTGAGATTTGTGATCCCAACCGATTTAAATCATTTAGAACATTTGGGGAGAAAGACGTGGCAAGATTCAATTTTGAAAGATGACCGATAAGGACCATTTTAAGACACTAAAGATTGTTAGTGTCGGTATGATAGTTTTAAGAGATCTTTAAGTAAAACAAAACAATTTCACAATCAAACAAGAACAGAAAAAATTTCATTTTGAAAGACCTTGATTCTAAAGAAAAAATCATACCATGACATAACATTAAATCTTTAGATCACCACTTATTATCGTACAAGACGGACTTTTGTGAAGAAACATCGTTTGAAAATATTTTATTTTAAATCACTCTCCTCAATCCATGATGAAGTCAAAATAAAGTGACTTAGGTTTCATAACATGAAGTCGGTGATTTTCAAAAATTAGTCCAATATATTTTCAAAACAATTTAATCAAATTATTCAAAATTGTTTAAAACTGGTATCCTGCACAAAGATACGTTAGGTGGTTGAGCCACTTCGTTGTTGTTCTTTGTAGGGCTTGGAAGAAAACCGTCACGATGCGGTGAGACTTCTTCTTCGTTGCATTTTGAATGCCAACCGAGGTCAAATTAAGCTCCGTTTCTTCATTTGTCTTAGAAGAAAACCATCTGCGATGCGGTGGAGACCTCTTATGTTGCATTTATGCCAATTCTTCATAGAGTCCAATTAAGCTCCGTTTCTTCATTTGTCAACCCAAGAAATAGCTACCCTTTCCTTCGGCATCCAATCATCTTCAATTGTGGGATCCGGATCGAACATTCTCATATCCATGATATCTTGCATACGTTAGTGAACACACATACGGATATATGGTGGTCGACATCACCCAAACAAAGAATCGACTAATTAAAGTCAATGCAACATATCAATCGGATCATATAAATGCATGGGAATAATGTGTTCATCAAACTCTAATCATCTAATCCTAGCAATCATATCCTAGGCACCTAGTCCTTCAACATAGGTTAACATCATTTTAATTAAGCATATTAGGATAATTAAGAAAGCCCGTTAAATGATATAGATTTGAAAATATTCTCCTCTCAATCAATGACTCAATTTTGAAAAGTTTAAAATTGTCAAGTCATTGATTGAGTTTGCAATTAATAAAACTCGGCGATTGTTGTTAAAGCAACTCATTCTACCACCATTTTGGAAAACAACAAATATTTTTCAAGAATTTTAGAAGGAAAAATATTTGTGTAGGAACAATGATCCTTCGACATACTTTCCTCAAAGTGTTTTAGGATAAGTGCATGATATTTGTGAAAATTGGTTAGCGAAGACTTTCCTTCCTTTTAGAATGGGTTGCTATATGAAATGATAGCAAGCCATTTTTTTACGATCTGAATGGTCAGCCATAATTTTAAGCCGGGTTCTGATGCGAAATAATCGTAAGCCATAATTTTAAGCCCGGTTCTGATGCAAATAGCGTAAGCCATTTGATTTGTGACATGTTTAGAAAGAATATTTACACCTCCTGTTCGAACTTCATCTATGGTCCCGTGCCATTATTGAATGACATTTCTAAGACCGTAGATGTTATCGATACCGTAAGACATGTCATGAGAAAACATATTTTGGAATTTTGAAATTTTCGATTTTTATGGGTTTTGAAGGTTTTACATTTTTCTATTTTCTTTTGTTGGTTTTATATTTTTGTATTTTGTTTTGGTTTTATATTTTGTATTTGGTTTTTAATAAATATATACAAAGATATAATAGATGATATAGTTAAAAGAAGACGATGATACAGAGTACCGAGATAAGGATATCGAGCGACCCCGTCGTAGAAGATAGAAGGCATCATCTCTAAAACTTCCACCACCAAAGCTTCCAAGGGCTCTTGAATTGAAGAAAAAATAGAACCATCCGAAAGTGAGACTTTGGCGACTTCCCCAAATCGAAAATCCTTTAGGATGAGCGATTCAAGCTCTATTTCAAGCTTGTCTTAGCAGTGCACGAAAAGCACACCATTATCATAAATCCATTGCTCCTTTTAAGAACGATAATCGAGGATCTCCATTCGGGGTTATATCATCAAGAAGAACAAGCAACGTATCATCCCACTCATAAATAATCTTCTCAAATTTCATTTCCACCAAGTCTCAAGCAATCCATTCCAAAAGGTGTCAAGAGAACAATTCCTCCGTGTAGTTGAATTGATGCGATCGCCTCTTAGTATAATGCTCAAGAACTCTCCCAAATACACATCATGAGGGAATGAAAACACCTTCCATGTTCATATTTTCTCTTCCCGATGATCGTGTATGAAGCTCAAGAACCCAAGTACACCAATACCCAAGAACTCTCCCGAATACACATCATGCCCGAGAGAAAACACCTCCCAATGTTCAATTTTTTTCTTCCCCGATGATCGTGTATGAAGCTCAAGTACCAAGTATACCAATACCCCAAGAAGGAATAACCGATAACATTGAAGAAGCAGGCCAAGTCACTAATTATCTCTGCGGATGACAATCTCTGCGGATGTCAACTCCTAATAAGTGATTATATCTCGAATCACCGATTAAGCCCTCAAGTGAAACAAATGGCGCCCCGAATGTACACACTCTCTCCCCGATCATTGCGATACCATCGAAATCACCACACACTAGTGTACCTCTTTTATCTTCGAAACTTTCTCTAACATCACTTCCCCACATAGTTGAAATACTAACACTAAACGCCTTGATGAGTAAAACCTTGAGTTTCTCTGCGGTCATGACATTTGTTTTCCGGGATATCTTCAATCACTTAGAAGAATTAAGTTCATCAAGTTTACTCGCCATGAGTCAAACCTTGAGTTTCTCTCATGTAATAACATTTGTCATCCGGGATATCTTCAATTACTTAGAAGTATTAAGTTCATCAAGTTTACTCGCGTTTAGATGCTTGTCTCTTACCCTTGCCGGTTTTGATACTTGATTCAAAGAACTCTTTGAATGCCCAAATACTTGAAATTTGTTGAGAAGAACATCATTAGCTCGAGATATATCGTGAGAATCAACTTGTCAAGAACATGAGCAAGTCTAATTGGGATTAAATTTGGCTTTACACTCTCCCCAATTAGTGCTCTCCCTAAACCGACAATCTTTATGATAAATGCTTGAATTGAGAAGAAGTCTTTAAATAATCAAATGCAACTCATCTTTAGTCTTCTAACATGTAGCGTAAAAATGCGAGAACCGATCAGACTCGACCTTCTTCAAGATTGTCCAGTTGGGAATGGATAGTTAACATCTTCAACTCACAACACAAAAAAATCACCAAAAAGCATCCCAATTAATTTACATCTTGCAAATCCCTTAATTAAGATCCTCCCAATCAAACAAGAACGAAAGATGTTCATCAAGGAAATCGAGAATCGGCCCGTGAACACGAAATGGTAACACCAAGCAAACAATCACATCAAACAAGAACATAAGGTTGTTTGGAATCATCATGTTGATGTGTACGTGAAGCATTAACCGGAAGCACTTTGTCGATAAACTCATCGACCGAGTGAAGATGTCAACCAACGGCTCTAAGAAGAAACTCCATGTAAAGATTATCCGATAAGAAGCTCGGTTCTTACATGAGTTTAGAGCCGATGACCATTTAAATTCTCAAAAATAATCAACCATGCGAATTTCACACTTCTTCTCCCCTCAAGAATTGCATACGGAGTTGCCATTCTTGATTAAATAAGTGAAATCATCCAATGTTCTATTCACACTTCTCCCCAAAATAAGCACATGATGTCGCCATCTTCATTATAATTGAGCAAGTGGAATGAGAAAACAATCAATGGTAGCCGGTTCACTTGATGACCAAGCGCATGGAAAAGTATGAAACATGTTGATGAGAATGGTCATAATAAGAAGATTTCCTTCTTCGAAGATAAAGTGCAATGACACGTACACTTTTCTTTTCTTTAGAGTATGAGGCATGAATGGACGATGTGTTCATAAAGCGCATAATGTTGAAGGCATGAACTCTTGAGGCCATAAAGTTGAAGTCGAGGTCCGAATCGTGTGAACAGACGTCATAATCTCTCTCTTTCGCCTCTCTTAGCAAAACATGTAATCATCCCCATTATCATTCTATAGGCTCTTTGTAGTGACAACTTATGGAAAACCCAATATGATGAATTTGACCTCAAAGTAAACTAACCCGAACTCGTGACTTAAACTTGCACATATGTAACAAAGAGCGGTGCCGATTTCATGCTCCATTGAATCTCTTAAGTACTCTATACTCTTCAACCAACCAACCATCAAGTAATAGACGACATCACCTCTTGAAAATCCACAATTGAATGTGACATCGAGCACTACAACGTAACTCCTTTAAGTGATAGTTATTTTGTAGTGGTAAGAGCCCAATTCCTCCAAGTGGTAAAAAAAAGGTAAAGACACCCAACAATAACTAGATTTCCAAGTCTTTGTTTTTAATGATAAGCTTGAACAAGGATCTTGAAGAATCTTCATCCATCCATCCCCGATACCTTCGGATACTAAGTACACTCACCGTGATATTTCACTTCAACCTCAAATAAATAATATCAATTAACGCCGTTGTCACATCTTCTCGAATCGCTCAAATCTAGCCTCCTTTGACATTTAAACGAACTTTGATAATGGTTTCATCCCACCATGGTTAAAAGCATAACCCCATAAAACCTTGTAATAACCAAACCGCCATGACGAATATCCAAACATACATCCAATTCATGAAGTACACCTTTAATCCTTCTTTGAAGTAGAAACCGTAGCACCGCATCGTAAAAGATCCCAAAATACACTTTCCTTTTCTCCGGGATGGTTCCATCAATCACGGATTTTACAATTTTAATGGTTTAAACCGAGAAATAGTTTCTTTCAGGGATTTTACAAAACCAATAATAAACCGTAAGATAGGTCCGAAATGCACATTACTATTATCAGGATGTTTCCATTGTTACGGTATTTTACAAGTCTATGATTTAAACCGAGAAATAGGTTCTTTCGCGGGATTTTACAAAATCAAGACAAAACCGTAAACAATGTCAGCTTGATTGTGTTATGACAACTTTGGTTTCAGTGAATATCTGTTTTAGGGGAACATGCAGTGGTTCTTCAACGAATCATAATCCAACATCAACAAAATCGTCAACCATCCAATAAACACTTTGGTAAACACATCATTCATGCAACTGCCTACGCCATTGTTCTTGTGACCACTGGAGAAGTAAACCCGATATGCCAAACTTGATCATGAAGTGAACTTCCCATTTGTTACTTAAATTTGTACTAATCCTTGTGAAGAAGAAACGTGTACCCAATGTACAAAACCTCTTGACATTCTCAATCGAGTGAGACACCAAGTGATAGTTCGTTGTGGATTAAACGAAGGAATCACAACCATAATTAAATAGCCAAGTCTTTATCACCTCTATAAACGCCCAAACAAGTCATCTTCATGGAAGGATAGAAAGAAAGAAGACGAAAATAAGTAAATAACCCTGAAAACCTCACTTCAAATCCAAATACTAAATACCGACCAAACAACCCGTAGTCAATATTTGTTCAACCATTAATTCAAGCCGAGACACAATATTTTCCGTGAAAATGTATTCCCCAAAGTATCAAACCTCAATACGAATCTCATCATTATCAAAACTCTTCAATCACTCTCAACGATAAATTACTTCAACAAATCTCATCATCACTCCACATATCATCAAAACATCTCATAAATCTCATTATCACAAATCACAATTTATCCAAATCTCATATTGTCAAATCTCATATTATGAACATTTTCCAAAATCACGTTATCACATAAATTACACAAGCTTGGTCCAATGACGTTTATCACTACTCATCACGTGATCAAAATGAAAGTCCCACTTGGTTCAACTTACAAACACGTACACCTGATTCAAACACACCATATACAAAACATCACTTAAATCACGGAAACACATGGCCCATTTGAAAATCCAACCGACAAGTCCAACAAGTATATAAACCAAGAAACAAAGAATCGGCTAAGTCAATCATCCAAATCTCATAGAAATTATCAAAGTCATCATGTTCACGCTCAAAGCCTAATACAATACGCCTCCACTTAAAGATAATAACTTGTTAAAAAAAACGTCCAACATGTAATATTATCCAATGCCACGTCTAAAGCCCAAGTCCAAGGATTCAGCGAAATTGAGTAATCCATCTCATAACCATAAGGTCCACGAAGTCCAAAATAAACAAGATTAAGCACTAGTGTATGGCCCAGGCCCATATTCATAACCGGTATACTCCCCCACCATACCCTAATAATACAAGTATTTAACTCCCACTTAACACAGATAACCCTAATCCTCCTTTTTTTTATCCGCCCCACACAAAAAAAATCCTCTCTCAAATCAATCAAACCCTAAACGCCTCTCACCATCAGTCTGCCCCCATCTCAATTTTAGCTCGCCACAGGGTTGGCATGAGCATCACCATTTTAGCCACAGGGTTGGCAAGAGATGAGGATAGGACAAAGATCCGAGATCAATCCCAAGGAAATAGGTAAGTTATACTAACAGAATAGTCATTTGATTCTGATGTCCGTAAATAAAAACGAATGAATGAAAAATGTATTAACCTTTCATGTTAATAACATTTCATGGTTACGAAAATTTACATGATGTTCTTGATTCATGAATTGAACCAAAGATATGTTTTAACATAATTGTTAAAAACACCTCTTTATGTTCGAATAATATCGTACATAAGATCAATGATGATCTCTTTGGGTATGAATGGATCCGAAAAGATGATTTTGAGAAAGCCTTAACCCACGAAAAAGAGAAACTGAGATCTAGATGCTTTAACTTGATTATTTCTTTGTTAAGTTTTAGATCTGTGATAAAATAATTCTTGTGTGGTATGCCCTCCAAGGCTTGATTTCATTAAGAAAAACACAAAGAATGATTCTGAGATCTAGTTCATCATTTGATTGAGTCGAGTCTAGGTTTAGAATGATGTTGAAATTGAAGAAGTTTGAGTATTGTTGGTTGTAATTGGATAAAGTTGGATCCTTTACTGTTTTTCTATTTTCATTCATGGACTGATGAAGGTGTTGTAGCACTAGAGGTCGATCTATATGGTATATGGAATTTGGTCTTGTGGTTGTGGTCAAAGTCTGTATTCATTCTCCTTCATCATTTCTGTACCAAGTCACTAAGTCAATAGAGTCAAGTTGCAAACCATTTTCAATACAAATTGCTATTGACTCAACAATCAATAGTTAAGTCGCTACCTCTTTTAAACGCACAAGTCGCTAGCCAACTTTTTAATCAAGTCGCTATAACTTATTCAAGAACAAGTCACTAACTTCTTTAAAGTCAAGTCGCTACTATTGTGGCAAGTCGCTACCCTCAGTGACAAGTCGCTAGCCAAAGGTCTTGAGTCAACTCGCTAAGCCAAGTTGCTAGACCAAGTTGCTACGACTTGTAAATACAAGTCGCTAGGCAAAACACGACCAAGTCGCTAGGTAGATTCAGTGTATTTAGACATCTTGTTCAGTCAACTCGCTAGCATGAATATATGAGTTTTCCGACCACTTTCCGATGATATTCATATGAGACACGGAAAACAGCTATTAAAAGATCTTTTTGCCAGTTTGACCCAGAAAAATAGCATAAAAATGCTTAATTTACCCATTTTGACCATATGTTTTGACCACTAAAGAGACCGATTCATAGAAACCATTTGAATATAAAGTGACATGACCAGATAATACAAAACCCGACTAAAAAACGCTTTTACCACAATACAACCATGACCAAAAGTCACAATACGACTAGTTTCAAAACAAATTACAAGACCACAAGAGTATACAAAAACGCTTTGGACCATAAAGCTTGACAAACAACAAATATGTATTCATGAGAGCAAGATACTTTATTTTGGACCAAAAGATATGCAAACATCAAAGACAATACCAAAAAGTCTACACATGATTCAAGACCACATAAAACATCAAAACACAAAAACCTTGGCTCGTACTAATTGTTAGGATCCAAATATTATTGTGTTGATGATCTCGTGGTCTTGAAGATCAAATACATGTTTGCCATAGTTAGAGAGTTAGTAGAGAGAGGGGTGTTCTTGCTAGAGGTTTACACAAATGAAAGATTAGATTAAAATGAGCACCACCCCTTCCATGGATGGAAGGGGTATTCTCTATAGACACAACCGACCTCCTATCGGCTCGTGGATCGTGTATACGATGGGTAAAGACCCGTCCTTCCTCCACGGTGTTGCACTAAACTATACTACGCTACAAACTAATAAATAAACTACTAAATAACGAACTAATGACAAGTCTACGAGCTAACTTAAGCTAGATAACATTTGGGGTGACCGACACTTCACTATGGAATTTTCTAATTCCTAACACATGACTAGATATAAAAATTTAGCACAAAACGTAATTAGTGGTCCGAATGTCTCCGATTGGGCTAACATCTTCGTAATCTCAATCGCAAAAGGGACAACAGATTGATACAGGAGGAGGCAATACGTAGTAGGCATGTGAGTCCCACCAAGTCCAAACGAGAAATGATCAACCAAATTATGTCAGCAGAGGAGATTAACTCCAACCGAGAGAAACTTAGTTGCAATTGACAACGATCATGACCACGGGAGCGTGACTTGAGATCCGATGGTAACTATACATAAATTTCAAATACTATATATATGATATTAAATTACTATTAAGTGTATATTCAGCTAAGCTGCTTTCGTGCTTACTTGTTTTTTTTTTTTTTTTTTTTTTTAATATAGATAACAATGAAGACCTTTATGATGTTGAAAATGATGATATCAAGACATACCTATGAATGAAGATATTGAACAACAAGCTACTTCGTAAGATGATGTAGATAAAGACATGGATGATTTGGAGAATGAGGATGATTTGGAGTATGAACGGTTTAACAAATGACGCGATGATCTACTCTAGAAGAGATTCAAGTCGAGCATTCCGAAAATGAAGAAACCATGTAGTTACACAAGCTCGAAATGAAACAGTTAACATGGTCTACTTGATTGCATCATTTTAAAAATCATATATCATATATTGTGTCATATAAGAAGAATATAATAAAGTTAAATTAAACAAGACAAAATACAACGCTAAGATATTGCCTCATTTCAATTATTTAGTATTTTAAATGTATACGTATCTATTGTAAATCATGTTCACTTTTGTTCAGGATTGTAAGCAAAAGAAAGAAAGGACCAACACGTATGGCAAAAGTTTGGGCCCAAGAAAAGGGATAGAATTCTATTTTAGTTAATGAACACGGACAACCTATTAACGATAAAAGTAGTCATCGACTCATTTCATGGGAACACTTTCAAGGAGTGGAAAGTATTGTCCGATTTATAAACCATGGAATAAAGTTGACGCCTTAAAAAAAAAAAGCTTTGCTTGAACTCTTAAAGGTACACAATGTTAAATTTGTATGTTAATGAATAAAGTATTTGTTTTCTAATGTGAGCTATTACATTTTTTAGACAAAATTTGATATTCCGGAAGTCGAGAAAAATGGATATTGCAATCATTTGGGCGAAAGGTGAAGAACTGAGAGGAAGAGTTAAGGAACACTACTATGATCCGCCTTTGTCGGTTAAGCAACAAATAAGATCTAGGCCAAAGCAAGTGCAAAAAAACAATGGAAGAAGCTTGTGCAATATTGGAATAAAGAAAA